>JAUAME010000002.1:7935000-8535000 GCA_030820535.1 Quercus parvula
AGACTCCGTTACAATTCAGTTAGTGTTGCTGTTAGAACCACTAAAACTCCGTTACAAGGGAATGGCTAACTTGTATTCCTGGTCATCGAAATGGTAGCACTCACTCGCTATCTAACCCCGTTTAACCCACCCAAATCCCAATTACAACTCAGTTCAGTTTCAAATCTAATTTTGTTTTCTGATTCAAGAGCTACAAAAACAGCTTCGTTTGGGTTTGGCACGATTTATCAGAGAACGATTTCATATACCCAGCACACGGCCAAGAATACGTTCTCAAAGGCTTGAAGTTTCACGAACTAAGTCTTAGCCCTAAGCTCCATGAAATGATTACGCCTTTAACGTCTTCATCTTTGTTGAAATCTCTGAGGCCACCATCGCCGGAGACGAACAAGTCCGGGGAGGATTCGGATTTTCCGGCGGTCATAATGCGGCGAAGGAACCAGCCGTGGAGCTCGATCGATCTCCATGAGTACAAGGTCTACAAGGCCGAGTCGTCTTCCGACAAGTCTGTCAGAAAAGCCGCCGCCGCCGCCGCGTCGACTCAGACCAAGGACAAGCAAAGGAGACACAAACCAGTCAGAACAAAAGAAATCGAAGAAGATGAAGAAGAAGAAGAGAAAGTTCGCGAAGAGAAAAGCAATGCGAAATGTGCCATGGTCAAAGTACGGAGCTCAGTAGGGACGCAATTTCGCCTCCACCGTCAAATTCAAGCCCTGAAACCCTAGAATCATTCATGAAAGCGGATGTACGGTTAGTGATTTGCTAACCTAGTGCTAATATATATCTAATGTTGTTGAGTTGTAATGAAGCACTAATTGAGTTGTAACGGAACTCTGAATTGACAAAAATTGAAAGTTGGAGGACTAAATTGACAAAACTATAAGTTAGAGGACTGAAATAAAAAAAAAAGGTGAAAATTAGAAGATCAGTTTTACATTTTTACATTATATATATATATATATAAGAAATATAAAAAAGAAGAAAGCATCATTTAAAAACTATTATTTCAACGTCATTTTTCAAACAACACTGAACATAGATATGTTGCCAAATGCGTGTATTTTTGAAAACCAATGTTTAGTCTTTAAATACTGAACATTAGCGTTTAAACTCGGTGACCAAATGGCCTGTAATATTATGTTTAAAGGAATAAAAAAGAAGAGAAAAAATATAAGGGGAAAGACAAGAATAAAAAAGGGGACAATAATACTCATTATACGTGTTAGGATGTAAAATTAAAAAGAATAAAAAATAAAAAGAACAAAAAATAAACTTAAATTTTTTTTGTTTTATATTTTTTTAATTATTAATTCCTAGATATAAAAGTAATTCTTACAAGATATTCAGAACCTTTTTACTTTCTTAATTTTACATAAAATTTAGTAATTTTCTTATTTTCTTTTAAGCTTGACAGAATTGGACTCTAATCTATTTATTTGCTCAAAGCCTAAAAAATAACATAGCTATGGCTAAAAAAACATTTAGGGCCCGTTTGGTAGAAAAATTTGAGTAATGTTGTTTCTAGTTTTTTGAAATACGTGTGGATGAAAAAATGTGTAAAAATGTGTGTAATCTTGTTTAAAAACTGAAAATAAGTTGTTTAGGCCTTGTTTGGTTTAAAAAAATGGTCACTCATCACTCAGTTTTCATCACCCATCACTCATCACTCAGTTTTCATCACTCATCACTCATCACTCATTACTCATCACTTAAAACAACCCACCCTGTTTGGCACCATCTCTCATTTGTCATCACTTAATATTTTTCAACTATTTGTGGGCCCCATTCATGTACCTTGTACAGCTTTTACTTTATTTATTTATTTTTTTTCCTTCAACTCCCAGTACCCAAACTCACCGAACTAGTGAAAAAAAAAAAAAAAAAAGAAGGAAGATTTGAAGACCGAATCAGTGAAAAAAAAAAGAAAAAAAAAAGAAAAAAGAGAAGAAGAAGAAACCCAGAAACCCGAAAGAAGGAAAGAAAAAAAAAAAAAAAGAGAGGAGAAGAAGAAACCCAGAAACCTGAAAGAAGGAAAGAAAAAAAAAAAAAAAAAAGAAGAAACCTAGAAACCCGAAAGAAGGAAAGAAAAAAAAAAAAGAAGAAGAAGAAACCCAGCAACCTGAAAGAAGGAAAGAAAAAAAAAAAAAAAAAGAAGAAGGAAGAATTGAAGACTGAACCAGTGAAAAAAAAAAAAAAAAGGAAGAAGAAGAAGAATGAACGTAGAAGAAGAAAGGAATTAAAAAAAAAAGTCAAAGGTCAAAAGTTACGGCGTGGGTCCCTCCATGTATGTTTAATTACAAAAATGCCATTGAGTTATGAGTTATGGAAACTGAAAACAGTTAAAATGTGTTTTCAGTTTCCATAACTCATAACTCAAAAATCAGAGAATTGAGTGATGAAAACTGAATCACGGATCATGAGTCATGGAGTCCAAACAAGTGCTTTTCCGTGGGTCCCGCCAGTTTTGGATCATGAGTTATGAAAACAGGATGATATCACTCAAAACTCTCCTAATCCAAACATCACCTTAATAACTCTACCAAACGAGACCTAACCTTTTTAAAAATGGGCGAGATAGGATTTTTTTGGGTTATATGGTCAATCCTTTTTTTAAGGATTAAAATTACAAGTCTTTTTTAACTATTTTTTTCATTGTTTACTAAAGTTATTAAATTAATGTATTATAGATGAAGAAATTGACAAAATTAATTACTAATTTAACGTACAATTCTCAAACCTGTATATTTTTAATGTTAGATCTACAACTACATTGAGTTGATTGAGGTAAAAATTATATATTTAGTTATCGTTGTAGGTATTTTAAACATTATTTCATATTTTACATGTGGTAAGTGTTTAGAAGAGGTAGATTTTTGGCATCTAATTTGACACTTTTTTTTTCCTGGTCCTTCACTTCTTCTATGGTCATGACTTTTTTTTTTTTTTTTTTTTTTAATGACATGAAAAAATTCATTCAAGAAAAAAAAAAAAAAAAACAATTTATATAAACCAAACAACTTAACTTATGTATTATCTAGCTTTTATGAGAAATGATATGTCTACAACATTTTCACAATATTTTTACAATAAAGTCTAAGTGGCAGGTTGTTACTAGTTGTTATTGTTGGGGTAAAAAAGTAATTTTAGTGTTAGGTTTAAATTTGAACCAATAACAACTAACCACCTATGATTTGTTGTGAAAATATTGTAAAAATGTTGTAGATGTAGCATATATCAGCTTTTATTGTTAGAGTTATTAACAGAAAACAAAAATTGAAAAAAAAAAAAAAAAAAAAAGTGGAACCGAAGGACAGTTAATTTTTCCTCTTAAATTTGACCAAAAGCAAAAATTGAAAAATTAGTGGAATCTGCAACTTACCTAGATTTTTCCATTCCCTACTTGCTTTGTTCGTACCGCCGAAGACTGTCGTCCCTCTAGTTCTGAATAAAGCACTACACAACCTGTCCCTTTAGCCTTACGAGTTACGATACCAACACTTCCCGAGTTCTGAACTGTGAAGTGAGTGCCTGTTTGTTTTTCATCTTGAACTCATATTTTTATATTTTAAATAATATTACATATATTTTCACATATTTTTTTATCCATATATATTTCAAAAAACTACGAATAACATTACTTAAACTACTCTACCAAACATCCTCTCAATTGTGCTTTCTCATAAAATTCCAAAAAAGAAAAAAAAATAATGCTTGGCCCAATGATTTGCATGCTGAAGATCTTATTTCACTTGAGCACATTTTTAATTTAGTTTAAAGGATGTTACATGATGCTTAATATCTTTACCATTAGTAAATCAACACTCAAACCTACTTCTTGAACGAGGGGTCTCGATTTTCAGTTAGCTCAACTAGTAAAATTTTTTGTTTATAAAAAAGAGATTTGGAGTTGATTCTTTCCTAAACCAAAAAAAACCAATTATTATCTTGCTTTAATAATAATACAAAATTATTAAGAGCAGATGCTATTAGCTGAAATTATCTATAACAAAATAAAATAAAAAAGGAACCTACTTCACTTAACCTCTAAAATGATCAAAACATTCTTAAAACTGCAAATAATTAAAATATTTCAAACTTAGGTAGCGTTTGGATTACGGTTGGCAGATAGTGTTTTTGCATTTCAGCCCTTTTTTTTTTTTTTTTTTTTTAAATCAACGCCTATTGCACTGTTCATGGAACATGAACAGTGCAAATAGGTAAATGAACAGTATTTTTGGAGTGAACAGTAATCCGAAAATTATTTTTTTATTGTTTTCAGTTTTCAGTAAAATAAACGGTATTTAAACGGACTCTTAATCGGTGTATTTCTTTTTTTCTTTTTCATATCTTATTGCAAGCTACCTTCATCTATCTGTATTGACGAAGAGTTTAACTGACAATTTTCTACATCATCAATTCTAATTCATTTTTCTTTTTGCGGATCTTTATCATGATTCAATGAATTTGAACTCCTAATCTTTACCAACCGATGGAAGTATGATGCTTCCTTAATTTCAGAGGGGAGGACACTCACTACTAATGTACAAATCATTTATATACAACTTTAGGGCAAAAATGGTCAAATACCATATTTGGCCGAATTAATTTGTGTTCTACCACGGTTAAAATTTTTCTTCTTAAGATCACTCCAACTAAACTCAAAAATAAATAAAAATCATTCCCTCACTTTTCTTCCCCATTTTCCATTCCCTAAATTCACTTTAATCACCCCGGTGTAAAAATCCTAACTTTGGTCACAAAAATCCATCACTTTGTTCGTTAAACAGTAAACTGTTGAGAACACTTTATAGCTTTCCCCCCCCCCCCCAAAAAAAAAAAAAAAAAAAAAACTTCATAGCTGATTGAAAAGAAATATATGAAAAGAAGAAAAGAACTAGAATCCACAGCATCATGAAACTGAAACCACTATTTCCATTTTCCACTGGCTCTAGATATCAGTTTTCTCATTGCCATTCACTGGTTGGTAAAAAAGCAAGGTAAAACACGAAACTTCCTTGCAAATTTCGCAGGTGACCTGCAACTGAAGTGAAAAACACGGTATGCTAAAGTAAAAGATACATTGAACGAAGTGATAGTGCACCAATGCCAATCCTATAAAAAAAAAAAAAAAAAAAACCAAAAAAGTACACCACGCCAAAGTAAATATACATTGAATAAAGCTTCTTAGAAATTTCCTACATATGCGTGACGAAGCACCAATCATCACTTTGCTTCTCAAAAGTTGTGCACACTCTGGTGGGTGTTAGGGATATATATTAGACATATTAGCCCAATGTAATAGGCCTAAGCCCAATCCTACTTGTATAAGAATCTCACGTGTACATCACCGTTAGAAGTCACACATGTTTGTTTGCTGGATCTAGACTCCACAGCATCTCGCAGCCGCCATGGCTCACTGCTGTGTCCAGATCCTCAAACCAAGCAAGCTGTGACTTAACTTATCAAATCTGTGCACAACAAGCCTTCGCCTAATGAAACCAACTAGACAGACCTGTTCACCGGCACGTGGAGGAGCAGCCAGAAACCCAGGTGGCGCGTGCGATGTTGTATGACCACCATATTCTCATGCCAAGTAGATCGGTGGACGACAAGGCCGTCTTGGCAGCGCGTGTGACTGAGATCTAGCCTAGGAGTCGAGAATCTGCAGCGGCGCGTTTGAGAGTTCCAGGAGCCATTGTCCGTGCGTGGTGGCGCGTGCAGCTGCCGTTGGAGGTCGGGTTCCTGGGTTTTGGTTGCGATATGCCGTGGAGCAGTGATGACTGCTTGTACTAGTAGTCTAAGGTTTAGTCTAATATATATCTCTAACAATGGGGAATAGAAGGGTTGAAAATTTGCACCCTTTCTTTCATAAATTTTTTTTACTAAATATATTGTAGAATTTTTTTTTTTTAAATGTCTCTTCTTTTTTCCTAAAATTCTGTTAAATTAAAAAAAAATTAAAAAAAAAAAAGCAAAAAATCGAGCTCTTTTGATCGGTCTTCGATTGATAGTTGATCAATCGACCGTTCTTTTATGTGAATTTAAAATATTAGGTTCATGGCATTGATTGAATTCTTGTCAATTGGTTGAATATAACTGAACAAAAAGTGCAAAAAATTAAATAAAAAAAACTCATAAAATACGTGGATACCAAGTGCTATAACAAAAAACTAAAAAAAAAAAAAGAGGGTGAGGAATTTTCTGTTGTTTTTTGAAATTAATATTATGTTTAAAGGAAGAAAAAAGAAGAGAAAAAATATAAGGGGAAGGATAAGAATAAAAATATGGTGACAATAATACTCATTATATATGTGTTTGGATGTAAAATTAAAAAGAATAAAAAAATAAAAAAATAAATAAACTTAAATTTTTTATGTTTTATATTTTTATAATTATTAATTATTAATTCCTGGAAATAAATGTAACTCTTACAAGATATTCAGAACCCTTTTACATTCTTAATTTTATATAAAATTTAGTAATTTCCTTATTTCCTTTTAAGCATGACAAAATTGGACTCTAATATGTTTATTCACTTAAGAGCATCTCCAACAAGAGAGCTAAACGCAAAATGCTCTCTACTTTAAAGAGTAAATCCACAAAATAGGCTACTGTTCATTCTCTAATGGACTCTCTATATCCTGAATTTTTTTTAGCTCATGAACAGTAGTTCGTCAAGTCTGATAAGCTACTGTTCATTCTTCAAATATTTTTTTTTTCTATTATAATAATAAGGTATTGAATAAAAAAATATTGAAAGATGTGTAATTGTTAAAAAAAGAATAAATAATGAATGAAAAAATAATATTTAAATGAGATAGAGAATTTGTTAGAAAATATATTTGAAAAATGTGGTAGCTAAAAGGTAAAAGTCATTGTTCATTCTCCAAACAGTACAAAAATTTCCCTAATCTGCTGGAGATGCTCTAGAGCCTAAAAAATAACATGGCTAAGGCTAAAAAACATTTAACCTTTTTAAAAATGGGTTGGATAGGTTTTTTTTTTTTTTTTTTTTTTTTGGATTATATGGTCAATCCCTTTTTTATGGATTAAAATTATAATTCCTTTTTAACTATCTTTTTCATTGTTTACTAAAGTTATTAAATTAATATATTATAGATGAAGAAATTGACAAAATTAATTACTAATTTTAACGTACAATTCTCAAACATGAATATTTTTAATGTTAGATCTACAACTACATTAAGTTGATTGAGGAAAAGATTATATATTTAGTTATCGTTATAGGTATTTTAAAAATTATTTCATATTTTATATCTGGTAAGTTTATTAGAAGAGGTAGATTTTTTGGCATCTAATTTGACATTTTTTTCCCCCTGTCTTTCACTTTTCCCATGTTTATGACTTTTATTTTTTATTTTTTATTGACACGAAAAACTTCATTCAAGAAAAAAAGAAAAAGAAAAACAATTTATATAAACCAAACAACTTAACTTATGTATTAACTAGCTTCTATTGTTAGAGTTATTAACTGAAAAAAAAAAATTGAAAAAAAGAAAAAAGAAAAAGTGGACACGAAGGACAGTTTAATTTTTCCTTTCAAATTTGACAAAAAGCAAAAATTGAAAAATGAGTGGAATCTGGAACTCACCTAGATTTTTCCATTCCCTACTTTCTTTGTTCAGTACCACTAGAGACTGTCGTCCCTTTAGTTCTGAACAAAACTCTACACAATTTAGCCAGAGAAAATAGCCAGAGACAACCCAACAACCTATCTCTTTCCCTACTGCACAATTTAGCCTTACGATACCAACACTTCCCCTGAGTTCTGAACGGTGAAGCTTCAATTGTGCTTGCTCATAAAATTCCAAAAAAAAAAAAAAAAAAAAAAGGTAATGTTTGGCCCATTTGATGAAGGGAATTCATCAAATAGTTTTTCTTCTTTCATAATTTTTTTCTTTTCAAATTTCCTCAGTTCTAATTGAATTTTTTTCCCCGCAGATCTATATCTTAATTCAATGGATTCAAACTTGTTATCTTTACCAAATTCTTCTTCTACCAGACGATGGAAGTATGATGTCTTCCTCAGTTTCAAAGGTGAGGACACTCGCTACAAATTCACGGACCATCTATACACAGCTTTGGTAAAGAGAGGCATTGTCACCTTTAGAGACAATGAAAATCTTGCGAGGGGAAAAGTCATTTCATCAGAATTGTTGCAAGCAATAGAAGAATCAAGATTTGCTATTGTCATTCTCTCAGAGAACTATGCATGTTCATCTTGGTGCTTGGATGAACTTGCAAAGATCATTGAATGCGAAAAAGAACAGAGAATGACAGCTCTCCCTATTTTTCACTATGTGGATCCAACTGATGTATGGAAACAAACAGGAACTTTTGAGGAGGCCTTTGACGCACATGAAATGTGTTTCAAGGAGAAGAGGGTGAAGACATGGAGAGATGCTTTGATTCATGTGGGCAATCTTGCCGGATGTCATTTAAAGAATATTAGGTAATATAATTTGGCATATATATTTCTTTCTAATATTCACACGGACCCACTTCATATATGAAACTCCATTTTGAACCTTAAGGAGATCTGCATAAATGTATAAACATTTTTTTTTTTGAACTTTTTTTATAAGCCAATCAAACTCAATGCATATTGTTCATTGCAGTCCTGAGATACAAGATATCCAATGCATTGTGAGACAAATATCGCGTACATTGAGACATAAATTCTCTGAACTTACTAAGGACCTAGTAGGAATATACCCTCAAGCTATGGAATTGGAGTCTCTTTTAGCTTTAGATCAATTTGATGATGTTCAGTTTATAGGGGTTTGGGCAATGGGGGGAATGGGTAAGACAACTCTAGCTCAATTTGTTTATAATAAGGTTTTGGAAGAATTTGAAGATTCTTGTTTTATTTCTGATGTTGGGGGAGCTTTTGAAAAACGTGGTTTACGTGACCTACAAAAACACTTATTCTTAACCTTTTGAATGAAAGCAATTTGGATTATGATGATGATCATGATCTATCTATCAAAATCATGACTAGGTTACGTCACAAAAGGATTCTTCTTGTTCTTGATGGTGTAGATGGACCAGACGGTCCATACCAGTTAAAAATGTTAGCTAGAGAGCATGACTGGTTTGGTCAGGGCAGTAGAATTATCATAACTACAAGAGATAAACATTTGTTGGAGACACATTTAGTAGATAAAACTTTTGAAGTTAAACCAATGAATAAGAAAGATGCTTGTCATCTTTTTTGTTTGAAAGCTTTTAAAAGAGAGCACATTCTAGATGAATATTTAGAACTCTCAAAGGAGTTTTTAAATTATGTTGATGGTCTTCCTTTAGCTCTTGAGGTTTTGGGTTGTTTTTGTTTGGAAAAAGTACTGATGAATGGAGGAGTGCGTTAGAGAGGCTCAAAGAAGGTCCTGGGAGAAATGTTATCCAAGTATTTGAAATAAGCTTTGATAGACTCGATGACTGCATTAAGGAAATATTTTTATATATTGCATGCCTCTTTAATCATGAGGAGAAAGATTATGTAGTAGAAATACTACATAGTCTTGACCTCTACCCAGATATTGGATTGAGGGAACTGATTGACAAATCTCTCTTGAAAATTTCAAATAATAATAAATTGTGGATGCACAATTTGCTAGGAGAAATGGGTAGGAACATAGTTCGTCAAGAGTCCCATGATAAACCTAGGAAGCGTAGTATACTGTGGCTTTATAAGGACATTGATCACATGTTAAAAACAAATATGGTAAGAGGTTATTTACTTGAGCTCATTCCATTTCTTCTTAGTAATCAAAGTTGAAATATAAATAATAATGCTAATAATATATTTTGCAATTCATAAATTTATTTTTTATTATTAAGGAACAGAAAAAGTTCAAGCCATAGATATCAAGGGAGCCAAGGAAACAAGTAATTGTCATGAAGATAAAGAGGCATGTTGGAGGCAGCAAGGTTCTGCCCTGTTGGTTACGCTTCAGGGGTGGGTCCTAAGCTCTCTATCTTGGCGAGGGTTAGCTTTGTTGGTTACTCTTCAAGGATGGGTCCAATGGACTCTATCTTGGCAAGACTTCACATCATCAAAAAAAACAAAAAGGGCCACTTTGGAACCCTAACACCTTTTTGAAGATGCCAAATCTTAAATTTCTGAGAGTTCGTAATATTAATCTTCTACATGTCCCACACAACTCTCTAATAATTTAAGATTTATTGAATGGAGTGATTATCCTTCAAAATTGTTGCCTTATTTCCAACCAAATGAGCTTGTTCAACTTCGTTTGCGGCGGAGCAAAATTGTAATACTTTGGGAAGGAAAGAAGGTTAGAGTGTTAATAAGCATTTTCATACAAATTTAATTATTAATTTGATTATTATTTTTTAAATAGACAATAGGAAGTTAATTGGTCTAAACTTTTCTTTTCTTCTAATAGAATTTTGACAAGTTAAAGTTTATTGATTTGGCTGAATCTTCGAACCTGATTATAAGCCCCGACTTCACTGAAGTCCCAAATCTTGAGAAATTAGTTCTTACACAGTGTTCAAATTTACGTCAGCTTCACCCATCCATTGGTAATCTAAAAAAGCTTATTCTTCTAGATCTAAAACAGTGCAAAGAACTAAGGTGTCTTCTAGACTTTACTGGGGTGCCAAATCTTGAAAAATTAGTTCTTGCACAATGTTCAAATTTACGTCAGCTTCACCCATCCATCGGAAATCTAAAAAAGCTTATTCTTCTAGATCTAGAATACTGCAAAGAACTAAGTTGTCTTCCAGACAAGTTTGAAATGGAGTCTCTTGAAATTCTTAATCTTTCTTATTGTTCAAAAGTCAAGAAAGTTCCAGAATTTGTGGGAGACATGAAGAGCTTACAGAAACTTTTTTTGGAATGCACTGCTATTACGGAATTACCTCCATCTGTTGAATGTTTGACTGGCCTTAATATTTTGATCTTGGGAGGTTGCAAAAATCTACATTATCTTCCCAGCACCATTTGTAGTTTGACATTGATTAACAATCTTAATCTTTATAATTGCTCAAAAATTGACAAATTGCCATAGTACTTGGGGAATATTGTAAGTCTAAAGAAGCTTAATTTGAGTGGAACAGCTATCAAGGAGCTTCCTTCATCAGTTAAATCTTTGATTGGTCTTGAGTCATTGAATCTAAATGATTGCAAAAATTTTGTGTTTCTTCCAAGCACTTTTTGTAGTCTGAAGTCCCTATCTCAAATTTTTCTTTATAGATGCTCAAAATTTGTCAACTTGCCAGATAACTTAGGGAATCTTGAAGGTCTTAGATATCTTTATTTACATGGAACAACAATAGAAATGTTGCCATCTTCAGTTGGAAGATTGACTGCCCTTTGTTCATTGGAACTAAGAGATTGCAAAAATCTTATGTGTCTTCCTAACACCATTTGTAGTTTGAGTATCTCCCGTCTTAATCTTTTTGGATGCTCAAAAATTGTCTACTTACCAAAGGACTTAGGGAAGATGGAAAGACTGTTTAGTCTTCATTTGAATGGTACATGCATAAAAAAGTTGCCTTTCTCCACTATTTTCCTTGAAAGTCTCAATGAAGTGTGTTTTAGGAGATGTCAATGGCCATCATTTTCATTTGCTCTCATGCGTATGTTATTGCGTTTCTGTATACATGTAAACAATTTGGATCTTAGTGACTACCATCTTTTGGCAATTCCCAATAATATTGGCCACTTATACGATTTAGTTACATTACGTCTAAGTGGAAATGATTTCGTTTCCCTTCCTGAAAGCATCTCTCATCTCTTTAATCTGAGATGGCTTTACTTGGATGGTTGCAAAAGGCTTCGGTCATTACCAAATCTTCTGTCAAGACCAAAAAATACTTTTAGGCCAGATCATTTTAGTTTATGTTTTGACTGTATCAACTGCTTCAAATTGGCTGACAATTTTCAAAGCGGCTTTAACATGCTTCATGTAAACTAGTGTTTTATAAATATATCCATCTTTGTCTGTCTGTGTTGGTTTTTTTTTTTTAACTCAATATCATACTTTGTATATTTCAGGGACAAAGTGGCAAACTACTAGTGAGGAGATTAACTTCTCTTATTCCTAGAAGTGAAATTCCGTCATGGTTAAAAGAAGTGAAAATATGCGAAGAGCCTTATAGCTCCTTTGTTACTTCTCTGAGTTTCCACAGATATCGATCCCACTATGCAAATGTGAATCGAATTTTCAAAATAAAAAAAGTGAACATACAGGTGCCTTTTAATGGGTGCAACGAGTGGAAGGGAATTCTTTTGTGCCTTGTTTTTGTACCCCGCGAGCGTCATTGATACCCATCTGAAATTTACGTTTATTCAGTTCAAGTCGATGGACATCAAGGTGATTTAATGCCATTCATGTGTTGTATAGGGGAAAGATATTGTAAATTTGAATCACATCACCTTTGGCTGGTCTATTTTTTCCGTCACCTTTTCGACAATCCATATAGGATGAGGGGCACTTGCGGCTCTATTGATGCGAAGGGATTCCGTCAAGTTGAGATTAAAATAGCTACCGTGAGCGTGGAAGCGGAGAAAATCGGTTTCAGTTTGGTATACAGCAACCGCAATGAAGAAGAAAGAATCAGTCGACAGTATCTGTTACTTTAATTGGTCATTATGAAATCGTTGAGAGGATTTTAGCATCTCAAACAAAATTTTATTCTCTACTTTTACCTGTAAGTTATCATCTTTCTTCCTACCATTGTAAATCTAGTTGTTTTCTTTCTTTTCTTTTTTGTATTCCTAGACATATTCTAGCATTTCTTTTTATCTTTTCTTCTTAGCGTTACCTCTTTTTTTTTTCAAAAATTAAAATCATACTGGTATCACTTTCTTTTTTAGATTTCTAATTAGGTTGGAATAATACAAAGTTTTCATTATTCTCTTGTTGGTGTAAACTTTTATTTAATGGAAGAAGAGGACCAAATGACTCGCCTGGGCTCTCGCTAAAGTGCTCATAATCTCAACTCTTAAAATGGTAATGCATTTAAATCAACTGCCAACTTGCTCTTATTTTTGAATGAATCACTTTTCTATTTTGTGTGCTGCATATGTAATGCTCTGTCTTTTTGTTTTTGGCTAAGCATGTGAAATGCTCTGTTAAATTCTAGTTATATACAAATGCATATGTAATCGATGTTTTTCTTTTACTCTGATAGTCTGACGTTTATAATAATGTTTTCTCTTTTCCTTATCGGCATTTAGGTCTGTTAGGTTCTAAAGATTTAAGTTTTATGTATTTAGAATTCTAATTTGTATTGTTGGCAAACCATGATCAAAACAATGTATTTAAGTTGTTTTAGAATTGCTCAAAGTTGGTTCTTTGTTGTAAAGTTAGATTAAACTACTGCATGAATTAAAAAACAATTTCAGTCTATTTCGATCGATCGAAGCTTAGGCTCGATCAATCGAAAATCGGGTCTGACGTTTTTTAAGCAGAATTTCCAACTCAACCCTAAGTGTTTTAAAAGGTTTTGAGTTTCTAATTTACCCTAGGTATATAAGGGAAACCCTAGCCATGTTTTAGTGTTGCTCATATTGCGGTTTGTGTGAATCTCTTGTGAGATATTTGAGGAGCTTTCCTTCACATAAACTTAGGGTTTTCAAGGAGAAGAAGTTTTCTACACCTTGATGATTAATCCAGTTGCTGCCATTGAAGCTTAAAGAAAAAACAAGCGGTGTGCTTGTATTTGGTGGAGAATCCAAGAAAGAAGGAGTCTGTGGATTCGGAGCTTGCATGTAGTCGTGTCAGTAAGTTCTACTGGTGGGTAGCAATAAGAAGTCGAGCGTGGGAGCTTATAAGTCTTATTGTATGAACTTCGATTCTTTCAAGATAGTGGATTCAAGTTTACCTTGAGGATAATTAGGTTAAATCCTCCCTAGGTTTTTACCGGTTTGGTTTCGTGGGTAATCATATCTTGTGTTCTTTATATTTCCGCTGCTTTACTGATATGATTATTTGTTTGTGTTAACCTAGTTTTAATTAATTTGACTAAGTAACAACTTGACTAATTTTCTAGGTTAATCCAATTGTGGTTTTAAGGGGTCTAAAAACTGACAAGTGGTATCAGAGCAGGTAGCTCTCTTGTTGTTGATCCTTTGATCTTTGAGCTGATCCTTGACCTCTGTTGTCATGGAACACGGACATTCTCTGGTTATTCCTCCTCACTTTGATGGGAATAATTGTGCTTATTGGAAAGTAAGGATGAAAGCATTCCTGAAATCAATTGATGAGAGAGTCTGGAACTTCGTTGAGTACAGATGAAAGAAGCCCACTACTCCTATTAATGAGTGGCAAACTTCTCAAAAAGAAGTAGCTGCGTTCAATAGCAAAGCTATGAATACTATCTTTAACGCTGTTTCTATGGAGGAATTTAAGAGAATCTCAAACGTTGAGGTTGCTCATACTACTTGGAATATCCTCCAGACAGTGCATGAAGGCACAAAGGCTATCAAAATCAACAAATTGCAGCAGTTAACTTCTAAATTTGAAAGCATTAGAATGTCTGATGATGAATCTTTTGATGAATTATATGCTAAACTAAATGATATTGTTAATTTTGCTTATAACTTGGGTGAAATCTATGATCAACCTAAAATTGTTAGGAAGATTCTTAGATCCTTAACAGAGAATTTTAGACCCAAGGTGACTGCCATAACTGAGAGCAAGGATGTGAACTCCATCCCTGTTGATAAACTTGTAGGATCACTTCAATCTTATGAGTTGGACCTACCCAAAATTAGCAAATCCAAATCAATGGCTCTTAAGTCAGTTGATGATGTAGAGATTGGTGGATTTGATGATGAGCTCTCTGCTACAGAGATTGCTTACCTTGCCAAGAATTTTAGAAATTTTCTCAGGAATAACAATAGAAAGGCAAGAGGTGCTGAACCTAGAAATTTTAGGAAGAATGATCCCACTAAGGTTAACAATAATGACAAACCTAGAGAAAAAGTAAGTCAATCTTCTAATAATTCTATGGGTCCTCAGTGTTTTGGATGTCAAGGGTATGGTCACATAAAATTTGAATGTCCTACTTACTTGAAGTCTAAGGTTAAGGCTATGGCTGTAACCCTTAGTGATGGTGAAGTTTCTGATGATGAGTCAAAATGTGATGAGGATGGAAACTTCATTGCTTTCACAGCTACTGCTATAGTGAATGAAAGCATATCTGCTAAAGAGAACCCTTCTGATGGGGAACTCTCTGAGGACGTAAATCTTCAAGAGGCCTATAATAAACTTTGCAAAGTTGTTGCAAAGGATGCTATGAATGTTAAACTTGGCCTGAAGAAAATTGAATCTCTTAAGCTTGATAAGAAGAATCTGCTTGTTAAACTTTTTGATGCTAATGAATTTTTGAACAATGTGAAAATTGAGAATATGTTATTGCTTGATAAAGTTAAATCTTTGGAACTTGATTTATCTGTTGCTAGATCTGCTAGTTCTAAACTTGATCAACTGCTGGGTGTTCAAAAGTCTCTTTCTGACAAATCTGGATTAGGTTTTGTTGAAAGCATCTTTGTGTCTGCTCCCCAAATCACACACTTTGTTCCTTCATCTTCCTTTGAGCCTTCTGTGAGTGAGGCTATGAGTGAAACTGTCAAACCTCCTATGAGTAAGATTGTCAAACCCATAGAAGTTTCACCATCTAGAAAGATTAAGGTTGATCTGAAAGAGTCTAAACTTAAGGAGTCTATCATTTCTAAGGACAAGATGCATGGTAAGCCTACTTGGGTGTGTCATTTTTGTGGAAAGTCTGGACACATTCGTCCTAATTGTTACAAGCTGCAAGCTGCTAATAGAGCAAACAAGCCAAAAGTGCTAGTGCCTCAAGCACAAGATCCTATAGCACTTATTGGTGAATTGGTAAAGGCGCTCAACCTTTATTCCAATCTTGGAGTTGGAAATCACTCTAATGTGAATACAAACTCCAATGCTCGTGGTGCATCTAAAAAGTTTTGGATGCAAAAGACTCAAACTAACTGAGTCTTTCTGACATGGTCCTTGTGCTTCATTGCTTTTCCTTTGTGACCATTGTTCTTTGTTCTTTGGTTTTTGTGTTTTTTCTCTTCTATCTCTAGGAGCAACATTGCATTATATTCATGCATTTCATTCTAGATTTTTTTTTATTCTATATATATATATATATAAAAGAAAAAAAAAAGGAAGGAAAAAGGAAGCACATTGTGTTCTTGCACTATTCTCTTTGTTTTTGAAAACAAGGTTGGTCAATTTTTTTTTCACATGACATGTCTATTGTACTTTGTTTAGCTTTGATGAGCTTATTTATTGCACTTGACTAGTTAAAGCTTTGTAGTGCATGTTGTGTGGAAAAGATGTTTATGGTGTTTATCACTTTGTCTTTATCTTGAAATCACATGTTTTTTGACTGTCGGACTTGAATCTTTTGAGAAAGGCATAAATAACCATTTCACCACTGTGCACTAGCCAATCATGAACACCTTAGTGCATATCATAAGATTTTGTGCTCGAGAAAGTGTAGCACATGCACAAAAAGAACATAAGGTGAAGTCTCGGTTTAATTGATAAATGCTTAAAAATTGGTGTGTACTATTAGGCTTAATGCCAAATCACTTAAATTAAAAATTAGTATGTATATTATGAGACAAAAATCAAGAAACTTACATGATTGCAAGCTTATGTTCTAGGAGATGTGGGAGTTATATGATGTAACTCTTTAGGTGATAGTCTCTTTTAAAATCTATGTGATGAATTTTGTAGACTTTGTGATTGATTTCTATTCACATATTACCTCACATGTATCACAGGCTTTTGCTAGTTGCACACACAACACAAGTTACTCTTTGCTAAACATTGTACATATAATTGTGTGTGCTTATGGTCTGACCAACCCCGTTTGAAAAATACTTTGAGTTTTATGCAAAACTGTTTTGTTGCTTTAAAAAGGGGGAGATTTTTTAAAATCTAAATTTTGGAAAATTGGGTTTAAAACTTGTGTTTTGGAAGAGCATTTCATCTCATACTCATGCATTTTTATTTCTCATATTCAATGCTTTGTGGTAAGTTTTCAAAAATCAGGTTATTTTTTCTAAAAAGCTATTTTTTTTTTAGAATTTCGATTGATCCAATCTGATTTTCGATCAATCGAAATCTTGTTTAAAAAATTCAATGAGCCTCTGCCTGGTTCGATTGATCGAACCTGTTTTTTGATCAATCGAACCTGTTTTTCAATCAATCGAATATCGTGTTTCAAGTTTTTTAAAAACAGTGCTTTGACTGATTCAAACACTTTTTCAAAACTTTTTCAAACTTTTCTCTCTCTCTCCGACTTGGCAAGGCTGCACAGAAGGTTTTTTGTCATTTTCAACCTAATTTTTGCAAGGTTTTTCTCCCACAAAGGCCGGTAAGACCTTAATACCCCTCCTTTTGTTCTTATTTTCATGTTTTCATACATTATTTCATGCATTTTAAGGGAATTTTCGGAACTTTTCAAAATTGGGATTTTTGTTGTTTCAATGCTTTTTTTTTTTTTTTTTTTTTTTTTTTTTTTTCTGAAATTGATCATTGGGTTTTGTTGGTATACTATTATATACATGATCTTTGTTGGTTAATTTGATCAATTTGGGGTTTTGTGATCAATTGAAAATTCTAGGGTTTGTTTTGAATCCGATTTGGGGATTTGGTTCAATTAGGTTGAAATTGATGAAATTGGCTTGTTGATTTGATAAAATTGATCATTTTAAACTGTTTTCTAACTTGTGTAATGATCAATTGGTCAATTTCTTTAAAAACATTCAAGTGGTTTTAATTTTTTTTTGGGGTTTTAGCTAGAAACTCTATGCTCAAGCCAATTTTGTGAATTTGAACTTACTTTCAACTTAATTTACTGCCTTAGCTCATGCATCAGGTCCTTTAATCTGTTCATGCATCATATAGTTCTTTTTGTTCTATATTTTTTTTTTGTGCTAACTTGCAGTCTGCCCTTAGTTTTGTTTTTGTTTCTTTTTCCTATTTGTTGTGTGCTCTTGGTCCTTATTCTAGCACCATGCCTAGGAAGACTAGAGCTAATAGGGTTCCCTCTACCCCTTCTGTGTCTCCTTCTAGGGTTCAGCTGTTTAGGAACGAGTGTTCTCGTGAGGCTTTTGAGAAACTGAACAGTAAGCGTAAGATTTGGGCTGAGCGTTCTGTGATCTTAGATGAGGTTGATCCAGCCATTAGGGCTAATCTTGAGTCTAGAGTTGGTTATCCCTCTTAGAGATAGATCATCCACCCCCGACCGCATTGATTAGAGAGTTCTTCTCTAACCTCTCGTGTCACATCTATGATTCCAACACTGTTGTTCAGAGTTGGATACATGGTGTTGAGTTCATCATTACCCCTAGGGTAGTGGCTCAGGCTCTTCGGGTTCCGATCGTTACCGATCCTGTCTATCCCTATGATGAGTCACCTCCTATAGATGTGGTCATGTCACACATCACTGGATCATCTATCCAGTGGGGTTCTGATCCTCGGATCACGTCTTCTGCGCTATCTGAGACCGCGTATTTGTTTCTTAAATTTGCGTGTCATTCCTTGTGGCCTATTTCTCATCTCCACACCATCCCTCTGGAGCGATGTGTGTTTCTCTATGCTTTCATGTTTTGTGCGTCTATCAGCTTTCCTCACTTGTTTCTTCGTTCTTTGAACGAAGTTCATAGGAGTTCTGCCATAGGGTATGCACTTATTCATCTTATTTTCATTCATAGGATTCTGTTGTTCCTTGGTCTAGCTGATTTTCCTACTGGTGAGCCTGTTCATGTTGTCGGTCCACTAGGTGCTACCTTTCTTCGATAGAGGACTGCTCAACTAAGAGCTGACCCTTCGGTCTCTCGAGGTGCATCTTCTAGTAGTGTTCCCCCTCTTCCTTCTTCTACAGGTGCTGCTGAAACTTCTAGTGCTGCTGCTGCTGCTGACGTTCCTCCACCGACTACTTCGGATGATTCAGACATTCGACGTACGTTGTATCATGTCTTGACCGTTCAGGCGACTCAATGATAGATTTTGGTGGACGTTCTTGATGAGATTAGAGGATTGCGAGCAGATTTGGCACGGTTTCGGAGTTCTTCATCGCCACCTCCTTTTGATGATGGATTTTGATTGCCCTTTGGCATTCCGTCACAAAAAGGGGAGTACATATGAGATGTTTTTGGCACTTGTACTTGTTTTTGTTTTTAGGGGGAGAGTTTATTTTTGTTGCTTGGAGCTTGTGGAGTTGTTTAGACTGTATCTAGGTGCTTCACTTTGTACTTTACCTTTTTAGCTCTTGCCACATTTGCTTTACCTTGTTGAGTTATTCTTGTTAGGGAGAGTATTTTTTGATGTTTCTTGTTTCAAACTGCTTATTAATTTATGTTTATGAGTTCTTTATTGATATATGTCTTTATTGTGTGTTGTTTGAAATCAAGATTTTATTTTTCTTTACTTGTATTTTTTCCACACATGCGGTTATGCATTTTGTTTAAGTGTTTCAGGAAATATATAGGTTGATTCAATTAAGCTGCTGTCTACTCTTGCAACTGATGGATAGTAGTTAGAATTGAATTTGAGTTTTATGAGCATTATTTTGTAAAGGGCTTTTATTTGTAAACTTTGAGCTTTTTAAGTTGTGTTTTGTCACGAATTGCCAAATGGGGAGTTTGTTAGGTTCTAAAGACTTAGGTTTTATGTATTTAGAATTCTAATTTGTATTGTTGGCAAACCATGATCAAAACAATGTATTTAAGTTGTTTTAGAATTGCTCAAAGTTGGTTATTTGTTGTAAAGTTGGATTAAACTACTGCATGAATTAAAAAACAGTTTCAGTCCATTTCGATCGATCGAAGCTTAGGTTCGATCAATCGAAAATCAGGTCTGACGTTTTTTAAGCAGAATTTCCAACTCAGCCCTAAGTGTTTTAAAAGGTTTTGGGTTTCTAATTTACCCTAGGTATATAAGGGAAACCCTAACCACATTTTAGTGTTGCTCATATTGCAGTTTGTGTGAATCTCTTGTGAGATCTTTGAGGAACTTTTCTTCACATAAACTTAGGGTTTTCAAGGAGAATAAGTTTTCTACACCTTGATGATCAATCAAGTTGCTGTCATTGAAGTTTAAAGAAAAAACAAGCGGTGTGCTTGTATTTGGTGGAGAATCCAAAAAAGAAGGAGTCCGTGGATTCAGAGTTTACACGTGGTCATGTTAGTAAGTTCTACTGGTGGGTAGTAATAAGAAGTCGAGCGTGGTGGCTTGTAAGTCTTACTATATGAACTTCGATTCTTTCAAGATAGTGGATTCAAGTTTACCTTGAGGATAGCTAGGTTAAATCCTCCCCAGGTTTTTACCGGTTTGGTCTCCTAGGTGATCATATCTTGTGTTCTTTATATTTCCACTACTTTACTGATATGATTTTTTGTTTGTGTTAACCTAATTTTAATTAATTTGACTAAGAAACAACTTGACTAATTTTCTAGGTTAATCCAATTGTGGTTTTAAGGGGTCTAAAAACTGATAGGGTCTATTATTCATATTGAAGGAATTTCCAAAGGACACCTCACGTGGTTCAGATGTTGATTTTGCTCCATGATTTACACACCTATACATGCAGTTGAAGTTCGAAAAAGAAAAGTAATGAAAAAGCACTACAAGAAAAACGGGCTATTGCGGCGGTCCAAAACCGCCGCAAAAGCCCAAAAAAGCGCCGCTAAAGGTCCATTCACCCTATAGCGGCGGGTGCTATTGCGGCGGGCCATCCCGTCAGTGTTGCAGTGCCGCTATAGGTAGATTGCGGCGGTCGCAAAAAGCGCCGCTATAGATGTACCTTTTAGCGGCGGGTGAAGGTTTATTGCGGCGGGCATAAAACCGCCGCCATACGTGTTTAGAATTAGTGGTATTGACTTTTAGCGGCGGGTCATGTCCGCCGCTATTAGTGTCTACCTTTAGCGGCGGGCATACGGTGCCGCTATAGGCAATCAATCAAAACAAACTAATTGCACTTGTAGCGGCGGGTAGAAACGCCGCTATATGTTTCAACCTTTAGCGGCAGGCAATAAACGCCGCTATAGGGCTTCATTTATTTCATAATTTTAGTCCTTCAGCGGCGGTCAATAAGCGCCGCAATAGGACTTCATTTATTTCATAATTTTAGTCCTTCAGCAGCAGGCACAGGTTATTTATTTTTTTTTTCCCTCTTGGGTCCTAAAACCACATTTCTAATACAAATTAACCTGTAATAATTTTAACTCCACTAAGACATTACTACAAATGTAACAAATAGCATCACAAATGTCTCCAAACTAACATTATATTAACATATAAATATATTATGATACGTGCTACCCTTGGCAAACCAAATACTAAAAATAATAACTTGGAAACTCAAGGTGTTAAAACACCTCCTAACCCAGAAAAATCTAATCCAATCACTGCTCCTAGAAGCCGCAAGCTCTCTAGAGTCTTGGCTTATTTGCATAATATCCCAATTGGGAATGGTAGAAGGATTTTAAAGGACAGGTAAATATCCCAAACTTTTCCCAAGTTACAAGTTCCTAAAACTTATTCCTAAATAAAATTTCCAAATTTGTTTTCCTAACTAAGCTCAGCTCCAAGCAAAAATAAGTTGTGAACAACTCAGGTTAGGTGATGAAATGAACCTACGAGCACAACAATGAACAAAATACAACATAATACAGCAAAAAATAAATAAAGAAATTTGATACATATGGTCCTATATGTATGGTTAATTGGTTATCTATAATGATTTGTTTGCAATAATATGCAAATTGCATTTCACATTATCTATTCAAAATGTTTTTATTTCTTATTTTAATAAATGGAACTCACAAAACCCTTGAGAGTTTTGCACATTATTTCTAAGTTATTCTAGCAATTATATACAGATTGTTGTAACTTCCAAATTTCTACTTTTTTTTTCCACTACTCACAAACCAATGAGATTCAAACACACGAAAAAAAAAAGTACATGCAATTATTCTTATCACTTTTTCTCACTATAAAACTAGTATAGTTTTTCTTTACACAATTTTTTGAGTTGTGAAAGTGTACGCCAATAAAGTGGTAAATAAAATTTTTATTTAAAAAAAAAAAAATCAAGCATTCTTGTAAAAAGAAGATAAAGATTGGGTTTTGTGTATACCTTTGGGATTTCCGACTCTAGAACGAACTGTGGCATTTGGCTGATCCAAGTTACAAAAGAAGCAAGTAGACCTATAGATTCATCATTTAAAAACCATCGGAAAAGTTAAGATAGAGCGGCCAATAGCAAAGATTTTAACTTTAGAGGACTTTGACTTTTCCTTGAGACCCATTAATTACAGATGGTGAAGGAAATTTAAGAGAGGATAGAAATATCAACATAATGCTTTTCATTAACTTCAATTAATAACTAATTATTTAAAAATAAATAAATAAAGGGCACTATTGAAAGGTCAAAATGAATAATTACAGAAGGAAATCTCCTTCAAAATTAAGTTGACCATATAACCACAACTAATATTACAGCTATAAGGCACATCATAGGGTCCAGAACAAGCACAACAGCTTGAGTTATTCTAGAAACATAATCATAGCCTACCAATCACAAATATTTGTCAAATATATTAAGCCATGAGACTTGATGCAGCCTTGAAATAGATGAGGTAAAACCGAAGAAGAGGGGAGGCTGTGAGAGGACGAAGTGCAACATACAAAGTGTCTGTCAGAATGACCCCAACAGCTCCCTATTTCAAAAGATCGACAATCAGCTTCAACATAAAGCAAGCCACCGTCCTGATATTTTCATTCCAACAACAACAACAACTAAGCCTTACTTTTTTGGGGTCAATTACAGATTCGTAATAGATTAGTTAGGGTCAGTCACATCACATGTAAAAAAAATAAATATTTCCTTCTGCCTATACATCAACTCAAAGTAACTTATGCTGGATTTCTAGCACAAAATCTTGTAAGTAATGACCCATCTCGCAATGCAACAATTAATTAAACATTTGATTCATTTTGAAAAAATTGGGGGGGGGGGGGGGGATGCTTCCTTGGCCCATCAGAACTTAGGGAATAAATATACCCTGACTGCCTTGCAATGCATGCCATTTTAACATAAACAATACGAATTGCTACCCACAATCAACAGTCATCAAAATTGCATATGTATAAGGTCACTTTTTAATTACAATTCTCCAATGCAAGTGTCAATAGAACATATGGCTCCCATTCAATTCCCAAGATATATACATAACTGAAAATCACATAAATTTATTTCTCACGGGTTTTGTAATTATCAAAAGCATATAGTTCAATTCAAAAAAATAAAAAGCCTATAAACAGAACACATAAAATAAAATAAAATAAAATGCTTTAGAGATGGAGAAAAATATAGATCCAAATGTAAAATAGAATTTTTATTTCAGAATTATCAAAACAGTTTTGAGTAAAAACATTCATGATAGTATTACTAATTGTATGTGCCTACGTGCTTTTGTCTTCCAGTTACAATGAATTACAATCTTCTTCTTTTTTGCCGGCAAATCTTTTTTTGTTTTTGTTTTTTAGTTACATGTTTTGCTAGGGAGGAACTTTAAGAATACAAATTCTTGAACTTCCCCTAGAAATCGGTGCCAAGTTACAAAACCATGCTCCTATGTGTGAACACTCTCCATGTGTAGGTGTCAACTTTATGTCCAGTCATGGAGACAAATCAAAGTTACAGAGTGGTTCTTCTTTTTTTAGGAAGATTTACTGTTTTCTATTTTCAATTTAAGAAAAATAAAACATTGAATAAAAGTTTGTTTGTAACATTTTATTGTGTGTAACTCGCTGATGAAGCTAATAAAGTAATTTACAAATTGCTGTATAATGAATGTCTGTGAGTGCAAGCTTTCTGCCTGTAGCACCTACTACTAGAGAATGTGACATTGTTCCTCTCCCTAAGACTATGAGCCAACAATTCAAACTAACCCCATATAGAAATTTCATAAATTGTAACACACAATGGCAACTTACAAGCAATACAAACACGGTATATATTTAATTCAACATTGGGTCCATTCAAATTGCCAAAGAAAACACATTACTTTAGTAGTTATAGCTGAAACCAATTATAGTTTCTGACTGCAATTCAATTCCACCACCTAGTTCAATTCAATAGCAAAGTACTAATAGTGAAATCAAGTTCACTCACTACAAATAATCTTCCTATCACAAATAAGCAGCTATAAATAATAGTACAAATAAACAAAAAAATAAATAAAAATAGAAACTTTCCAGGGACAATTGCAAAAGCATACCTGTTAGGAGCAACAGAGGCAATACAAACCCACCAAGAAAGCTCTCCATGAGAACAACTTTAGGCCAATACAAATCACTGCAACTCCATCACCTTCTCATCAAATTTCACAAATCCGTTAATGGGTTTTCAAATTTCAACCAAATCAAGAAAACCCATTTCAGGAAACTCCAAATCCCCCTAGAAATCACCAATTTTGGAACCCCAAAATGTGAACTTTTTCTTCTCTCTTTCCGTGTGTGTGTTAAACAAAATTTAGTTTATCTGGGTGTGTGTTTTTCTAAAATCGCGGTAAAAATTTCAATAATCTGTATCAAAAGCACGTGAATAACTGAACTAATTAAGGAAAATATTTTAATAATCTTTTTCTTTGCTGTTTTATTATTGTTTTACTGTTTTACTATCATTCTTTTTTTTTAGAATAATTTAAATATCGAAAATTGATCTAAATAAAATGACGATTATTATTGGGTCAAGAAAAATGACGATTTTGAGCAACAAATCACATCAGCTACTGAAACAGATACTCTAATTAGGCTAATTTTCCTTCATTTTCCTAGCAACCAAACATAGATTATTTATAAAAAAAAAATGAAAGAGGGAGAGAGTTACCTAGATTGTCAAGGAGATGATAATGGGGTTTTTGGTATGAAGTTTGGGTTTGAGATTATGGGGGAGAGGGTGTGAGATTATTTTCTTTGCTCTTAGATCTGAAAAAAAAAGATTTTCCAGATCATAATCCAAACAGCCGTACGAATATGAACGAAATTCATCACTGAATCAAGATTCAAAGGTTCACTAAATGATCAAAACGTTTTCTCCAAGAACAGATTTACGAATCAAAAATTAGCTTCTCTAAACAAAAGAAAGAATTGATTTCCGATCATTCTAATAAGCACAATCGGATTTAGAATCTCAACGCTCAAATACACACCAAAACCTTTAAAAATTCAATGTAAAATTCAAACAAAATTATAAATAAAAAAATAAAAATAATAATAATAAAAAAAGAGAGAAAAAATGAATGTACCAGGAGAAAGAGGAGCGAGAAAGATCAACTAGTTTCTTCCATTTTCAAGGAAATCAATTTTTTTTACTATTTAATTTATTTTTATTATTATTTATAAATCTCATTATATTTTTTAATATTATTTTTATCTAACTTTTAATTTTATTTATAATATTTTTAATAAAAAATTTCCAGTTTTGAACTCAGTAACTGTTTTCAAACACACCTGCTAAAATAAGAAGAGATACAGAGCAAGAACCAGGTGAAAAGAGCTGTACCTTGACTGGACTACGTTTTCTCTTGGTTTGGTAGGCTGACAAAACTACCTTTGGGGAGTATACCCAAAAAAATAAAAATAAAAACAAACAACATCGACCAAATATAACATCCAGAAAAACTAAACCCCATCACCAACTAATGCTACTCAAATTCAATTTCATTAAAAACCTCTCCCGAAAATAAATAATAAGGTTTAAAAATTTGTGGCACTTGTATCTCTTCTCACGTCATAATAGAATGGAAGCATCTTGTTAAAGTCTTCAATGCCAACAATCTAAATTTTTATTTTTATTGGGTTTCTAGAATCTTGAAGCATATACATATAACATATAATTTCAATTCACAATCACAATCACAATCACAATCAGCCACTGAATTTAAAAACAAATAAACGCAAAAAAATGTACAGAGCCAAGCAATTCACAAGTTAAAGAAATATATGAATCGGGAAAAATAAAATAAATAAATAAATAGTTGTATACAAAATCGAAGATTTTACTTAGGCTACAACAACCAAAAACAAATTTGGTTTTGGGTTTGCCTTGAAGTGAGTTTGTCGGTAAAAAGGTAAAGTGTTGGAAAGGAAAGAAAGAAATCAAATCTGTTGGCAAAGACAGAGAGAGAGAGAGCTGACCGTCGGGTTTGGCCTGTGAGGATCCAGCACAGCCCATTGTTTGAGTTTGAGAGAGAGAATAAAACAAAGTGTGTATAATAATAATAATATATATATAATAGTATTTGTATTTTGTATTTTTGTATAGCGGCGGCAGCAGCAGCAGCTGCAGAAGCAAAAGGAAAGAGAAAGAAGCTTGAATGAGACGCCAAGTCAAACTCCTCTCTCTCTCTCTCTCACCCATTGCATCGATCTTTCGATAAACACTGTCAGCTTCTTTCCTTAAAAACAGCAAACACAACTCTCCTTGTCCTTTCAAAACTCAATCCTTAGAGCAAAGCAAAAAAAGAGTCAAAGAGAAAAAAAATGGCAAAGTCGTTGGAGTCATGGGAAGGGCTGGAGGGGAAAGTGGTGATGGTGACTGGAGCTTCATCAGGCATTGGTCGATGAGAAAAGGAAGAGAGGGGATGGGGAATGAGGAGGGCGGCTGAATGAGAAAGAGATGAGTAGGGTTTTTTTTATGTTTAGTTTTAAATGGAACCAAAACGACGTAGTTTTGATAATAGTAACTTTAAAAATGGAAAAAGAAAAAAAGGCTGTCATGAAGGTTAGAACCATGGACGAGACCTTGAAAATATGCATGGCACTTGTGTTAACCACTAAGGCAACTAACATTTTAGTTGTTCATTAATATTATCTTCTTCCTTTATACCATTATTATTATCTATATATGATATAAAACTGAAATTTTTGACTTACTTTAGAATTAGGACTAAAAAAATAAATTTTTTTTTTTTAATTAGACCTCACATTAGATTTTTTTTATATATATATAAAAAATAAAAAAAAAGACCCACTTTAGGTATCAATACAAAGAAAAAGAAAAAAGAAAGACTCACGTAAAAATTTAAAAAAAAAAAAAAAAAAAAAAAAAAACCTTTAGAATAAAGGAAAAAAGAAAGAGAGACTCCTGTTATGACTCTATCGCTATTTAGATTTTAAAAAGACCAAATGTTAGAATTTTTTTTTTTTTTTTTTAAAGGACTCACTTTAGGTTATTTAAAAAAAAAAAAAAAAAAAAAAGAAAGACTCACGTAAAAAAAATAAAAAATAAAAAAACTTTAAGATTAAGGAAAAGTGAGAGAGAGACTCTTATTAAAACTCAAACACTATTTAGTTTAAAAAATTAAAATGATAATGTGGAAAATGTGACCATACAAGTACACATCACATGTTCTATATATTCTTAACATGCATGCTAATTTTCATGCCAATCGGATGTAATTTGTCATTTGACTTTTGAACTCATCTTTTATGCGTTATTTTAAACTACAAAAACTTGAATTTCAACAATTAATTGATGACATGGATATTAATCTTTGATTCCCTTGAAATTTTGTAAACATAAAAAATATATGAAGATAATGTAATCTAACGGTAGATTTGTCAAAATTCACATCAAATTAAGAAATATAGGGTTGGATTCAAGTTACACTTGATGTAACTCTAAAAAATGTTACACCAATTAATAACTTATTGTTGAATTTATATTTTGAAAATCCAACCGTTGGATCACATTCTCTATATGTTCTTAACATGCATGCCAATTTTCATTCCAATCAGATGTAATTTGTCATTTGATCTTTCAACTCATCTTTTATGCGTTATTTTAAACTACAAAAACTTGAATTTAAAGAATTGATTGATGACATGATAATTAATCTTTGATCACCTTGAAATTTTGTAGGCATGAAAAATATATGTAGATAATGTAATCTAACGGTAGATTTGTCAAAATTCACATCAAATTAAAAAATGTGAGGTTGGATTCAAGTTACACTTGATGTAACTCTAAAAAATGTTACACCAACCAAAAACTTATTGTTGTATTCATATTTTGAAAATCCAACCGATATATCACATTTTCTATATGTTCTTAACATGCATGCCAATTTTCACGCTAATCGGATGTAATTTACCATTTGATCTTAAACTCATCTTTTATGCGTTATTTTAAACTACAAGAACTTGAATTTAAATAATTAATTGATGACATTACTATTGATCTTTGATCACCTTGAAATTTTGTAAGCATGAAAAATATATGAAGATAATGTAATCTAACGGTAGATTTGTCAAAATTCACATCAAATTAAGAAATATAGGGTTGGATTCAAGTTACACTTGATGTAACTCTAAAAAATGTTACACCAATTAATAACTTATTATTGAATTCATATTTTGAAAATCCAACCGTTGGATCACATTCTCTATATGTTCTTAACATGCATGCCAATTTTCATGCCAATCGGGTGTAATTTACCATTTGATCTTTAAACTCATCTTTTATGCGTTATTCTAAATTACAAAAACTTGAATTTAAATAATTGATTGATTACATGACTATTAATCTTTGATCATCTTAAAATTTTGTATGCATGAAAAATATATGAAGATAATGTAATCTAACGGTAGATTTGTCAAAATTCACATTGAATTAAGAAATATAGGGTTGGGTTCAAGTTACACTTGATGTAACTCTAAAAAGTATTACACCAACCAATAACTTATTGTTGAATTCATATTTTGAAAATCCAACCGTTGGATCATATTTTCTATTTGTTCTTAACATGCATGCCAATTTTCATGCCAATCGGGTGTAATTTACCATTTGATCTTTAAACTCACCTTTTATGCGTTATTTTCAATTACAAAAACTTGAATTTAAACAATTGATTGATGACATGACTATTAATCTTTGATCACCTTGAAATTTTGTATGCATAAAAAATATATGAAGATAATGTAATCTAACGGTAGATTTGTCAAAATTCACCTCGAATTAAGAAATATAGCGTTGGGTTCAAGTCTCACTTGATGTAACTCTAAAAATTGTTACACCAACCAATAACTTATTGTTGAATTCACATTTTGAAAATCCAACCGTTGGATCACATTTTCTATTTGTTATTAACATGCATGCCAATTTTCATGCCAATCGGGTGTAATTTACCATTTGATCTTTAAACTCATCTTTTATGCGTTATTTTAAATTACAAAAACTTGAATTTAAACAATTGATTGATGACATGACTATTAATCTTTGATCACCTTGAAATTTTGTATGCATAAAAAATATATGAAGATAATGTAATCTAACGGTAGATTTGTCAAAATTCACATTGAATTAAGAAATATAGGGTTGGGTTCAAGTTACACTTGATGTAACTCTAAAAAATATTATACCAACCAATAACTTATTGTTGAATTCATATTTTGAAAATCCAACCGTTGGATCACATTTTATATTTGTTCTTAACATGCATGCCAATTTTCATGCCAATCGGGTGTAATTTACTATTTGATCTTTAAACTCATCTTTTATGCGTTATTTTAAATTACAAAAACTTGAATTTAAACAATTGATTGATGACATAACTATTAATCTTTGATCACCTTGAAATTTTGCATGCGTAAAAAATATATGAAGATAATGTAATCTAACGGTACATTTGTCAAAATTCACATCGAATTAAGAAATATATCGTTGGGTTCTAGTTACACTTGATGTAACTCTAAAAAATGTTACACCAACTAATAACTTATTGTTGAATTTAAATTTTGAAAATCCAACCGTTGGATCACATTTTCTATATGTTCTTAACATGCATGCCAATTTTCATGCCAATCGGGTGCAATTTACTATTTGATCTTTAAATGGGAAGACGAAAAAATAGAGGGAAATTTAAATGTCTATTGCGGCGGTCCAACCCGCCGCAAAAAGGAGTACATATTGCGGCGGGTCAATGACCCGCCGCTATAGTACGCCGCAAAATACTAGAGCTATTGCGGCAGGCATATGGAACGCCGCAATAGATCTCATGTACAGCGGCGGGCCAAAAAAGCGCCGCAGTAGGCGACATATAGCGGCGGTTTTTGCACCCGCCGCAATAGGCCCGCCGCAATAGGCCCGCCGCAATTGCTCAGTTTTCTTGTAGTGAAGTGAGCTGAAGTTTGCAAGACTTTTTTCTAGCTATTTGGTAATCAAAGAACGTGAAAGTGAAAGAAATGGATAACTATTCAATATTTCATGACAAGTCTCAATAAAATTTATAGTAGAATATACTATTCACTTGAGAGGAGGTAATATCATCCCAAAATATTTACCTTATGATTTGTCCAAGCAACAAACCTTATAATTTCTTATACAGCAATTGGTCCTCTATGCATTTGTTGTTTAACAACGTTGTGACAATTTCTCAGGACTTGTTCAATGGAGGAACTGTTACAAACTACCACTACAAGTGAATGGGCAATGACTGAGCTTCTTCACAATCCTGACATAATGGCCAAGACAAAGCACGAACTTGCTGCAACAGTTGGAACAGGACAAAGCATACAAGAGAAAGACATCCTTTGACTTCCCTATCTACAAGCTGTGCTTAAAGAAACAATGCGACTTCATCCAACAGCACCTCTTCTGGTGCCTCGTGCTGAGATGGATGTGGAAATTTGTGGATCGCCATTCCTTAGCACACCCAAGTGATTGTAAATGCATGGGCGATAGCCCAAAATCTCATGTAGCCAACACAATTTATACTAGAAAGGTTTAGCTCTTGCTGTAAGAATGCTAAACTTGTTGCTAGCTTCTCTCATTCACCACTTTGATTGGAAGCTTTTTCCTGATCGAATGGCACCTGAAGGTATCAACGCAAAAGACAAATTTGGACTTACAATGCAGAAGGCTCTTCCACTTGTTGCCATTCCTGTGGTTGTTGCTAAAGTGGAATAGTTTATGGACCTTTTTCTGTGTTATACTAATGTTGTTAGTAATGCTACAAGTTGTTATTCGATAGTTTGCTATTGCTGAATTGAGTGTAAATTTTTGGGTAAATTTAATGTTACCTGGTGCTCGTCATTTCCATTTATAATGCCCCGCTCATGGTTTTCATTGGGTTTACTCCAATTTTCAAGCTTTGCGCTTTAAATTTTGGGTTGTCATTGGACTTCTCTAGTGTGTCATGTGCATCAAGATATGAGTCTTCATGCCCCACTAATTTATTTTACTTTTTGTCATGCCTGACCTACCATGAGTCTTCATGCCACAGTTGCCAAAATAGTCTTAAGCAAGTGGCCATCCTTTGGAGTGTGCCTCATTGATTCATTCATGTTTTGGCATTTTAGGCTCCTATTTTGTTGGTTAATCTTTTGCATGTAAGTTTTTAGAGAATGTCTCCCTTTGCATTTGGTGACCAAAAAAGGGAGAGGCTTTAGGGGATTAGAATTAGCTAGAGAACTCTTATTTAGATAACACAGGATATTTATATAACCTTGTATATATATTGTGCTTCATTATTATATGTATGTTTTTGCTTCTGGGGGGATATGTCCGCTGTTATTTATGAAATTACTAGTTACCGACTTTTAGTATGGTTTAAAATTAATGTTATTGTCTGATGTTTATTATTTTGTGACTATGAGTTGTTGCTTATACCTGTTTTTTCCCATGCGATTAAGGTGTTTGCTCATGGTTCAGGAAAAGACAAGTTACTTTCTTTGTGATAGATCTCTAATAACAGGTGGTAACTCCTAGTTAGTTTTTTTATGTGGTTTCTCAAGATTAGCTGTATTACTTGAGTTTAACATGGGATTTTTTTAAATAAAAAAAAAATGTAATGGGGATTTACTCACGGAATAGCCAAAGGAAGAGATAATTTGGATTTTGATTGGCAAAGACGAAGGGGTTCACTCAATCAATTCCACGTTTACATAGATGCCACCTTCTGCATTGTCATACTCATACTCTGCCAAACCACAAATCAACAGGACTTTTTACACGTCCATGTGCCCAATAGGCCAGTATTCAAAGCCTCCATAATATTACACGTAAGGCGGCGCTAGAATTTTATAATTCTCAGATGAAATTGATGACAGTCACAAATGATTCTGATCTGAGTGCGATGAAACTTTTATTTAATAAACCATGGCACATCATTCAACCCAATTGTCAAAATACTAGTAAAAGATTTCTTTCTTTTTAATAACATAAAATTTAATACCAAAAAATAAATTAAAAATAAATTTTGTACAAATTTGCTAAATATATATACAAACAGTCTTTCTCTTTTTTCATGTCACCACACTACCTTAATTCATAAAAAATTAAAAATTAAAAAAAAAAAACAATAATAAAAATAACTAATCAGAGTTAGCTCATATAATCTTTGAACATCATTTCAATGGGCACATGTTGTGTGGCTGGCTCATTCTATGTTTTCCAACCAAACACATGCTTCCACACCCAACTAAAACTTCAAAAAAAAAAACACAAAAAACTACAAAACTGAAATATCCCAACAAGAAAAATAAAATACAATATTTTAAAAAAAATTAATAGAGTCTAAAGCAATCAGACGGATCAGAGAGGAGCACAAGAACAAGAGGGGCACCTGATGAGACCGTTCTCATTGCACGCGATACAACAAATGAAGCCAGTTTTGTCGTTGTACACGGGATATTTATATAACCTTGGACATATAGTGCTTCATTGTTATATGTATGTTTTTGCTTCTGGGGGGATATGTCTAGTGGCGGCTCTAGGAATTTTGTTTAGGGGGGTCACTACAAGATTTTAATAAAAAGAGAACTTGAATGAGAAAAAAAAAAAAAAAACGTAAAATTTTACAATTTTATTATATGAAGTTTTCAAATTTTGAATGTTACATAATAGTTCATTATGAATATATCTATTGCCAATGTGAGTAACTATGAGTTTATGATCATTTTATTTTGTAAAGTATGTCTAACATTTTTATCTTTATACAGTTGTTATTATCTATTTGACTTTGTTTTAAAAAATATATTTTAAACTAAATGACTAATCTCAACTCATTGGATCTGTATTAATTATTGACGCACACAGCCACACTTATTCATACAAAAATTATACACTACATATCTACTTAAACAATTTAATGCTTGAACAATTACTAACTTTAGTATTGTTTTCTTGAATTTTACTAACTTTATTACAAAAAGTTATTATAATATGATAACTACACACACATGTAAAAAAAAAAAACTATTTCTTAATTATTAAATTATATAAAGTTATATTATATTTATATTGTACATACAAATATCCCACATCATAATTTATACAAATACATAACATTATAACAAAAAGTAATGTACATAATCAATATTAAACACACTCACACACATATAATATAAATTTATAAAAAAGAATTACACTTACAATTCACAAAAATTTACTCTTTATTTTTAAAGTAAAAAATACTTGTAATAAAAATGTACAAAATTTAAGTCAAGATGTGAAAAAAATATTTTTAAAAATAAATTAAAATATTAAGCTAACAAAAAATATATATATTTTATATATATAATTTTTTTCTTTTGAAGTCAGGGGGTTCAAATATGCTTTAGCGCCGCCCCTGGATATGTCTGCTGTTATTTATGAAATTACTAGTTACCGATTTTCAGCATGGTTTAAAATTAATATCTTTGTCTGATGTTGATTATTCTGTAACTATGACTTCTTGCTTATACCTGTTTTTCATAATAGTCAAGTTAATAAACTTTTATCAGTTTTCAACTAAATTTACCATTGACATCACTCTTGTACTCATTATTATCAATTCGTCATATCAACAAATGTAAAAAGTTTTGTCAAATTTTTTTGTGTTTATAAACTTTTAAAAAAAAAAATTTTTATATGGTTCATGTTGATTGATAGTAATTTTATATATGAAACAAAATAACCAATTTTCGCATCCCCAAATGCATGAAGCCGCCCATGACAGCAACTACAACTTCAAGCCGCCAATGAGTTAGTCAATGAGATATAATCATATAAGCAACTTCTTGCCAAAGTTGTAAGACTTTTGGTAGTCTATAGTAGCCTCTTCTAATAACCCAAGTTGTAACTTGTAAGATGAAAATGGCATCCCTGTTCTGCAACCTCACACACAAACTAAAGGTCTGAACAAGTCATGGGATTTCTTGGCAAGAGAAGCTTGTTGTATTCCCTTTGTTGCCTATGTTTGAACTTAGGTGTTGCCAGAGACACAATTAGTTCTTTTCAATCCCTCAAAGATCCTGACTACGTAATCTCCCGTGGGAGTTCTTTCAGAATGGGATTCTTCAGCCCTGTAAATTCTACCAACCGCTACCTTGGCATATGGTACAATAAGATTTCGGTAGTCACTTATTTGAGTGTAGTTTGGGTAGCTAACAGAGAGAGACCCCTTAAGGATTCTTCTGGGGTTCTTACTATTTATGAGGATGGAAATCTTGTGGTACTAAATGGACAGGCAAAGATTCTGTGGTCATCAAATGTTTCAAATTCTGTACCCAATTCAAGTGCCACTCTGTTGGATTCCGGCAACCTTGTCTTGCAAGATGACACAACAGGAGCAATAGTATGGGAGAGTTTTCAACATCCTTGTGATACAGTCTTGCCAAGGATGAAAGTTGGTAACAATTTAAGAACAAATCAGAAAATACAACTGACATCATGGAAGAGCCCTTCCGATCCATCCACTGGAAGATTCTCGGCAGGCGTTAATACACAAAACATTCCCCAAGGTTTCATTTGGAAAGACGGTCATCCATATTGGCGGACCGGTCCATGGAATGGTCAGTTCTTTACTGGAGCACAGAGCTGGGTTCTAGATTATCATAGGGGATACACTTTAGTATATGATGAAGAAGAGATAGTTTATTCAACCTTCGATTATGTGAACGGGCTAGGTTTGTCAAAACATTTTTTGGATTCACAAGGAAATTTAAAGCAATTACTTTGGGATGATGGGAAGGAGGATTGGGAGGTTGTCGGGTTTGCTCTGGCAAATGAATGTGATTTTTATGGCACCTGTGGTGCATTTGGAAGCTGTTATGCGCTGAGTTCACCAATCTGCAGTTGTTTGAAAGGGTTTGAGCCAAAGATTGTTGAGGAATGGAATAGAGGTAATTGGATGAGTGGGTGTGTGAGGAGGACACCATTGCAGTGTGAAAGGGTGAACAATAGAAGTGTAGGAGGAGGAAAAGCAGATTGGTTTTTGAAACTGGAGATGGTCAAAGTGCCAGACTTTGCAGAGTGGTCATATCGAACTAAAGATGATTGTCGAAAGCAGTGCTTGGAGAACTGTTCTTGTGTAGCTTATGCATATGATACTGGCATTGGTTGTATGTCATGGAGTGGAAACCTAATTGACCTGCAAAAATTCTCCACTGGTGGGTTGGATATATATATTCGTTTGTCTTATATGGAATTTGGTAAGTTCATTTTTTTTCTCTCCCAGTTTTGTATACTCTTATGCTTATGATCATCCATTAGACTAGAGAGAAACTTTATCCCTCCCCCTCTTTCCCTTATTTATATATATCCTTTTCTGAGTAACACATTGGTCAGATGTTTATGTATTATAAATTGACAAAGCATAAAATCCAACAAGTTTCACGGCCTTTTTTGTCAAATAGCATAATTTGAGGAAATATTTAGGAGAAATGTATTCGACTAAATTTATATAGTTATGAAGTACTTTTTTGGAACTCGAGTTTAGAACTAAAGTTCGACAAACTTGAGTTTCAAGCAGGGACGAACCTAGGTGGGAAGGGGGTCCCTTGGGTCCTTTATATATATATATATAGTTATTATATATTTTATTTTTATAGTTGGGCCCCCTTCTAAAACCTTAAGCCCTCTTTCTCCTCAATAAGTCTAACAAACCTACGCAAATAGCAACTATCCAATCCAAAAACTTAACAAAAACAATAAAAACATTCACAATGGTGATTGTATTTTAGCAACCAAAAAAAAAAAAACTATTTTACCACCAAAGAACCAAAAAATCATGTGTTATTGAAGAAGTTAAAGCTAAATTTTTTGCAATTATAGTAAACTGATATAAATACCAGTTGACTGTAGTATTTATTAAAAATAAAATAAAATATTTTATTAAATTATATCTCTTCCTTAAAAATAAAAAATAAAAAAATAAACTCAAATTCTCTCGTTTACTTTATTATTTTAATGATTTGTTTATATTGTTTTAAATGAAGTGATAAAAAAATAAAACATTTGATATTGGGTGTATTGTAAAGTGATGTGGTAAAATAAATAAAGTAGATTTTTAAGGTGCTATAAGCTAAAAATTTCAGCACCACCACTGTGAATGCTCTAACTTCAACCAAAAAAGAAAAAAACTCTTAGCAAGCTTAGTATTAAAAAAAAGACATTATTATTATTATTATTATTATTATTTTATGTTTTTGTCTTTGTTGGTAAATGATTGCATTTTAATGTATTTAGAAACAATGATTTTTTTTTTTAAAATACTATATGGATGCCTATCTGGAGTTTTTTTTTTTTTTTTCCTCTAGCCCCCACTAGTTTAAAATCCTAGGCCTGTCCCTGGTTCCAAGTTGTTGGAGGCCTTGTATTAGAGGCAGGTCACGAGTTTCACTCCCTGTTGCACATGTGTAGGTGTTGGGGGTGGGACTATTGGTGGAGGCCTAGTGGGCCAATTCCAAGATCCTACTAGAGGCAAAGACCAAGTTGGGCCAAGTCTCAGTGAACCTATTGGCGCTAGACTACCACCCTTTAAGAAAATAAATTTGCACCCTTACCTTCAATTATGGCTTTTAGTGTAGTAGGTAAGCACTTGGTTCTAACACAAGCGAAACTCGAGTTTACCAAACTTGAATTCCAAGCATTATATGTTACTTAAGCTTAGAACTTGAGTTTGGTAAACACAAGTTTCACTTGGAACTTGTGTTTGGAAAACTCGAGTTCCAGAAAAGTGCTACATATAGCCGGATGTGTTTCTGCTAAATTTTTTCTAAAACTATGCTATTTGGCAAAATTAGTCCAAGTTTCACACATTAGATTAAACTAGTTGCAACTTCACACATCAATTGCCTCAAGTATTGTGTTTTTTTTTTTTTTTTTTTAAGACTTCTACAAGTATTTTTTTTTAATCTTTTTATCCTTATAAATATATCATTATATTATTTTTTGGTGTGTTTGATTAATATTTTTTTAAGGTGTTTCACATTCTTCTAACTTCTATTATAGTGTGTTATATTAGCCTAATATACAACTAAAATTTGTAATTTTTAAATTTGTTATTCAAATTTCTCATCTCTTAAAGAATATGAAGATTATCATGATGTTAAAACCCATCACAAAATTACAATGTTATCTTAACTAAAATTAAAATGAAACCAAAGGAATAAAAGATAGACTTTATAATAATTTTTTACTCAAACAATTGGTAGACACATTCAAATTCATAGCTATGTAGATTGTATTTTGATATAAACTCAAATTCCTATTTCCCAAAAAAAACTAAGTATTAACTCAAATCAAAATCCAACCAAAGCAATAAGAGGGAGAAAGAAGACTTATGGCTGGGAAATTTAGGGGAAAAAAAAACCATCAACCTAAATTAGAGCAATAAGAAAGAACAAAAATCCACTGAGAGAGAGTACTCACATTTTTTGTGTGAGAAAAATATAAATTGAATGGGGGAAATGATATCAAATTTATACAAAATAAGATGGAGAGAAGAAAAGTCAAAATATAAAAAAGAAAAAATGATGAAGGAAGTGTAATGGTAAAGTAAAGAGTAGTAAGGAGATAAAGAAGCAAAATGGGAGAGGAAAAGTTGGAAGAAGTGTAACAATAGTTGTGGACAAACAAGGAGAAAAAAAGTTTTAGCATTTGTTTTGTTTTTTAAATAATAGGGAGAAGTAAAGTTTAAAAAGAGAAAGAAGATGTTGAGAATAGGTGGATGATATGGCACAATGATAGAGTAGCAAAATTTATTGCATACATTAACATTTTTATATTTTTTGATATGATGTTACACGACAGAAGCTTAGCATTTCTTTTAACTTTTAGATATTATATAGATTTATTTTCAAAAATTTGACAAAATTAATTGAAACTTTTTCTAATACACAGAAAACAAGAGAAATTTGAAAGTAATCTTCACAATTACAGTGATTATTGGAGTAATGGCCATTCCCAGTACTGCATACTTCTTTTGGAGATGGATGACCAAAAAAAGAGGTAATATGCCCTATCATTAACTATGGGAACTAGAAATTGCTAGATGCATAGCTTACTATTAAAATTTGCCACAGCAAGGAAAAATAAAAGCAGGGAGAGTACTCACATTTTTTGTGTGAGAAAAATATAAATTGAATGGGGGAAATGATATCAAATTTATACAAAATAAGATGGAGAGAAGAAAAGTCAAAATATAAAAAAGAAGAAATGATGAGGTATAATGGTAAAGTAAAGAGTAGTAGAGAGATAAAAAAGCAAAATGGGAGAGGAAAAGTTGGAAGAAGTATAACAATGGTTGTGGACTAACAGGGAGAAGAAAAATTTTAGATTTTGTTTTGTTTTTTAAATAATTGGGAGAAGAAAAGTTAAATAAGAGAAAGAAGATGTTGAAAATAAGTGGATGATATGGCACAATGATAAGAGTAGCAAAATTTATTGCATACATTGACATTTTTATATTTTTTGATATGATGTGACTCAACAAAAGCTTAGCATTAGCTTTAACTCTTAAATATTATATAGATTTATTTCCAAAAATTTGACAGAATTAGTTGAAACTTGTTCTTATACACAGAAAATGAGAGAAATTTGAAAGTAATCATCATAGTTACAGTGATTATTGGAGCAATGGCCATTCCCAGCTCCGCATACTTCTTATGGAGACGAATGACCAAAAAAAGTGGTAATATGCTCTATCATTAGCAACGGGAACTAGAAATTGCTACATGCATAGCTTACTATTAAAATTTGCCACAGCAAGGAAAAATAAAAGCAGGGAGAGTTTACCATCCAAAAACCTGGACAATGTTAAACTCCACGAACTGCCAACTTTTAGTTTGGAAGAATTGGCAACTGCAACAAACAACTTTCATGTAGCTAATATGCTTGGCCGAGGTGGCTTTGGTACAGTCTATAAGGTAATGGTTGCTTTAGTTGCCTTCATTAGTTCCTCTTTAGATCATACAGATAAGTACTTATATTCATTGTTTCTTTTGCCAGGGAAAGTTGCATGGTGGACAGGAAATAGCAGTGAAAAGATTGTCAAGATCCTCTGGACAAGGGCTTGAAGAATTTATGAATGAGGTGTTTGTGATCTCTAAGCTGCAACATCGAAATCTTGTAAGACTTCTTGGCTGCTGCATTGAGGGAGAAGAGAATATGTTGGTCTATGAGTACATGTCAAACAAAAGTTTGGACGCAATTGTTTTTGGTCAGTACATTTAAATTCCCTACTTTCTAGGCTCATCAATAGAATAACTCTGAAATCTAGAAATCTGGTTTCTATATACTCAATGTGTTGAACCCATGACCTCTATATACAAATTTACTCTTATCTCTTTGTTATTTCTTTTGGTCACTATTCATTTAGATCCACTCAACCAAAAACACCTTGATTGGAAAAACCGCTTCAACATTATTGAAGGAATTAGTAGAGGCCTGCTCTACCTTCATAGGGATTCTAGATTGAAGATTATTCATAGGGGTCTAAAGGCAAGTAATATCTTGTTAGATGAAGAGCTAAATCCAAAAATATCAGACTTTGGAATTGCCAGAATTTTTGGAGGCAGTGAAAATCAAGCCAATACTAAAAGGGTTATCGGGACATAGTAAGGGCTTTGTTGAAATTAATTTTTTAAATAATAACACCACTATTTGTGCTCAAATGATGAGGATGTTTTTCATTTTTCAAATGCAACGGATATATGTCTCCTGAATATGTAATGCATGGCTTTTTCTCGGAGAAATCAGATGTTTTTAGCTTTGGCGTGTTGTTACTTGAGATTGTTAGTGGGAGAAAAACCGCTTGCTTTTATGATGATCAGCAGTACTACTTGAGCCTTGTAGGATTTGTAGGTCTATCTGACTCATTATCCTTTTTCTTTAAAGCGCAGCTAATCAATATGTTAAATTTTTGTTTTTCACACTTGTTGTCTTTCAGGCATGGAAATTGTGGAACGATGACAACATAATGGCTTTGGTAGACCCAACAATATGGGATCCTTGCTTTCAAATGGAGATGTTGAGATGCATACATGTGGGATTGTTGTGTGTGCAAGAATTGGCAAGAGACAGGCCAACAGTGTCGACTATAATTTCAATGCTTAATAGTGAGATTCTAGATCTGCCCGCTCCAAAGCAACCTGCATTCACCGAAATGCAGATTGCTTCAAATGAAGAGCCTGCTCAACTGGGCCAGATAAAGTCCTCTAGTTGTAATATCACCATTACAACGGTTTATGCTAGATAGGAAGAAAGTGCTTGAGATAGCATTCCCTTTGTTTAGCATCTTTAAGCATGCAAACAGTACTCTCCTTTCAAAGTTCAGATATTACAAAGTTTGAATTCTACATATAACAATTCTATAGAATTTTAGAATTTGTTATAAGCGTTCAAATATTCTACACAAAAAAACTGAATGTGATTTTGAAAATGGACAACGAAGACACAACAATGAAAGAGCACCGATAAAAGGTCATAATGGAAGAGTTAAAACTTTCAAAAAATGTCATAATTGAAGAGTCACAACTTTCAATATACTGTTAAAATATTTACTAGCTTTAGAATCCTCACTTAAGGCACTTTTTCTTGCATAATTTAGCAGACGTTTGAAGCCTCAAACTGAGACACTTGACAAGAAAGAAATCCAATGTCAATTCCAAATGCTAATCATGGTGCTAATCATACCGGGGGGTCCCACTGATCTTGAGTGTGGTTGAAAAACTATAGTTGAAGATGACTATGACACGTGACTAGAAAGAAAGCTAATAAAGGCTACTGATCAGAGGTGTGTTCCGAGTTACGTAGGCTGAAGATAATAGAGATGTGTGACAAAAAGAAGTTGACGGGGAGAGGATATCATTCCATTTGGTTCATGATATTCAACCATGATGGTTGAGGACACTTGATTAGAAGGAAAGCAAAAGAAAGATGCATATGTCCTAGTTTAAATAACTAAGATCATCTTGTCATGAAATATCACTTCAGAGAAAGACATAGGGTGAGTTTGGTTCAGCTTTTTGAAAAAGTGCATAATGAAAAAGTGGAGTTTTGTTAAAAGTGCATAATGAAAAAGTGGAGTTTCAAAAAGCTGAGTGTTTGGTAAAAACTGTTAAAAAGTGCATAATGAAAAAGCTGAGTGTTTGGTTAGCACTTATAAAAGTGGCTTTTTGAGGGGTAAATGACCAAAAAGGACAATGTATATATAAGGGAATTTATTTTATACTTTTTTCTTTTTTTTTTTGTGGATGTGAGTTTATTTCATACTTATTAAATCATCTATTTCATATACTTACTAAAAAATAATAATAATAATAATAATAATAATAATAAATATATATTATTGGTATTATTTTAATTGAATTTTGAGAAATTTTTCTTTTTTAATGTCATAATTATTTGTTATTACTATTAATGACTTCTTATTAATATTAATTAAATCTAAATAATTTTTATCATCATGAAGCACGAAATAAAAATGTAAAAAGATGATAAAATATATACCAATAATCCAAGTTTAAATTGTACTACATAAATATGTAAAAACATATAAAATACATATCAATAATCCAAGTTTAAATTGTACAGCACAAAAATGTAAAAAAGATAATAAAATACATACCAATAACACAAATTTAAATTGTACTACATGAGATTATAAAATAAAATAAAAAGACAACTACTAATTATTATCCCCCCAAATGGAATTAGCAATGGAATCACAAAGAACAACCATCGCAGAGTCTGTTAAAGATCCTAAGTTCTGCTCATCACTGCTATTTACTTCACTATTACGTTCTCTTCTAGAAATTGAATCTCGATTGGCATTTATGAAGCTCCTATCATCCCTATCATTTAGTCTAACAAAATTATGAAGAGCCATAGTAGCAGATACAATAAGTATTTGGATATGGAATGGAAAAGATGGCATGTGTCTGATAATTCTCCATTTATTCTTCCACACACCAAAAGTGCGCTCAATCGTACATCGAAGAGACGAGTGAGCATGATTAAATTTTTCATGTCTAGTCCTAGGGCTTCCACCTCTCCTTCGAAAGTCTTGAAGATGGTATGATATCCCCTTGTATGGTGCCAAATAGCCTTTCATCATTGGGTATCCAGAATCAACTACATAATATTTCCCTAGAAAAAAAAATTCAATTGTATTAACACACTCATACAATATGTTATTATAATGAATAATTAACTCAGTGTAACTCATTAACAAGTTAAAAATATTTTGAAAATTAACGAACTAATCATAAATATAAAATTTGCATTCAGTCCTAAGGTCGAGCTCATCTTGAACTCAATAATAAAGTGAATAACCAAACTTAATCAAGCTCTAAAAAGGCTGAGAGAGACCGAGACACAGGCTGTGAGGCCGAGGAGCTCCAAACCCAGTTGGGTTTTCAAAAAATTCATCTGAAAGTTTGTATATTTTCTACTAATTCAGATTTAGAAAGCAAAAACAAGGGATGGGTATTGCAAATGAGGAGGCAGTGAAGGAGTTCCTGAATTGAGATTTAAAGAGAAGATAACAACACCTTGTGAAAGTAGTAGTACTAACTTGCTCTAATTTTTTAAATAGGTTCTTAAAGTAAGATTTATTGTTTATAGTGATTATGGAGTAGCAAAAATGATCCTTAAACCTCTGCTTCACCTGGTATTGGAATGATTATGGAGGTTTAAGAGTGATTATGGGGCAGCAAGTGCTATTGTATCTATTGTTAGTTGTTATTGCTAAATGTATTTATGTTAGTTGTACACTTAGACTCCCATTGATTGAATAAAATCGCTTCTTCATTTGAATACTGCAATTTGAATCAAAATTAAAATAAATAGTGGTTCTACTTTTCCTTTATTTGATGGAATATACAACCATCACACCAGCATATACTTAGAGTCATTAAAATTATTGGTATGCCCCGAATTACTGATTTTTTTTACAACAATCTATCTATTACATCTTCAAAACTTTCAAAAATAATATACAATCCTTAGCCATATGCTCTGAAATCCTAAGTTGTCTACGAACGCAAATGGTTCTAAGCAAAAGTATAAGCCTATACTAAGTAAATTTTCTTCTTTTTTTTATACTACCATGCAGTTTCCATGCTCCCTAGTGTTATAGGGAGAAATAAATTATGAAACATACCCAGAAGGGCCTGAACCCATAGTGTAAAATGGTACTACTTAAATCCAAAGTGTGCCACAAGCCAAGAGTATAGAATTGAGTAGTTATAACCAAAACTATGGCTGCACTACTACTACCCCCCCATATATATGTTGACATGGATCAAAGACTAATAGCTAAGGTTCTTAGCTAGAAATTTTCAAATAGTATTCCAGCATAGGTTCTTAAAAAAAAAAATAAATAAATAAATAAAACAAAATGTATTGTTTTGTCATGATTAACAACATAGGTCCTTAAATACTTATATTTTAAGCTACTTGGATTCTATATATCTCAATTCCACCAAGCGAAGCTCATTTTGTGATTCTCTTTAGCCACATGCACCTAAAGTTCCTGAAGGAGGCAGTGAAGGTGCACATTAATTCCTACCCATGGCACTAGCAACAACTTAATTAATGGCATGCAATGTGATAAAACAATATTTAATGAATTGAGATTTCCATGATTTCAGAAGAATAAAAAGCAATCTAATTGGTTTTGCTTTCAATCAATTCTCAAAGCAAAATTAAAATCAGAGAAAGCCCCCTAATACACATGTTCCCACTTGTTGTGGTCAGTGGGTTAAGTAACCAAGTAGCCAATGTTTGGAAAATTATATGGTTTGTAACTTGTTTATGAATATTCTCACCGCAAATGATGCCTATTGTCTCCATTGACTAAATCTTATTTTGGTTTTGACAGATCCTATACAGTCATCACAAGAGCAAAAAACTAATTCTTTAACTTCTCTTAAGCATCTTGGCAACATGGGTACGGAAGTACTATAAAGCCATTTTATTCTACTCAAGTAAGTCTACTCATTTCTCTTCCTTTACATGTAGGATAGGACATATTGCAATCGGTAAGTTAATGGCTACATTGTTTTTTAAATTCCTTCACATGTAAGAATCTGCATTAGGGATTTGATGAAACTAGTTTTGTTGACAATATTGGAGCAAAATAATGAAAAATGACACATCCAAGTTGGGCATGAAAAATCAAAGACTGGAATGTTCTTCACATCTCTAATCATTATCCAAAACAACAAACGAAAAAAAGGAAGGGGCACCCAATTATGTGATACTAATCTGTCTTAGAATAAACATTGTTACAGATAGTATATCTCACACAAATTTTTGCTACGATAGTATATCTCCAAGGCTAATCTGTTTTTGATTCAAGATTTAAGAAATAAAAACATTGTTACTAAGAAAACAAAAAAACTAATTCCAATCAACTAAAATTCCAATCAACAAAAACAATACCCATTAATCTATTTCTGGGTTGCGAGAAAACAAATCAAAGAGAGCTGAAGCTGAAGAAAACAAAAGCATGCAAGATCTGAAAATGTTTTTCCCACACTCGGTAAAAAAAATAAAAATAAAAATAAAAGCTTCTGAATTAGTTGGTACCTGGTGATTTTTGGTAGCAGATCAGTGTTGCTTGGTGTTTTGGTAGCAGATCAGTGTTGCTTGGTGTTTTGGTAGCAAATCTCTACCTTCAAAACGTATTTCTCATATCAGATTAGACAGAAATAAAAAAATAAAAAAAAAATCAAAATCAAAATCGCGTTGAAGAAGACGAAGAAAGAAAGAAGAAGAAGAGGAAGAAGCTTACCACGGAGTAGAGCGCAGAAATCTAGCGAGGCTGGGAGGCGTGGGGGTGAGGGCGTGCAGCGTGAAGAGCAAAGAGATGAGGGTCAGTGTGAGAGAACTGATGAGTTTGTGTTTGTGTGTCTGTGAGATATATCAGGGACATTTTCCTAAATGCACATACCAACGGTAATAATTCAAAAACGCGCAGCAGCGCGTTTTCATTTATGGACCTCTGAGGTCCATAAATGAAACGCATTTTGGACGTGTGTTTTGCCTGAGCCCAAAACGCAACTTTTTTTAAAAAGTTGCGTTTTGGGCTCAGCCAAACGCATTTTATTACCAACTTTTTAATTTATGCGCGTTTTGGGCTTCAAAAAGTCCAAACAAACGCACACATACTACTGATACTAGGTTGTCAGGATGTTGGGAAAATTAAGGCAAAATAAAGGAAAATAAATAAATAACAAAGTAGGCTTACAAAAGGCACAAAATGGATGTTATCTTTAAGACTATTTGTCTCTACTCGATTGAGACTTGAACTTGGCTAGTTTATAAACAAACAAATATGAATGAGCAATATATCAAGCCAAGCAAAAACAATTTATGAACAACTTAGAATGTGTTTGGATACTATTTATTTGTTAAAAACTGAAAACTTATTGTTGAACATTGTAGCAAAATATTTCTTTAATGGGCAAAACACTGTTCACATGTTTTGTGCAAGTTGGTTGGTCCATGTACTATAGCCGTGGGTCCCACTTTTTCAAATGCAAATGCAGACTTGGGGCTGGAAATGCGCAATCCAAATGGAGGCTTAGTTTATTTTTAGCCTACCTGGTTGCAAGAAGCTAGTCAAAATACAAAGAGGATGACTTACCTGGGCCCTGGTGTGACAGAAAGGACAGAGTTGGATGCATTCGGACTTTTGGAGACTGAGACAGAAGCTGATCGTGGATTACTTGCATGTCTGGTATACAAACTAAACGTGGTGTTGAAGAGAAAGCCTTGAAGGTATTGCTGATTGAAGCACACGAAGATGAAAGTGGAACACTTACTAAAGTTACCACTTTTATAGAATTCTAAAGCAAGCGAGCACAACTTTTTCCTTTCAAGAGATTGTTCTTAGGATTTCCACATCGTGATTAATCTGCGTACTGTGTCACTATCTCTATATTTTGTACTTTGTATACATATATGTACTTTGTATACATATATTTTGCTGGGTATATAATTTTTATTTTTTGTGATTAACTGTTAATTCGTTTATTTCTGCATAGGGATCTATTCTTAATTGTTTAGGATTTTGCAGATTCTATTCCTGCTTCTTATTCAGTGTTAATTATTGTACTTTATTCCAATTGTCTCTTTAATTATTTCCCATCCCTAGTCGCCTAGTCCTTGGTTGAAATTCAACCTGTCCTTTTTGACAAAGGAAGAAACAATCTAGACTAGGGAACAAACCCCTTTGATTTATAATTTAATATGACAAACTTATTTCTCGGAATCAAGGCTTTTGAAAGTCTAGAGTAGCATTTTTCTTAAAAAACTACCAGCCAAAGGTTAAACGTTTTTGTTTTTGTTTTTTTCCCCGGATAAACAAAGCTGTAACTTGTTTTATGAGCAAGGCCTACTTGTTCTGCATTCTCGGACACAAATAGGCCAGAGAACAAGTTATGGGACTTAAGACAAACTTGTTGTCTGTCCTTTGTTGCTTTTGTTTGAATTTGGGAGTTGCAATAGACACCATTAAATCCTCTCAATCCATCAAAGACCCTGAATACATAATATCCAATGGGAGTGCTTTCAGACTGGGGTTCATCAGCCCTGTAAATTCCACCAATTGCTACTTCGGAATATGGTATAATAACATCTCTGTATTCACTGTCATATGGTAGCTAACAGACAGAAACCTCTCAAGGATTCTTCCGGGGTTCTTTCTATATCTAAGGATGGCAATCTTGTGGTACTAAACGGACAGGAAGAGATTCTTTGGTCATCAAATGTTTCAAATTCTTTAACCAATTCAAGTGCCACTCTTTTAGATTCCGGAAACCTTGTATTGCAAGTTGACACAACAAGAATTATATTATGGGAAAGTTTTCAACATCCATCTGATTCCTTCTTGCCAAGAATGAAACTTAGTACTAATTTAAGGAAAGATGAGAAAGTGCAGCTGACATCATGGAAAAGCCCTTCTGATCCATCCATTGGAAGCTTCTCTGCAGGCATTGATCCATTAAACATTCCTGAAGGTTTTGTTTGGAAAGACAGTCGCCCATATTGGCAGACTGGTCCATGGAATGGTCAGGTCTTCATTGGAATAAAAAAATGGAATCCTGTATATCATAATGGATTTAGTGTAGTCGATGACAAACAAGGAACTGTTTATGCAACTTTTGCTTATATGGACTTGTTACATTTGTCAAAATTTGTTTTGGATTCACAAGGAAATCTAGTGCAGACATATTGGGATGATGGGAAGGAGGATTGGAAGGTTGTGGGGTTAGCTCCAAAAGATAAGTGTGATGTTTATGGCACATGCGGTGCAAATGGAAGCTGTGATTCACTTGCTTCATCAATCTGCAGTTGTATGAGAGGATTTGAGCCCAAGATTATTGAGGAATGGAACAGTGGAAATTGGAGTAGTGGATGTGTGAGGAGGAAACCATTGCAGTGTGAAAGGTTGAACAATAATGTTGAAGAAGGAAAAGCAGATGGGTTTTTCAGGTTGAAGATGGTCAAGGTGCCAGACTTTGCTCAGTGGTCATAAGGGACTAAAGACGATTGTCAAAAGCAGTGCTTGTAGAACTGTTTTTGTGTTGCTAACGTGTTTTAAAGGTTGGCTATGCTTTGGATGTTGTACCCCCACACTAAATTATTGCCTTTGTAAAGTCGGTTATAAGCTAACCAAGTTGGATTGTTACCTAAAATTGGTCTGTTACCATTAAAAAACATTGTTCTCATATATTTTCATTGATTTGGTGATGTGAATAATTTATACATGTGCTTAGACAACAACCCCCAAATAAACGATATGTCCATATCATGGACTTTTAATGCTCATGTTGGAAAAAATACAATTTATATACCAACTACACATTGTCTAACCAAATCCAATTCTCTCTCGACATTTTCCTAAAAAAATCCGATTTGTGTGGATTCTTCCCCCAACTAAAGAAGAGATCTTGGCGAAATTGCCACATATGAAATTGAGCACAATTTTGAAAAGAAACTTGTACAAAAAGAAAGAAAGTGACTTAGACAAATCTTTTATAATGTATAACTTAAATGAAACCTGATTCTATTTCAACATCTTATCCATACTTTATTTTTATTCTCTCTTTAATTTCCATGCCTAGTACTTGGTCGACACCCAACCTGTTTTTTATTTTTTATTTTGTTAACAAGTGAGAAAGGAAGACACTAATATTTAGATTAGGAAACTTTTGGTTTATAATTTTATATGACAACATATTTTCTGGGACGTAAGACTTGTGAAAGTCTAGAGTGGCGTCTGTCTTGAAAACTACTAGCCAAAGCTGTAACTTGTTAGATGAGCTAGGCCAACCTGTTCTGCATTCTAAGACACAAGTAGGTCAGAACAAGTTATGGGACTTCTTAGGAAGACAATCTTGTTGTCTGTACTTTTTTGCTTTTGTTTAAACTTAGGCTTTGCCATAGACATCATTAGATCTTCTCAATCCCTCAAAGACCCTGAATACATAATATCTAATGGGAGTACTTTCAGACTGGGATTCTTCAGCCCTGTAAATTCTACCAATCGCTACCTCGGAATATGGTATAATAACATTTCTGTATTCACTGTCATATGGGTAGTTAACAGACAGAAAGCCCTCAAGGATTCTTCTGGGGTTCTTACTATATCTGAGTATGGCAATCTTGTGGTACTAAACGGACAAGAAGAGATTCTTTGGTCATCAAATGTTTCAAATTCTTTGACCAATTCAAGTGCCACGCTTTTGGATTCCGGAAACCTTTTATTTCAAGTTGACACAAAGGAATAATATGGGAAAGTTTTCGACATCCTTCTGATTCATTCTTGCCAGGTATGAAAATCAGTACAAATTTTAGGAAAAATCAAAGGGTACAGTTGACATCATGGAAAAGCCCTTCTGATCCATCCATTGGAAGATTTAGTTCAGGCATTGATCAGCTGAACACTCCTGGAGCTTTCATTTGGAAAGATGGCCATCCATTTTGGCAGACTCCATGGAATGGTCAGGCATTCATTGGAAAATACAACACAAATCCGCAATATCATAATGGATATACTGTAGTAGATGATAAAGAAGGGACAGCTTTTGCAACTTTTGCTTATGGGAATGAGTTACCTTTGTCAAAGTTCGTCCTGAATTCACAAGGAAAGCTAGTGCAGAGTTATTGGAATAATAGGAAGGAGGATTGGGAGGTTTTGGAAATAGCTCCAAAATTTGACTGTGAAGTTTATGGAACTTGTGGTGCTTTTGGAACCTGTCATTCACTGGGTTCATCAATTTGCAGCTGTTTGAGAGGGTTTGAACCGAAGATAATTGATGAATGGAATAGAAGAAATTGGTCTAGTGGGTGTGTTAGGAGGGCACCTTTGCAGTGTGATCGGGTGAACAATAGTGGTGAGGAAGGAAAAGAAGATTGGTTCTTCAAGCTGAAGACGATGAAAGTGCCAGACTTTGCTGAGAGCTCATACGGGGCTAAAGATGATTGTCAAAAGCGGTGCTTGGAGAACTGTTCTTGTGTAGCTTATGTATATGATGTTGACATTGGTTGTCTGTCATGGAGTGGAAGCCTAATTGACCTATAGAAATTCCCCAATGGTGGATCAGATATATATATATATATATATATATATATATATATATATATATATATTCTCCTTGCCAATTTGGAATTTGGTAAGTTCATTGTGTTTTCAGTTATAGTTTTGTTCACCCAGCATTTGGTCCATTTTTTGCTTGCTTTTTGATTTTCAACAAGCGTATTTGGATTTAATTTTTTTAAAACTTTTTCTTGGGTAACATAGAGACTAAAACATTACTACTTACATAAGAGCCACTTACCTGGTGATTAGTCTTAGGGCTGTTGATCTCCCCTCCAACTTTGATGAGAAAATAACTTGAATTGCCTTTTATTAAACAATAAGCCCAGAGATGAAAAACAAAATCACAGTTGTTTCATAACTGCTAAGGTGATATGTTGTGATTGATACCAGTAAATGTTATTTATCAACAGTGATTTTGATCAAATGTCTATACTCAAATTTGACTGAATTAGTTTAAAATATTTTTTGGTAAATAGAAAAAGAGAGACCTTTGAAAGTAATCATCACAATTACAATGACCTTTGGAGCCATTGCCGTTGTCACCACAACATACTTCTTATGGAGGAGGATGGGAATGACTCACAAACAAGGTAATAAGGCCATTTATTAGATATGGGGACTGGGAATTGTGAGATGGATTACTAACTATTAAAATTTGCAACAGCAAGGAAATATAAAAGCAGGGAGAACTTATTGTTTGACTACCTGAACGATGCTAAATTCCATGAGCTACCGATTTTCAGTTTGGAAGAAGTGGCAACTGCAACAAATAACTTTCATGTAGCTAATATGCTTGGGCGAGGTGGCTTTGGTCCAGTCTATAGGGTAATGCTTGATTTGTTGAGTTCATTAGTCCCTCTTCAAATCAAACCAATATGTACTCATTCCTTTTTCTGTTTCTTTTTCTTTTTTTTGGCAAGGGAAAATTGCATGATGGACAGGAAATAGCAGTGAAAAGATTGTCTAGACCTCTGGACAAGGTCTTGAAGAATTTATGAATGAGGTGGCTTTGATTTCTAAACTCCAGCATCGAAATCTTGCTATACTTCTTGGCTACTGTATTGAGGGAGAAGAGAAAATGTTGATCTATGAATACATACCAAACAAAAGTTTGGATGCAATTGTTTTTGGTTAGTTCATTTAAACAACCTTCCTTTTAGTCTCATTGCCAAAGTAACCCCTAAATACAACTTTTTAAAGATTTACTTATTTTTTTTACATATTAACGTACAAGTACATTTTTGCTCACTTAAGTACAAGAGCAGATAAATAGAAAGGTAAACAAGCAATTGCTCATACTTAATTTGGTGCTAACTTTGCCCCAACTTCTTTTCCCAACAGTAAATTTTTTTCCATAAAAATTTGCTCATACTTAAAAATAAAAAAATAAAAAAATAAAAAAATAAAAAAAAGAAGAAGGTTACTATTCATTTAGATCCACTATACCAAAAACTCCTTGATTGGAGAAAACGCTTCAACATTATTAAAGGCATCAGTCGAGGCCTCCTCTATCTTCATAGGGATTCTAGACTAAAGATTATTCATAGAGATCTAAAGAAAAGTAACATCTTGTTAGATCAAGAACTGAATCCAAAAATATCGGATTTTGGTATGGCCAGAATATTTGGTGGCAATGAAGTTCAAGCCAAAACAAAAAGGGTGGTTGGGACATAGTAAGAGTTTTGTTGAATTTCAATTTTTTTTAAGTAATAACACCACTATTTTGTGCTCAAATGAGATGAATGTGTTTCAATGTACAAATTCAGTGGTTACATGTTCCCTGAATATGCAATGAATGGCGTATTTTCAGAAAAATCGAATGTCTTTAGTTTCAATGTCTTGTTATTAGACATTGTTAGTGGGAGAAGAAGCGCTAGCTTTGATGATGATGAGCAGCACATGAGCCTTGTAGGATTTGTAAGTCCATCTGAATTATTGTCCATTTATTTACATCTCCAACTGGATCATTGCTAATAAGATTGAATTTGCAATTTATGTCTTTCATACTTGTATTCATTCAGGCATGGAAATTATGGAAAGATGAGAACAGTATGGCTTTGGTAGACCCAGCAATATGGGATCCAAGCTTTCAAATGGAGATGTTGAGATGCATACATGTCAGACGGTTGCGCGTGCAAGATTCAACAAGAGATAGACCAATTGTGTCTACTGTTATTTCAATGCTTAGTAGTGAGATTGCAGATCTGCCCACTCCAAAACAACCTGCATTCATCGGAAGGGAGATGGCTTCATATACAGACCCTGCTCAACAAGGCCAAATAAAATCCTCCATTTACAATGTCACTATTACAGCAGTTTATGGCAGATAGGAAGAAAGTTCTTCAGATAAATTTCTCTTTGTTTGTGTATATTTTATCTTATGACTCCGAAGAAACCTATACATTTTTTGGATGATGCATTTTTCATCTTTTTAGGGTCAATTTGGTTTATGAAAATTTTAAATCTCGAGAATTATATATTCTTAATAGTTTAAACTCACAAGAATTAGAATTTTCACATTTGAAATTATGTTCTACTCAAAATAGTTGGAATTTGTCAATTTGAATGTATATCTCAACTAAGACTATCTGGATTCCCAACCAAAGCATATGAGATCAATGTATATTCTATCTAGCATTTAAGGCTTAAGTACAAGGTAAACTGTATTGCCCAACCAAAACACATGGATTTTAAATGTCTTATGTTGAACCTTTAATAGTGTAATAGTTGCACAAGATCTTTGTAGCTCAATGGTATAACGGTTCAAATCCCCTCGTTGTTGTTCCGTCCATTTGGTCCTATTCTGTCCTATTTGGTCCTGTTTTATTTTCAAATGAAACGGTGAACTTATCAGGCCTCAGGTGTTGTCATTAAAACACAGACGTGTACACCTGATATTATTGATACAAATGATGACATTTAATAAAAGCCTTTTAAATATATTGCACAAAACGGTGGTCTCCTTATCCTTATGTAGCCGTTAGATTCCAAAGTTGTTTTTTTTTTTTTTGGTTTTTGTTTGTTAATGTTAGATTCCAGAGTTAGTTACAGTAGTCTTTGAACCAGGACTTCCCTGTTATACTCTTGTCTGTGCTTTATTAAAATCACTACTATATATAAAAATTAAATATTCAATTGAAATTGGGCCAAGCTTTAAAAATGAAAGGAAGAAAAAAAATGAAACTTTGACAATATGCTCTTGATTTCCCTAGTCTAATTTCTATTGATAAATAAAATTGAGGACAAATTATAATCCAAAAGTTTTCATTTAAACACCTTTTGTTAATTATGTGGATTAATTGACAATGACTTCATATCATTAACACAAGAGCTCCATATCATTAACGCAATATAGCTTTAAATGTATTGTACCAAAAATGATGTGGTCATGTAGCCGTTAGATTCCAGAGCCTGATTAGTCATTATCGAAGGTATTGAGTTGATCCACCATAGCCACAGGCAGTGGATTTTGAAATAAAAACAAAAGCACATTACTTGCATAGAGCGTCCTGGCTTCCTAGTACGTGTGGGAAAAGTCTTCAAAAAATTACTGCAATAAGTGAGTAAAGGCTCCAATAAAAATATTTTCCTTTTAATTTCATTGTAAATAATATTCATCCTGCGTAGCCAAAAAGTACACCAAATTTATTGTGGGTTCAATTAGTTTTGACTTATTTTGGTCTTTGTTTTGTCTCTAATCTGGAGAAAGAACACATTTCGTCCTCTTAGATAGGGATGAGGTTGTGTGAGCTCACCAATTTGTAAAATGTTTTACCAAAAACTTGACAAAGGATTTTCTAGTCAACTTGAAAAGATTTTACAATGAAACAAATATTGAAAAAATACAAAAAATATTATCTTGAAAGGATTTTACAAGCAAACAAAGTGAGGGTTCCTTTCAACCAAATGGCATCTCCCTTGGTGATGTTTTTTTAAACGGGTTGGATCCACCACGGGCTTGAGCCAAGAATCGGGCCACCTTTATGAGTAGTTTTACGTACCCAATTGGTCTCCTCCTCCTCAAGGACATTTACACTCTGGACCTTTTGCTGTCATATTAATTCAGCCGCAATAGGCCACCCTTGCTTGCAATGAAGTTTGTGGCACTGATGGCCCCTCCTCCTAAAGGACGTTTACACTCTGGGCCTTTATTTAGTGCCCATTTGTTTCAACGTTTTGGACCCAAAAAGCCCGTTTTGAAGAAAGCCGGAGTGGAAAGCCCATTTGGTTTAGCATAAAATGTAACTTTTTGGAAAAAGTTGCGTTTTGGCCAAGGCTGAGAACGCGCAAACCATTATGGAGCTCTAGAGGTCCATTTTAGAAAAAGTCCATGCGCGTTCTCAACTATCCATCGAACTCTTCGGGATTACCAAATTACCCTTCAATAAAGCTCACTCACGCCTCTCATCTCTTCTCTCTACTCTGCCCTCGCCATGCTGCTACAAACACAATGCCACCCGACTATCACCGGTCTACCACCACAACCCATTTCAACATTTGATCATCCAAACACGAAATTGACAAAATCAAACCAAAAATAACTCAAAATCAACACAAAACAACTTAAAATCAACTCAAACCCCATTGGAAAACCCATCCCAAACCCAACTCAAAATCAACCCAAAACAAAATCAACTCAAAATCAAACCCAAAATCCACAGAAAATCAACTCAAAATTAAACTATTAACTGAAAACCCATAACCCAAACCCAAAATCAAAATCAAATACAAACCCAATGGCGGTAGAGACTCAAGGGATTTGAGAATTAAGGAGAGAGATGAGGGATTTCCTTATGTTTCAATCATCTTCATCTTCTTCATCATCATCATCTTCTCTCTTCCTTGATCCTTGTAACTTTTGAATTGTCAAAAAAAAGAAAAAAAAAAAAAAAAGAGATGCAGAGAAGCGGAACGTTTTGGAGTGTGAAGTGGTAAGGAAAAAGACGAAAGAAGGAAATAAAGAAAAAAAGTAAGGGCACGTGTGTGGAGGAAGTGGTAAGGAAAAAGATGAAAGAAGGAAATAAAGAAAAAAAAAATTAAGGGTACGTGTGTGGAGGAGAAAAAAAGAGGGAAAAAAAAAGGAAGAAGAAGGAAATATGGATAAAAAATAAAATAAAATAAGGGAAACATAAAATAAAGAATAAGAAATTAAAATTGAGAAATACTGTCACAATACTTTCACAATAAATTTTAAGTAGTAGGTTATTATTAGTTAATATTGGTGAGAAAAAAAATAATTTGTTTAGAGAGAGAAAAAAATAATTGTAATAGTACGTTCAAATTAAAATCAGTATAAATTATCACAATACTTTCACAATAAATCTTAAGTGATATGTTATTATTAGCTAATATTGGTAAGAAAAAAATAATTTCACAATATTGATTTAAGTATGAAATAAACTCCCTTATATATACATTGTCCTTTTTGGAAATTTATCCCACAAACTGACACTTTTATAAGTTCTAGTCAAACACTCAACTTTTTCAAAAAGTATTTTTTAACAGTTTTTACCAAACATATAAATTTTTTGAAAAGGCACTTTTTGAAAACTCAACTTCAAAAAGCTAAACCAAACTCACCCTTAGTAGCTTATGGTTTCTATAAATTATAAATTACATAATTCAATGAGTTTGTGTACAAGTATATGTATATGTATATGTTGATGTTAAAGTTTATGTTTGTTTTTGTGTGTGTGCGGGCGCGCATGTGTGTGTGTGTGTGTGTGTGTGTCTCTCTCTCTCTCTCTCTATATATATATATATATATAGAGAGAGAGAGAGAGAGAGAGAGAGAGAGAGAATGTGTTTATGGTTTCCACCTTTGGCACTACTTTTCTTTCAAACTAGAAGTAGAAAGACCACACATATGACAATCACCTCGAGAATGTTGCGCCATTTTTGGAGCCATATTTTGTTTGTAGAAACTACTAATTGATTGTTTAAGCAAACCTAAGAAGCTAAGAAGTAGAATTTATTCTGGCACCTAGATGTCCATTGTCATGGAATTGTTGTGTATGGTAATAGTCCTTAGAATAACTCAATTTTTGTACAACTATCTTCCTGATAATAGTCCTTAGATTCAACTCAACAATTTTTTTTTTCTCAATCTTGTTTAACTGTCAAATCAAGTAATTTCATTAAAATAATACTTTCATCCATTTGTCTTTCAAATTATTTTGAAAATATTTGACTCCATAAAATAAACTTTCATCCATTGCACACCTTTTTGCTAAACAAAATAATGAGCTTCCAAACAAATATACCATTAATAGTTATATTAATAAGTTAGTGAGAAAAATAGGGCAAATAAGAAATAGAATTTTAAATCAAAAATAAAAATACAAAACAAAATTATTTAAAAATTACTATTCAAATATCATTAAATTTTTCTTCTTAAATTTTTGTATATAAATATTTAAAATTTATTTACTAAAATACATATGAACTTATATAATTGTTTTTCTCTAATAAATTATTAAATTGTTGTACTTAGTATGTGAGTTTGTGTTTTTGATTATGTTAATGTTAATGTTAATGTTCTCTGGTGAGAATATGTATACCCTTTTGACACTGGCCTTTATTTTAAAATAGAAACAGACTTACCACTCACATGACAATCACATTGAGAATGTTGGACAACAAAAGTACTTTCCAAATGTATTGAAGAGATGCATAGCTAATTAATAGTTCCAAAATAGTCCCTAAAGAGAAAATTCCAGCAACTACAGTCAACTATATTAGTTTTACAATATGAATTTAAAAAACATTATATCCTAAATCACATTCTAAGTGATATTAACTAAGGAATTAATTCCAAAAAAAAAAAAAAAAACACTAAGAGCTTGTTTGGTACACTGTAATGGTTATTACAATGTAATAGGAATTAGGATAACAAGAAATGGAAGAAGCTGTAACGGAATAAGTATTCCTATTCACTGGTTTGGTTACAATAACTTAGTAAGATGATGGGATGACATCATCTGTAGTTAAATTTTCTAAAGTACACTTTCTAGAAAATTATATATTCACCCTTTTTTTTGTTTAAATTGTATAGCATTCATCATTATAATTAGACGAACTGATTAATATTTTCATAAAAATTTAAAATGTATGTAAAAAATTGGTAACATATTGTACAGGTTAAAATGTTAATATGGATACTAGCATGGACGGAGGTAGATTCGGGCATTGGGGGGAAATGCTCCCCCCCCCCCCCCCCTAATTTTTTTTTAAATATATATATATATATATATATAGCTACTAATTTAAGCAATTTTTTAAATAAAATTACAATTTTTCCCCATTAATAATATCAATAATTCTTTTAAAAGTAATGCTATAGTCATAAACTCTTCTACAATATTTTTGCAAACTGTTGAGGTAGTAAATTCTTATTGGTTTACTTCTAGACCTACCATTTCCCACTTTTTTACTTACCAATAACCACTCACCACATCAACAATTTGTAAGAAAAAATTGTAACTCTAGCATTTTTTTTCTTTCTAAAGGCCATAAAAAAATTTATAGGTACAAGCCCAAAAAAAATTAGCTCAACAACAAAAATTACCTTTAGTAAAGCTAAAAAAAAATTAAGTTCAATCAATTAATTTTACCCAAAACAAACAACCCAACCCTTTAAAAAAAATTAAATAAAATAATTTTATCCTTACCCAACAATAATGCAAACACCCAAAGCACAAAAAATAATAAATAAAAAAGCGAAAATCCCTTAGCAATTAGTTAAGTAGCAAAGTCAAAGATCAAAACGTATTGCCGCACATAGCCAACATCAAAGCCACCCCCTAAGTCTTGGCTCCATTCCTGCATACTAGTTTATAATATATGAATATAAATATAAGGAACAATTTTTCTTTTAAAAGAAAATCCAAATCAAATTGTAAAAATGAAATATATGACATCTAGCATGCAAGTGACGTCTTTTCAATAATGTCCACTGTCATTTTACTGTGCAATCTTTGGAGGAAAAAAAAAAAAAACTACAAAGAGTAGAAAACAATGGAGGAAGAACAAAATTGATTAAAAAAGAAGAAGAAGAAGAAGAAGACAGGAAGTATGTGAGAGGAAAAAACCATATTTTGTTAGAGAGAGAGAGAGAGCGGTTGTGGTTGTGGGGCTAGGAGCTAGGGACAAATAGGGAAAAACCACCCGGGTCATCTATATATATATAAAACCGAAGCTTTTGAAGCTTCCACGTTTTTCCACATCAGCATTATTTAAAAAAATAAAACTATTAAAAAAAATAAAACCCTAACAAAAAATTAAAACTATTAATATATCAGTGTTATTTTTGGCGGCCACAGTCCTCATCGTTGTTTTAACAAGTTGTAGGATGTCATGGAATTCCTCCAAACCCAGCAAGACGTGCTTTTTTCATTGTCTACCAGACATCGGTTCCTTATACTGCAGAACGAATTAGGTTCAACAGTTCCATCTCTTTGATTTCTATTTTTTACACATAATATTTTTGTAATTGTGATTAAGATTGAGCCTGCATTGAAACTTTACTCATAGAAAGTGCCGAATTTCCTGTTTTGATAGTTCTAGAGTAGTTTCCCATGCCATTGTTCTGGCTGATTCACAGTCTGATGAGCCCTACAACAATGATATTCCAAGAAGCAGTCATGTTCAATCTTCCACTGTGACTAATCTTCCACCCTCCTCCACATCAGGGGTGTCTGTTTCTATGATAAGGTTGAAAGAGAAATTCAATGGATTATGGTTGTATGCAGTTTAGAGATGGCCTACGGTATAGTTGTTATTTAGGCATCTTGCTAACTCCAACCTTAATATATGAAAATATGATATAACCTTTTGAAACAAAGTCATGTTTTTATATGCAGTTTAATTGAATTACAACTTTTATTTTTTATTTATTCTTAGAGAAAACCCATGTCTACAAGGTATATGATGAGATTGTTCCTTTAATATTATTTTTTTCCATGGAACAATGTCCATTCCCTCCCCCCTCCCCTCTCTTCTAATTTCCTCTCAGTTTTAGTGCTTTGTATTCAATTTAGCTTCCTTTAATTGGGTGTTAGAGCACATGGTGAACTGCTTTTCTTATTTAAGATTTATATGTCTAGGTGCTCCCTATCGCTCGAGAATTTTTGCAATTGGTGCTTCGTGCTAACCTAATGTTCTTCTACTTTGAAGGTTATTCCTGTCTTTCAAAGTTTATTTAAGGGAGTAGAAATTCAAAATCTTAACGATTCAAAATTTTTTCTCTCCAGGCCTCTATTATCATATATCAAAACGTGCTGTAGGCATTCGTTATGAGTTCATTCGTTATTTGATTTTTAAATAGTTTTTATGTTTGTATTTGTGATTAAAATGAGCCATACTCACAACCATTTTTGACAATTTTGAGTCTAACCTTAGAAACAAACTCTAGTAGCCATGGTATGACTCCACCATGCAGGTTAACCCTATCCTCTAAGAACTTTCCCGTGCATCGCACGGGTTAGTGACTAGTTAATTTTAAAGTTTAGTAAACTATCTGAATTCTCAACCTAGCATATGAGATCAGTGTACAATCTATCTGGAATTTAAGGCTTAAGTACAAGGTAGATGACAAGGTAAACTGTATTGCAAATTTGCACAACCAATACACATGAATTTATAATGTCTTTTGTTGACCCTTTAATAGTGTAATAGTCGCCAAAAGCTTTGTAACTCAATGGCATAACAGTTCAAATCCCCCATTGTGTAGCTAGTGACTTATCAAAAAAATATTTACGTATAATCACCTCATTTTTTGTACCATATCTCGCATCCAATGAAAAATCTGCTATATGAAGAAAGCAGATATAGACAACTTTATACAACTGGCGTTTTTTATTTATTTATAACTTTCTTTCCCTAGTATTTTGGTGGACAATGAAGCATAATATTTGCAGTAATTACCGTACTTTGTAAAAGGACTCGTAAAGCTAAGTCAGAATAATTCAAAAAATCTCTTTCAATCACACAAACACAAACTGACAAAAAGTAAAATCACAAATATCTCCAACACAAACACTCAAGCAATAAACAAGAGTAAGAAATGTGAATTAAAGAATCAATGGCGTGATTAAGTAGCTATAGAATACCTTAGGACCCATGCTGACTTTCACAGCATCAAGGCTCAGAGAGAGAGAGATAGAGAGGGTGAGACCATTATGTATTCAGTCCATTCGGTCTTGCTCAGTCCTTTATTTTCGAATAAAATGGCGACGTTTCTTATCAGGCCTCTCGTGTTGTCATTAAAACACAGACGTGTCCACGTGATAATACTGATACAAACGATGACGTTTAATAAAAGCCTTTTATGTATTGCACACCAAATGGTGTTGTCTCCTAATGTAACTATCAAATTCCAAAGTTAGTTACAGTAGCCCGTGAACCACAACCTCCGTGTAATACTCTTGTCTGTGTTTTATTAAAATCACTGCTATATAAATAAATTAAATTAAAAATTAGGCCAAACTTAAAAAAAAAAAATAAATAAATAAATAACTGAGTCTTTGACAATATGCTCTTGATTAATTCCCTAGTTTAATTTCTATGGCGAAATAAAATTGAAGATAAATTATAATTCAAAAGTTTTCATCTAAACACCTTTTTTATGCGGATTAATTAACAATAATTTGATTAGATCAATTTCGTGATCACAATATTAATCAAATTTACCACAGCTACAATATAAACCAAATCTTGAGATTGAAGCAATCAACACAAGAACACGCATAATTAATAATGTAGTGAGAAACCAACTACGTGCTTTTTTAAGTTTGAGAAACCAACTATGTATCATCAAAGTAATCCACCATATGAAGAGAAGTTGTAAAAATTAGTTCAAATTCATGACCCTAGACTATACTCGTTAGTTAAACTTATTGACGTGACATATAATCGCTTCACACTAGCTTTAAACCTTTTGAAATCTTCTGTATGAAATTATGAATACCGTCTTGCAAACTGCATCTATGATCACAATTAGACTTTGTTGCCGATTCCAAGGAACACCTTGAAGATTTGTGCTTCGCATCAACATACTGGGATTATAGATTCTGTGCCTTCAGCTCTTGTTCACCAAGAGACCAACTTCGTTCTTGAATAAAGATTTATGAGACATAAGTTGATCAAAACTAGGTATAGGTTTTCTCTCATTGGCACATGAAAATAGTCTCTAAAACTCTTGTTGAAGTTGTGTGATAATAAACCTTTCATATATTTGCATGTAGGGCACAAAAAACAAGGCAATAGCATACTCAATTAAAATACATCAGATTTTGGTTTAATAATTTTTTATCAATCTAGTAGTGCTCATAAATCTCATGATAAGTACTCAAAGATTCATAGTGAATTTCGTCATAAATCTCATGATATGTACCCAAAGATTCATAGAGAACTTCGATAGGAGCTTCTCTTGAAGCAATAACGCGTTGATCTAGTTGCCACCGGAGCCATAAATTACTATCTAAATTGATTCTTTTCTAATAGTAAGCTCCAATTGCATCATAGCAAATACAAAAAAAATGGGTTCTTTTTCTTTCATATACTTATAGCTATTGGCATCTGTGAAAAAAATTTCGATTTATTTATCTCTTTACATATAATGGGTTTTTCTGAACTGATACATGATTTTCTTTTAGTCTTTTTTGGGTCAGGTCTCACTATCGAATATCTATTGAAAATCATCTTTCAATTGAAAGAGCATTGATCAAATGGCTACTAAAATCACAAATTACTCTTGAACGACTATCTTCTTTTGGGTTGCATCTTAAGCCTTCTGAACCTGGACTTTGACACATACTATAAAATCTATAAAAGATATTACAAAGTCATGGAATTTGCCTACTTAAATCCGATCACACACACTACGGTACACCCTTCTTTAGGCCAAAGGCTTATAAGGCAAGGGTGGAAGGCATCTCTTCCCGATGTGGGATGGAGCAAATTCGTGCAGATGGGACGTAGGTCAATCCTTGCCCATCCTAAAGCAAACAATACCTGATTGAGGACCGAGACAAAAGTCCTCCCACACTAATAATTTCCCCATTTGACAATTTTGTGACAAAACTAAAAAACCACAAATTGAACCAAGACTAACTGACTTATAAGACTAAAAACTAAATAGAAAACCTATATTTCAAGAAAACATGAACAAACACATTAAACGCAATGCACCATGCAAAAAGCATAACAGGTTATATCATTAATTGCTAAAAATGACAGGCTTACATAAATCCTTTATCAGATAGGAAGATAATATAGTGATGGTTACAAAAATTCAAAGGTACATAATTAAAAGCTAATAAGTCCCTCCAAACATCAGTAGTCGAAGAAGCACGATAAGGGGAAGGACTAGGATTGTCTTCGTCAAAAAGGGTAGCTGCAAGAAAAATAAAGTTTGAGAAAGTTTGTTTAAAACTAAAAGAATAATTTCAAAATTTTATATTCTTTTTAATGATTCACAAAATGTTATAAATAACTTTTATTAAAAAATGAATATTTTCATTAACTTGCCTTTTGAATTTCTGAAAAAAAATTGTATTGTTTTCATTTTGGTACGACAAAATTTATATTTATGATTTATGATTGTTCCTATAATAAATAAAAATATGGTTACAAAGTACATTACTCCTTATTAAATTAGTTTACATTGTTAAAAAAGTTAATAAAAACACTATAAAAATAATTATCAAGTGCAATGTGTGGGTTTACGGCTAGTAGTAATAATAATAATAATAATTTTTTTTATAAATTACTATAATAAATATATATTGATAAGCACTAATATATATATATATATATGTTAGGTTAAGGACTAATGTTGAAACTAAATGTATATTCTCAAAAATAATATATCCTTAACCTAACATTAATGTATCTTTGTTTCTCAAAAAAAAAAAAAATGTATCTCTCTTTTTCTTCAAAGTTAGGGAATAATAGTCACTAACCTGTGCAATGCACGAAAAAAACTATTAAATTTGAAATTTTAAAGAATATATATATATATATATATATATATATATATATATTTACATTGTTTACTACATGTAGCAATTATTCAAGATACTATTCAATCATAAAAAATAGCAATAAAATGAATAACAATATACTATACTATCCAATAGACATTGCAATCTTAAATGAACAACATGTAATAAATTGAAAAACAATTTTTTTTAATTCTCCGTAATTGCATATAGTGGTGCAAGTTCCGCATTACAGTTTCTATATAATTAGAGGAAAATTGTTTTGCCAACATAAATCCTATCCGAATAAAAAGTTATATGTGTGTGTTGCGTGTTGGTGGTTTTTTTGGGGGGGGGGGGGGGGGGGCGGACCGCCTTCACCTGTAGTGGGTCTAAGAGTGCGATTGGGTAAGAATGTAAAATAAAAATTATTTTATAATTTAATTTATTTTTATTATTATTCATGAGTTCTATTGTACTTTTGAGTATTATTTATAAGTCTCACTGTACTATTTTAACTAACTTTTACATTTATTTATAATACTTTCAATAATAATTTTTTAATTTTTAATAAAATAAGTAATATTCAAACGCACTAAAAAAAATGAGCAAGAATTCCACAACAACATGCCTCTTTTATCAGACCATCCACGTGGTTAAAGACCATTCACTTGTTTAGTTCCTTGTCTGATGCACTTTGACGAAGCCAACATAAATCCTATCCGAATAAAAATTTATATGTGCGTGTGTGGGGTGGGGGAGGGCGGATCCGGATCCTCTCCATTTCCTTTGAAATGGAGAGGCCTCCAGTTAACGGTGGAGATTTACTCCACAATTATCCACGCTCAAAAATTGGACACATCATTTAAAATGTGTCCACCACACTTAACTGGGTTTAACTTAACTAGACATTACAAACTCAACCGGACACCACACATATGACTTAACCCCAGTTAAACACTAGATGATTTGTTTAACTCAACCGGACAAAAAAAAACTTTTTGGAGGGAAAAGTGAAACAGAATCAGAGCTATATTTGTGCACTGGAAAACAGAAAAAAAAAACGTTTTAGGAGGGAAAAGCTTCACAGAAGGTTAGAGATATATCCCAAGTTCAATGCTTCACAGACTTTAACCAAAAAAAAAAAAAAAAAAAGCTTCACAGAAGGTTCTCTACATCTCTGTTTCTATCTTGCCATCCCACGTTCAAAGCTTCACAAATTTTAACCCAAAAAAAAAAAAAGCTTCAGAGAACAAGTTCAGCTTCAAAGCATCTCTGTTTCTATCTTGCCAAAACAGAGGTATATCCGAAAACTTTATCTTATTTGATTTTTGATCATTTTTCTGCATTTATATTGTTGTCTTAGTGAGTTTGTATTGTTGTTTTGGTGGCTAGATGCAAGATAGAGTCTATTTGAATTTTTCTTTTTAATTTTTCTTTATAATGGCTGGATGATTCTTGGATTCCATCTCATTTTTTCTGCATTTATATTGTTGTTAAGGAGCAATGGCCTAATACAGAAGAGTGATAATCACCAGACAAAGATCTTTCAATAATAAACATAGGGACAACACATGGGCAATTATTGTTCAATCTCACCACCATTGCCCCAAGACATTGACGTGGATGAATCAATCAAAGTTTTGAAAACCCAAATAAGCAAAAAAAATTAAAGGAAATCTTTTTACCTTCTGCTCAATTCCAGGGACTTTAAGCACTTTCTTATTCATTTGAACCCCCTAATATGAACCCCTAAAATGTATGTACAACCGCCCATGATTACCTAACATAAGAAAATGAGTTTTACTCACAAAATAAGAAAACGAGTTAATTTTTGAACGTTTTCCCTAAAAACAAAAGGATGGTATAGCAAGTGTACTCTAGTCATGGCCCTTATGAACAATGAATATGCCTATTTTAGTAGCTTTTTTGAAAAAAAAAAAAAAAAAAAAAAACACCTGTGTGCATGAAAAAAGAGGCACATTTATAGAAAAGTCAGCTTATGGTTCACGGGCCCCCTGTTTAATGAATCTCATATGAACATTTGGAAAGCTGTAATAAGCATAAACAACTCTCTATAAGGCAGACTAAGGTATGTACTATGAAGTTTTTAAACAAATAATCACGTTCACAGTTCACTCATAAAGTGGGTCTCAATGCTTCCATTAAGTATGTTATAACTTATAAACACGCATGTCCATGCCATCCTCAGTAAAGTATATGCAATTGACCTTGCAACTGAGAAAGCGAGAGGACTTGTTAATGGAGAGAGAAGTATTGCACCCCAAGAACAAGGCTCTATCCCCTAAATTCTTCACCTCTAACATAATTTAACACGTGCTATTTTCTTATATATAGCCATATATAATATTTACATCAAATTAGTCTTTAATTTATATTAGAAAAATTTTGTATCCAGTCATTTCTAAAATATGAACTATCTTTTAATTATTACAGATTAGGATTAATATTCTTTAAATAGTTTAGTTCAATAATTTTCGTTAGATAAATTAGATATAGTTAGAGTATATTAATAGTTTTAAAAGTCATGAAATATATAATAAATTAAATATTTTAAATGAGCAAAATTAATATTTAGGGGTGCAATACTTCACCTCTAACAAAATTAGCCATATATAATATTTTCTTAGACCCCAATGTGAATTAATGAGCAAAATTATCAAATTATATTGGTGAAGTGATTCACTCAGACAATTAATTTTTCACTATAGTTAAGCAATTAACAAATCAATAAGTAATATAAAAAGCACATTAAGCATGACATAACATTTGGTGATGAAGTGGAAAATCAAAGAAGAATATCTTTAATGGAGAAACCACTTCGAAAAGTAGATTAGGAAAGTATATTTTTACGACCTCACTCAAGCGAGAGACATGCAAAATCTCGGACCTTTAATGTTCCACTTAAGCAAAATCTCGGACCTTTAATGTTCCACTTGTACGCTTAATGTGGATTATGGACATATATAGGGAGGTGATCAAAAAGATACTGTTGTGGTGTTGATCACAAGGTTTAGATATTTCAATTAATAAATTTCTCTTTTGAAAAAAAAAAAAAATCTCATAATAAATAAGTTTTTTAATCATAATAAGAAGATTCATTTATAATGATTCTTGATAGCATATTATGGATGCAAGATTTTAAAGAACATGTTTATTACTGTCATGTTTAAATTGACTACCCTTTGAGTGAGTTGAGTTGAAATCATGCTTGATCATCTTGAATTTTTATGTTTAGTAACAAAGATATATAACATTTCTCTCATATGAGGTACATCCTCATTAGTATGTTGATCATTCATTACATCCTCATATATTTTTTTTTACATCATCTCTATTTTGAAAATAAATGATAGGTGAAAGTTATAATAAATTTATGTTCAATTTTTTTCAGGGATAATGATGGGAATACATGTTCCTTCTAATGTGCCCATGGAATCTACCCCATTTAAAGGGATGGAGTTTGAAGCGGATGAGATTACATATGGTTTTTATAATGAATATGGTAGAAAGGCTGGTTTTAGTATTAGAAAAGAGTATGTAAATAAATGTAAAAAGACTGGAGTGGTTACTTCAAGGAGATTTGTGTGTGCGAAGGAGGGAGTTCGAGGCAAAGACAAAAGAGATCAGAATGTAAAGAATCCACGAGTAGAAACAAGATGTGGTTGTGAAGCACGTTTGGTTATTGTACTTAATCGAGATAGTAAAAAATATGTGGTGAGTGAATTTATTGCTGAGCATAACCACTATCTCCACCTTCCATCAACTGTGCACATGATGCCATCACAACGGAAAGTGGCTGCAACTCATGCTATTGAAATTGATTTGGCACATGAATCGGGATTAAGATTAAAGCAATCTCATGAGCTACTTAGTAAGCAAGTTGGTGGATATGATAATCTTGGTTTTACCAAGCAAGATCATAAAAACTACTTATGTAGTAAGCGACAAAGAGACATGGAGCATGGGGCAGCTGCTAGCTTGGGAAGATATTTCAATCGTCAACTTAAGGAAAATCCTTCATATTATTTTGCTACTCAATTGGACAATGAAGAGTTGATTACTAATATCTTTTGGGCCGATGCAAGAATGATCATTGACTATAGCCACTTCGGTGATGTAATAACATTTGATACAACGTATAGCACAAATAGAGATGCAAGGCCACTTGGAGTATTTTTGGGTCTCAATCATCATAGAGAAACTGTTGTATTTGGAGGTGCACTTTTATATGATGAAACGATTGAATCTTTTGTATGGTTATTTGAGACCTTCTTAGAAGCAATGTCTGAAAAGAAGCCAATCACTATTTTCACAGATCAAGATGCAGCAATGTCAGCTGCAATAAAAGTAGTCATGCCTGAGACATATCATGCATTGTGTAGTTGGCATATGTGGCAGAATGCTGAGAAACACTTGGGTCATTTACTAAAAACTGAGCCTCAATTTAACGCTGATTTCTTAGCATGTATCTATGAGTATGACGGTGAAGATGAGTTTCTTACAGCTTGGAATGAAATGCTAGATAAGTATGATGTTCGTGAAAATAAGTGGCTAATTGATCTATTTAAATTGAAGGAAAAATGGGCCCAAGCATATGTTAAGAGAACTTTCACTGCAGGAATGAAGACAACCCAGCTTAGTGAGAGTTTCAATGCTGACTTGAAGGATTGCTTGCGTACTGATCTCAATATAGTAGAGTTTTTCACTCATTTTGAAACAATTGTCAATCAAAAGCGGGATAAGGAGTTAGAAGCAAAATACAATTCTAGACAGAAATTTTCAAGATTAAAGCTCAAAAGCTCTCCTATGCTTAACCAAGTAGCAACAGTGTACACGCCTAAGTTGTTTGATTTATTTCAGACAGAAGTTGAAGAGGTAATGGCACTTTCCATCATAGAACGCAATGTGAGTCAAACACATAGTTATGTGGTTGGAGTTTTCAATCAAAATGGAAAATATGAGGTCATATGGAATCCATTAGATGAGACTCTATCTTGTAGTTGCAGAAAGTTTGAGTCATTTGGTATTTTATGTAGGCATGGTTTGAAAGTTCTTGATGTATTGGATGTCAAGTTGATTCCTAATAGATATATCATGAAGAGGTGGAGAAGAGATGCAAAAGATGGAAGCGGAAAAAATTGCACAACACATAACAAGCCGGATACTCGACTGGAATATGTAGATCGGTATCGAGATTTATGTCCAAAATATATTCAATTGGTGAATGAGGCTTGTGAAACTAAAGAAGGCCATAATATTCTAAGCTTGGCAATTGCGGATTTGAAAAAAAAAACTTTGTGACCTTAGGAATTGCAAAACTAATGTGGAAGAAGACATCATTAGACCTTCCACTGATTTTGCAAACAAAGAAGATCAATTATGTGCTTCAATTACGATTGTACCAAAAGGGATAAAGAAAAGAGAGGTTTATCGTAATAAAAAGCGTAGGCCGAAATCATGGATAGAAAAGATGAGGAAACCAAAGGAAGGCACATCAAAGAAGCAAACAAAGAAAAGAAAAGTGCAGGAGGTAATCTTCAATTATCCTTATTTTCACCATTCTATTTTATTTTTACACATTAATATAGTATATTATTATTGTTGCTAAACTAGTACAATTTTTACAGGAAATATATACACATGACGTCATGGCACAAAAGAAAACTGAGGATATATCTTCTGGAAATATTACTAGTTTTACACAACTTTTAATGGTAAAGATATTTACAATTATATATTTTATTTTGATATTAATAATAGTTTAGATGCATGATTTGATAATTTTAATGCTAAGCTTGTGATATGTGTAATGTGTAATTGGATTTTTTGTAGTCGGCTTCTACAAGTTCTGCAGTACATCAGGGAGGCTCATCAACAAGTGTTGCATTAGCATCACATTTAGAGAGTACATCAAGTGTTGTAGGCTCCAACGACAAAATTAATGGTGCGGGAGGTCTCTTGACTCAAGGAAGTGTTGCAAGTGGAGGTCCCTTGACTTAAGAAAGTATTACAAGTGGATGGAATCCGATGGTTCATAAAGTCAAGCCATTTTTCTAGTTTAGGAACATGTTTTATAATCTATGACACATGTTGAAATTAAGTGCTCTTGTTTTGTAATTTTCTTAGTTTAGGACTGGAGTTTTGATGGTCCAAAACTGAGTAACATTCAAATGTTTAGATTTTTTATTAGTTGGAAAGAATACTTAATTTGCATGTCTGATGTATCTCTACAAGGTGTTAATTTCTGCAAAATTATTTGTTGCTGCAAAAATTGTTACTGTTTCTGCATAATTTCTGCATAATTACTGTTACTATTACTGCATAATTACTAGTACTTTTACTGCATAATTACTGTTAAAGTTACTACATAATTGCTGTTGAAGTTACTGAATAATTACTGTTAAAGTTACTGCATAATTAATGTTCAAGTTACTGCATAATTACTGTTAACGTTTCTACATAATTACTGTTAAAATTACTCCATAATTACTGTTAAAGTTTCTGCATAATTAATGTTAAAATTACTGCATAATTACTGTTAAAGTTACTGCATAATTAATGTTCAAGTTACTGCATAATTACTGTTAACGTTTCTGCATAATTATTGTTAAACTTAATCCATAATTACTGTTAAAGTTTCTGCATAATTACTGTTCAAGTTACTGCATAATTACTGTTAAAGTTTCTGCATAGTTACTGTTCAAGTTACTGCATAATTACTGTTAAAATCACTGCATAATTGCTGTTAAAGTTACTGAATAATTACTGTTCAAGTTACAGCATAATTAATGTTCAAGTTTCTGCATAATTACTGTTAAAGTTTCTGCATAATTACTGTTAAAATTACTGCATAATTAATGTTCAAGTTACTGCATAATTACTGTTAAAATTACTGCATAATTACTGTTTAAGTTACTGCATAATTACTGTTAAACTTAATCCATAATTACTGTTAAAGTTTCTGCATAATTACTGTTTAACTTACTGCATATTTAATGTTCAAGTTACTGCATAATTACTGTTAAAATTACTGCATAATTACTGTTTAAGTTACTGCATAATTACTGTTTAAGTTACTGCATAATTACTGTTAAACTTAATCCATAATTACTGTTAAAGTTTCTGCATAATTACTGTTTAAGTTACTGCATATTTAATGTTCAAGTTACTGCATAATTACTGTTAAAATTACTGCATAATTACTGTTTAAGTTACTGCATAATTACTGTTAAACTTAATCCATAATTACTGTTAAAGTTTCTGCATAATTACTGTTCAAGTTACTGCATAATTACTGTTAAAATTACTGCATAGTTACTATTAAAGCTACTGCATAATTAATGTTACTGTTACTACTGTTATTGCATAGGTCTGGTATTGCACAGCATAATTATGTTTTTATGCATAATTGCTATGCTAGGCAAGACTTGTTTTTATATGTAAGTGTTGCTGTTAAGGGAAAAATTTTATATAAATAAGCCAGGTTTGGTGCTGTATGCATGTTAATTGGTGTGTGAATTTTTCTTTTGCATGAGTTCTTTGTTCGTTATTTGCATGAGTTTTTACTATCCTTTTCCTCTCCTTATAAGCATTCCTGGTAACCAACTAACTACACACCCACATGCAGTCCCCTACACACCCTTACACACACAGCACACCCTTACACCTACTTCAAATATTACAAATATCAATATCCCACAACTATCACAATCTTTATTTACAAATATCTATAAATATCCACATTCCACCTGTCTCAATCCTTACAATAACAACTGTCACAATCCTTACAATCAAAATTCAATCCTTACAATCCTTAAAATAACAACTGTCACAATCCTTTTACAATCAATTACAGTCAAAATTCAATCCTTACAATCCTTACAATAACAACTGTCACAATACCTTATAAAAAATAAAAAAAAAACTATCACAATATTACTTTTGAAGACTGTAGGCCATTATGTGCAGGGCATGGTGCAGCTGATGCACTGTGAAGCTGTGCATTGCATTCTTCCTGCAAAATATATTTCCTGCAAAATTGAAATACAAATAACTAGCATCAAGAAAAAACAGCATGAAGTGATCATCAATCCAAAAGAAAAGTACCAAGCTTTACTACTGATGATATTACCACTGATAATCTCTAATTATGTACTACAGTTGATTGTTTCCAATGCGTGACAAGAAATTTTTTTTAAAAAATAAATAAATATAGATACTTTATTGATAAGAGAAGAAAATTCAAATACACAAGATATGTATCAAGCTACTCCTAGAGAATTACAATCTGAAATCTAAAAAGTTTAAAAATGCTAAAAAAAGGCGTGGAACGGACATTGTCTAAGGTAGGCATCCAATCGTACAAAGACAAAAAAAAAAAAAAAACTACTTTATTACATGCAGGCGACGTACATGGCTTAAAAATTCCTACTATTCCCTCTTTTTATTTTTTCCAGAAGAAACAAAAGCAGCATTCCATATTGATACAGTCTCATGTCAACGGCATTCCCCAAAGAGATTGTGTTTTACACTAACCATCTTACCAAAAAAATCAAAACATGACAAGGCTAGGAAAGAAAAGACGTGAAAGTTATCCACCCAAATGATCAGAATTAGTAAAAAAAAAAATCTTTTTATTTATTTTTGATAAGTTTGGCCCCAAGAAGAATGAGGAAGGGAGATTCAAACTTGTGACCTTTGCTTTGCTAGGCATGATGCTAGCCGATTGTAGTACCCCTTGGGGTTGTAAAAATTTTTTATATCTTACATATAGATTGGCTAAAATACAACTGCAATTTACCAAGTTTGGTTCCAGGCTAATCATCAGAAAATTGTTCGAAGATTTCTGATGACCAAACCAAATTATATTTTAAAAAAAAGAAAATCATAAAAAACACAAAGCCAAGCAAGATATCCAAAGATTGACAAAAGTTTCAAAGGGCTCAAAAAATATTCAAAACTCTACATACAATCAAGAGAATTGTGGATCAGACAGTAATGTTCAAATTGATCAATATCATGATTTACATAAACATTATTTCACGAAGAAGCTTAAGGAAGAGGGGGCAGGTGTTTGGATTATAATTTCAGCATGATTCAGATATTCAAAATAGCAGGTGTTGTTTGTGAAAAAAAGTTGCTTAGTGTCAAATTAATTTATTGCAGAGAATGCCAACTTTCCTTGATATTTACAACAAGCATACATGAACATGCACATATCTTAAATGTGACAATGGTAACTTTAAAAATAGATTCTTCCATTTTGACATCACAACATGTATATCTTTTTTTTGATAGGTCACATCACAACATGTAAATCAATCAAAACTACTACAAACTTAATCTGCATTGGTTATTACACATCAATTTTTACAACAATAATGAACAATTCTATTCTTACCTCGTTTGGACTTTTCAATATGTGGAAGGATCTCAATGTAACATGTATCCTTAAATGAAGTTAGCACAAATATCTTGACTCCAAACTGCAAACATATAGTAAGACATGCATCATTCTTCAACCATAGAGGGCTTATACACACACACACACATAGATATCAATGAATTATAAAGCAAAAATCACTAAAACACTCTTGCAGCACATATTACATCAACACAGAAGGAGGGGGAGGAGTGCGGGAGAAAGTAACACTTCTAAGACACAACTTACAGAAAAAAGTGTATTGCAGATTTGCTTTGAAAAAAAAAAAAACTCTACAAGAAGGCATTTACATGATCACCTTAGACAAGTTAATCATAAAGTATGCTATACATGAAATTTTATTCATGCTGAATGGGAAAGGTTCTGCATATTTAACCGACAGTTAAAAATGCGACACATATTTTAACCCATGTCTGCACCCAATAGGTGTTGTTTACAATTTCATGTCACCTTAGGCAATTTACAATTTTCTCCCACTTATCCACTTGCAACACATTTCCATAATCTTATTCATAACTTACAGTACACAAAAGTAATACATTTGCAATTTAGCCTGCACCTTCAGAAAATTTCAGCCACTAAGTGGTATAGACACTCTCAAGAGCTAAACTTCCTCTTATAAAAAAAAGAAAAGACCCAACTTCCAATTGAAATTTTCTAATGTCAACTGCTACAGTATAAGCTATATTCCTTACATATAACTTAACAGGAAAACAATAAACTACCATCCACATAGGATATCATGATGGGAAATTCCTTCAAGGTCAGTAAAGTTTAGGCACGTGACTTGGACACCAACTGAATCTGGCAAAGGAAACCACCCCAACCTATCATCTATTCAAATAAGGTATTTAAAAGGTAGTTATAGCAGAAGATCCAGATAAAGGTTTGTTGCCTTCATTGGATGCCTATTACTTAACATAGCATATCAGCCATCCCAGAATATTCGCAAATGACAACTCAAGGAATCTTCTGTACATGATCCATGAGGTCCATTAAGTTCCAACTTATTTTGGATTTCACTTTAAAATTGAATTGAATTCACATAAAACATTTTCATGAAAAATAAGGCTAAATTTTTTCTGGTGCAATGAATTGCTTCCAAGGGCGGACTTAAAAGAGAATAAATATTATGACCAGCAACTAACATCCAAGAATGTACTGCAAGGTGATACTCATAACAAGCCCATAAAAAATGATAACTGAGATATAATGTGCAGGCATAAAATATTATAAATTAATATTCTCTATCTTCACCCCCATCCCACCCAAAATAAATAAATAAGCAATAAACCAAAACTATTTTTTACTACCGAACAATATCATAGAACCTATTGTTTCCATTTCCAAGCATAAGCATTTATGCAAAAATATTTTTTTGTGTGTGCATGTGTTGTGTTGGGGGGGGGGGGGGGGGAGCCAACCTGGCAGTTACCATCTCCTTGAACCTTAAGCTCAACCAGCTCATATAACTTCAGTCTGAAAATACCAAATATCTTAATATTAGATACGTAGTAATTTGAATGAATTTTCAATTATTATAAATACCCAAAAAGAAAGGTCACACCCTAAAGTAATAAGTAATAACTCATAAAAATGTAAGAACTTCACAAGAAAAATGCATTAAAAAAACTAGGTCACCAAGGCCATCACAAAAACCTCATTCATAGCCATGTCAATAGAGTTCACATGTGAGAAACACATACAAAATGTAGATCTTGGATTCGTTAAAATAAAGATGACTCTAAGCTTATATTCATTACGTTTATGCTATACTCAGAAATACTTTACCCTCCCAAACTCTACTCTTTTTCCCCTAACCCCATGCTTCTCATATTTCACAATAATGACACCCCTTCAGTGTGTACGGGTTGGGTATCCAAAAAGCCTTTCCAAACCCAACCCTCTATATATTACATGCCAAAACATCTATTAAATTTTAGGAATTCCATCCCAAACTCATCCCATTATATTTTAAAAACTCAAACCCATCCAAAACGCATCCTACTTATCTAATTATGGGTTGGGTTATTTATCTAATTATGAGTTGGGTTGAATGGTTCAAGTCAAGCTAACCTAAAAACTGAACATCTAAAATACTCTCTCTTACACTAAATCAAATCATATTTAGAAACATAATCAAGCACCATAACTATTTTTTGATATTTTGATAGTTACAACAAAGGAGGAGAAGGGATTTGAACCATGAACGTCTTTGTTAGTAACACTAGGAGATGCCAGTTGAGCTATAAAGTTCTTGGCATAAGTGCCAAAGCTACTCAATTGTCATAATTCATAATGTTCAAACCAATTAAAAATACTGAAAAATCCAATATAACAATTTAAATCACATAACATTTAAATTCTAACCACCTAAGCAAACATAACTTATCACACATATATCTAAACAAACATATATGTATCTATATAATTCAACACATATATACACATATTTATATGTATGGATGTAAGTATGGATGCATATATGTCTGAATTTAACAAATGCGTAACAATTATCAACAAACCTTGTTAATTGAATAATAACCAATAGAAAACACATAATAGAGTAACAAGTATATGGTCTTAATGATGGCTTATTCAAATGAAGATTGAAATATGTGTTCATACAATTATCCATGTTGTATGCTTCCATACCTACACAAATTCATGTGAACAAAATAAGGAAGTGAAATTTATATACATGTATGGTTGTACTTGTACACACATACACCCACTGTCACATATACACAGACACACACACATAAAGAGAATTAAGCACTGACATTTCTCAGATTAAGAAATAAATGAAAGAAGACTTGGTAATAACAAATACTAAGAATCATGCAGATAAGCAACCAATTTCCTAGAATCAGAAATGCCGACCCAATTCACATAGTTCATAGCACAATCAAATGTTGGATACTTTCGCAGCATCCATAAAAGTTAAAACTTTTAAAGATAGAAAGCATGTGTTAGACTAAATAAAACCAAAAATAAGTGGTTTTAGAGCAAACCATCCAGTCACATCACGGCGCTCATTATTTTTCACAGTATCTTCCAGCTCAAGGGCTTCCAACACGAATTTGGTATATTCGCTGTGACAAAATAAGTTAAATTTAATTACTACTAGAAAAAATAGACAATTAAAAAATAATCAGAAGCAAAGTGAACCAATATCATCTCCAACTTTAAATGTTAACAGCATAGCAAAACTACTTGCGTTAAAAAGCAATAAAATGCAAATGCTTTTATAAATGAAATTCAAAAAGAATACCATCAATCAAAGACCTATGCTCTTTTCTTATATACAAAATGCATTTATATAATTACTAAAGGTAAGGAATAGCTTTCAAACAAGCTAATGTTTTTGTGTCTAAATACTTGCAATAGTTGCTTAATGCTGAACAGTTTACAGTAGAGCATGTAATACAATAATCCCATGCATTGGATATTTGCATCCTCTGTGAGAGGCGAAACCACTCAACGAGTTGTTGGGGCCATGGCCCCCCAAACTTTTCAATAATTAAAAAAGTACCCTTAAATTTAGTTAAACTTTTCAATAATTCTCATGTAGAACTCTTAAATTGGATAAATTTTATGTTTGTTATTACTTTGGCCCCTCTCACTCTTAAAATTATAATTCAGAGTGTACAGCACCTACAAGTTCTTAACCAATTCTGTTAGAGTTTACCTTCTATAATTACTCTGCAACAAACAAAAAGTGAACAAGAACAATAAAATGATTGCTAGTTAGTTAGTTATATATGTTGTAAAAATAGCGAAAGCTCAAGTGGTTCGGCAATAACCTGTGACGATGATGAATCAAACCCAAACCCTAACCTTCTCTGATTTGGGTCTGAACCAAATCGGCAAGGCTGGCTCACCGCAACCTCTCCCCCTTTCTCATACTTTACTCATCCTCTCTCACACTTGCCCAAACCAGTGACAACACCCATCAGTGATGCCACTCTTCGATCCACTCCGCCAGCACCCTTCACCGTTCTTCGCCTCCACTCCGTCGGCACCCTTCGCCTTCGTTCTGGTGGCACCACCATTAGATCTTGGCTCGTTTTGTTGTCGAAGAAGTCGCTGCGAGGGGGCCGAGGTGAGCCTTGTCACCGCCGCTTCGTCGCTCGTTGCTCGGATCTGGTTTCACTAGAAACGCCGTCACTAAGATCTTTGACTTGGAATCGGTGAGAGTGAGCTAAGGTTTTTTCTCTCTCTCTGATCTGGGTCTAACAAGGATGGGTGTATGGGTGTCGGGATCTCTGGTGAGCTAAGATTTTTTCTTTGTTTTTGCTGATGGGTTTGAGTTGAGTAATGAGAAGTGGAGGTTGAGAGAGTTTGAACTCTGAAATTTGAGAGAGAGAGAGAGAGAGTTTGAATGGCTGGTAGAGTTAAGAGTTTAACTTGGGTTTGTATTGTCCGGTGGAGTTAAACCCAGTTAAGTAAACTGAACTCCAGTTAAGTCAAGGTGGACACATTTTAAATGATGTGTCCAATTTTTGAGCGTGGATAATTGTGGAGTAAATCTCCACCGTTAACTGGAGGCCTCTCCATTTCAAAGGAAATGGAGAGGATCCTATTCCGGGGAGGGCTGGCTTTGCAAATTGCAGTGACTTTACTTGTAGTGGGTCTAAAAGTCAAGAGGAGCAAGAATTCCACTTCAACACGGCACTTTTATCAGAGCATCCACGTGGTTAAAGACCATTCACTTCTTTAGTTCCTTATCTCTTAATCTGCCCCTTTTTACGCCTCCCTGTTCTGCATCCTTACATTCCCACACAAGTTGGTCTGAACAAGTAGTCATGGGATTTCTTAGCAAGAGAAGCTTGTTGTCTGTCTTTTGTTGCTTTTCTTTAAACTTAGGCGTTGCGTTAGACACCATTAAATCTTCTCAATCCCTCAAAGACCCTGATTTCATAATCTCCCGTGGGAGTTCTTTCAGAATGGGATTCTTCAGCCCTGTAAATTCTACCAACCGCTACCTTGGCATATGGTACAATAAGATTTCGGTAGTCACTTATTTGAGTGTAGTTTGGGTAGCTAACATAGAGAGACCCCTTAATGATTCTTCTGGGGTTCTTACTATATATGAGGATGGAAATCTTGTGGTACTAAATGGACAGGCAGAAATTCTGTGGTCATCAAATGTTTCAAACTCTGTACCAAATTCAAGTGCCACTTTGTTGGATTCCGGAAACCTTGTTTTGCGAGTTGACACAACAGAAGCAACAGTATGGGAGAGTTTTCAGCATCCTTGTGATACATTCTTGCCAAAGATGAAACTTACTGCTAATTTAAGGACAAATCAGAAAGTACAACTGACATCATGGAAGAGCCCTTCTGATCCATCCACTGGAAGATTCTCGGCAGGCGTTAATCTACAAAACATTCCCCAAGGTTTCGTTTGGAAAGACGGCCATCCATATTGGCGGCCTGGTCCATGGAATGGTCAGTTCTTTACTGGAGCACAGAACTGGGTTCTAGATTATCATAGTGGAGTTACTATAGTATATGATAAAGAAGAGACCGTTTATGCAACCTTCGCTTATGTGAACGTGTTAGGTTTGTCAAAACATTTCTTGGATTCAAAAGGAAATATAATGCAGATAGATTGGGATGATGAGAAGGAGGATTGGGAGGTTGTTGGGTTCGCTCCGGCAAATGAATGTGATGTTTATGGCACCTGTGGTGCATTTGGAAGCTGTTATGCGCTGAGTTCACCAATATGCAGTTGTTTGACAGGGTTTGAGCCAAAGATTGTAGAGGAATGGAATAGAGGTAATTGGATGAGTGGATGTGTGAGGAGGACACCATTGCAGTGTGAAAGGGTGAACAATAGAAGTGAGGGAGGAGGAAAAGCAGATGGGTTTTCGAAACTGGAGATGATCAAAGTGCCAGACTTTGCAGAGTGGTCATATCGAACTAAAGATGATTGTCGAAAGCAGTGCTTGGAGAACTGTTCTTGTGTAGCTTATGCATATGATAAAGGCATCGGTTGTATGTCATGGAGTGGAAACCTAATTGACCTGCAAAAATTCTCCACTGGTGGAATTGAGCTACAGAAATCCTCGACTGGTGGGTTGGATATGTATATTCGTTTGTCTTATTTGGAATTTGGTAAGTTCCTTTTTTTTCTCTCTCCCAGTTTTGTATACTCTCATGCTTATGATCATCCATTAGACTAGAGAGAAACTTGACTTAACACCACCCCCCCCCCCCCCCCCCCCCCCTTTTTTTATTTTTCTGGGTAACACATTGGTCAGATGTTTAGGTATTAAAATTTGACAAAACATAAAATCCAAGTTTCACGGCCCTTTTTGTCAAAGAGCATAATTTAAGGAAATATTTAGGAGAAACATATTTAGCCAAACTTATTTAGTTATGTAGTACTTTTTTCAAACTCGAATTTGGAACTCAAATTTGACAAACTTGAGTTTCAAGCAAAGGGATGAACCTAGGTGGGGCCTAAGGGAGCCATGGCCACCCTAGTCCAATTTTTTTTTAAAAATTATTTTATTTTTATAGTTATTATATATTTTATTTTTGTAGTTGGGCCCCCTTCTAAAACCTTAAGCCCTCTTTCTCCTCAATAAGTCTAACAAGCCTCACCCAAACAGCAACTATCCAACTCAAAAACTTAACAAAAATAATAAAAACATTCACAATGGTAATTGTATTTTAGCAAAAAAAAAAACAATTTTACCACTAAAGAACCAAAAAATCGTGTTAATGAAGAAATTAAAGCTAAATTTTTTGCAACTATAGTAAAAATAAAATAAAATATTTTATTAAATTATATCTCTTCCTTCAATTAAAAAAAAAAAAAAAAACTCAAATTCTCTCCCTTACTTTATTATTTCAAAGAGTTGTTTATATTATTTTAAATGAAGTGATAAAAAAATAGAACATTTGATATTAGGTGTATTGTAAAGTGAGGTGATAAAATAGATAAAATAGTTTTATGAGGTGCTATAAGCTAAAAATTTTAACATCACCACTGTGAATGCTCTAACTTCAACCAAAAAAATAATAATAATAATAATAATAAATTCCTAGGCAGCCTAGTATTGAAAAAAGACATTATTATTATTATTATTAATGTTTTTGTCTTTGTTGGTAAATGATTGCATCTTAATGTATTTAGAAACAATGATTTTTTTTTTTTTTTTAATACTATATGGATGCTTATTTGGAGTTTTTTTTTTTTTTTTTTTTCTTTATACTTTGGCCCCCGCTAGCATAAAATCTTGGGTCTGTCCCTAGTTTTAAGTTGTTAGAGGCCTAGTATCAAAGCCAAGTCAAGGGTTTCACTCCCTTCTGCACATGTGTAGGTGTTAGGGGTGGGACGGTTGGTGGAGGCCTAGTGGGCCAATTCCAACATCCTACTAGAGGTAGAGGCCAAGTTGGCTAAGTCTTAGTCAACCTGTTATCGCTAGGCTACCACCCCTTAAGGAAATAAATTTGTGCCCTTACCGTCAGCTATGGCTTTTAGGGTAGTGGGTAAGCACTTGGTTCTAACACAAGTGAAACTCGAGTTTACCAAACTTGAATTCCAAACATTATATGTTACTTAAGCTTGGAACTTGAGTTTGGTAAACTTAAGTTTCACTTGGAACTCGAGTTTGACAAAATCGAGTTACAAAAAAGTGGTACATAACTAAATAAATTTGGCTGGATGTGTTTTTGCTAATTTTTTCAAAAATTATGCTATTTGGCAAAATTAGCCCAAGTTTCACACATTAGATTAAACTAGTTGCAACTTCACGCATCAATTGCTTCAAGTATTGTTTTTTTTTTTTTTTTTTTAAAGACTTCTACAAGTTTTTTTTTAATCTTTTTATCTTTATAAATATATCATTATATTATTTTTTGGTGTGTTTGATTAATATTGATAGGCCATAAACTGAATGACCCCTTGTGATAGAAATTAATTAATTAATTAGCCAAGTTATTAATTAATCAATTTATCATACAAACGTGTGGTAACACAAACAAATTACCAATAAACTAAATATGCAGTGGAAATTAAATGACATGGTGATTTGTTTACGAATAGGGAAAACCTAACGGCAAAAATCCCATCAGGTGATTTTCAGGTCACCACTCCCGAAACTTCACTATTATCACAACAAGCGGTTACAAGTAAGGAATCCCAAATACCTTACCAACCTACAGTTGAACCCTTATCCCAATACCCAATCGGACTTATTCTGTAGTGATAGTTCCCCTTTTTGATGCACGGCTCCTAAGTACGTGACTAACGGTTGCGCGGATCCCAGTACGCGACTTCAAAACACCAATCTGAAAAGATTATTGGCTGCAAAGTTCTTCAGTTCATCCACATGATGAAGATCAAGAAGATGCTTGATCACAAAACCCTATGGTGCAAATACACAGCAACTTCTCCAAGAAATAGATGAACTAGGTCAAGAACTTTGTCTTTGGTCACAATTTGCTTGAACAGAATTTGCTCAATGCTTGTGCAACTTGTGTACCGTTTGACGGCTCTTAAAACAATCTTTTTATATGTCTAGGGTTAGGAGAAAAGAAGGCCCATAGACAGATTCACGGATCCCAAGAAAATCAGAGTTGAAATCTGAAATTCTTAAACCTCGACAGATAGGAGGTGTCGAGCAGGTATCGACAAGCTATCGAACTTTAATGAATTTGCACTCTTTGCTTGATTTCTTGAACAGACTTGAAGGCTTCAACACTTGATCTTGAAAGGTGGTTTCTTAAAGTATTTAAACACATCCTAAGTCTACCCAAATACAAGTAAAGTGCGTTTTGTCAAAGGATAAACCAATTACATAAAATCATGACATATGTTCTTAACATGTGAAACACATATGTCCTAATAATCTCCCCCTTTGGCAATCCGTGACAAAACCACAACAAACAAATTAACATATAAGAGAAATCATAAATCACTCAACTCATATTCACTTGTTGAATACAATAAAATCTATCATAACACAAACTCTTGAAAAACTTTACAAGAAGAGAGTTTATGGCAGGTAGACTTTGACAACCTATATTTCTGAAAAACTTTAAACAAAACTCATCAAGAAATCTTTGTGTAAAAAAGAAATAATAGATTGCATACAAATAATAAGAAGCATGTGTATAAAGATAGAAAAGAGACAACACATGAAAGGGTAGGTGAAAGAAAAACATACATCAACAATATATAAGAGAAAATAAGTACAATGTATGTTTATAAATGATCATAAGACCTCATGTACAAGAACAATGTATCTAAGAAAAAAAGAAAAGAAAAGATACATAAAATCCTCACTACATCCCTAAAAAAAAAAAGATAACAACACTCAACACTCCCCCTAACATAATGATCCCAAAAACTAACTCTCCCCCTAAGAGTGACTACTCTCATATCCAAAATTACTCCCCATTTTTGTCACGAGTGACAAAGGGTAGAATGTCAAGTAGACATCTCATCGGTAGAGCTAGCATCTCCATCATCATCTGAAGCGTCATCGTCATCACCATCATCACCATCATCATCATCATCCTCAGCATCAGAATCAGAAGCAACGGGATGAGGTGGTGAAGGAGTAGGCTCAGGTGCAAAGCCGCCCATAGTCACCTGCCGTCGTACAATATGACTGACACAAACGTTCACTTGATACAACTCCGTAGAGAGTGTATCCAGGCGAGCATCCATGCGCTGTAGCTGCGCCATGACGTCTCCTAAAGACACATCACCTGAAGAAGAAAGAGCAGATGCAGATGAAGTAGATCGGGATGGTGTAGAACGAAATGAGGGTGCTGCTGAATCCATCTGCCGTGACCGAAACTGGGCCTCGTTATGTTTAACGATAGCGTAATCTATGGCACACATGACAGTAAAGTGGTCGGAAGAGGGAAAAGGAACGGAAAAATTGCGTAAAATCCTTGTGATAGCGGAAGGAAAGATGAGCTTATCACAGGCTGCCAAATCTAAATGAACATCTATGATAGACAAAATGAAGTGAGAGGGAAAATCTATAGTGAGATGCTCAAGAAGAGATAGCAAAAATCGAGCACGAGGCTCTGTGATGGAGTTATAGTGAGAAAAAGGATGTAAAACAAATGTCATTACCATGTTCATGAATCTAGGACCTTTAGCAAAAGGTCGACATGGTATAAAAAGATGCTCACCCCAAGCAATAAGGCGCTCACAAAAAGAAGACATGACCTCATCCCTGGACACTGTCCTCAAACACTCACAACTAGGATAGTTAGGAAACTCTATCCTAGGGACATGAAGCACATCCACAACCAGCTGTGGTGTGACAGGAATGCTCGTACCTCGAACGCGAGTGAAAAAGAGAGGTACTAAATGATCAATCCCGTGCATGTTGGAGTAGAACTCCTGGATAAGCACGAGAGGACATGTGACCGGGACATCACACAGTGACTCCCATCCCCTACTGTGAATGACAGAGGGAAGGTCAGTGTCGGCAAAGCCCGATAGAATGACTTAGCGTTCCGAATGAACGCCTCGTCTGGAGAACTTCTCCGAAAATGCCTTAAAGGCATCATCATCACGGAACCGGACAATAGAAGGAGAAGGATCAGTAAATGAAGAAGCACCGGAACGAAGAGGGTTCTGAGCAGGAGTGGATTTACGTTTAGGTGCCATAGACACGACTAACGTAAACAGATTTAAAGGGACAAGAAGAGAAGAACAATCAGAAAAGTCCCAAGCAATTCAAATATCAAATATATGAAAAGAAAGTACATATGCATGAGAAATGCATGAACATGTGACATGCAAAACAAAAAAAAAAAATATCATGGGCTCAGCCCAATCCAATCCTACCAGCACACAAGCATATTACACACATCTAAATGCATGAAAATACATTTAAAATGCAAATGGAATGCAATGTATGAGGTTTTAAACACATTTAAATGAGAACCTAACTCAAAATTGCATTAAACACTCATCAATTTTGAAAAACCCCAAAATTTTCAAAAAATCCCAAAAACTAGGTTTTAAAACATGAAATACATGAATAATGAGGGATTAGAAGCTTACCAAGTGTAGAAAAACTTGAAAAAGCTTGAAGAAAACTTGAGGAAGAGGTTGGGAGTGAAAGAGAGAGTGTTTGGGAGATGAACAGGCGCGGATAGATTGAGAGAGATCGAAGAAATGAGAGAAGGATCGCGATGGAGGTTTAAATAGGACCATCAGTAATGCTCGACAGCTAAGATATCGGGAGGTTTTAAGGAAGCTGTCGAGGGTGGTGTCGAGAAAGTGGTCGTCGACATCTGAGGTATCGAGCAACAAAGAATCAATTTCAAGAACAGAAGCTCGATCGATCTACCAGGTGTCGAGGAGCTATCGAGGAGGCAGGAGCTTTCTCGATCGATCCACTAGGTATCGAGGAGGTGTTGAGATTGAGTTAAGAAAAAGGCTTAAGAAGCTTGACAGATAGCAAGGTATCGAGGATGTGTCGAGGAGATGTCGAGCCAGGTTTTTTTTAAAAACAGTTTTTCGAGAGGAGAAAAACACAAATATGAATGCAATCCAACATACAATTCAACCAATGATCCAATCAACACAAAAATCTCTCAAAATAGTCTCTCAATCTAAAAATTTTGAGCACAAGGATCTCCAAAACACACACACACACTAAACAAGTCTAACCAATTTTATATTTCAAAAACCAAGTTAAGACAGTTTAGTGAGCATACATTAACACATGTAAAACTTGTGATGGCCAAATCACATTGTATCTGCACATGTATTAAGAATAGCAAAGAATATTGCGTGTTGTGTGTGAAAAATATCGCAAGATTGCATAAGTGTAAACATGTTATGATGATTTGAGATATGAGAAAATCGCTTTATCTCACACACAATCATAACTGCTTGATGGGGACTATCACCTTCAAGGTACATCCTATAACTCCCACATCTCATAGAATACACGCTTGCAATCATATTTAAAAGTATTTTTGATCTTTTTGCTTTTGATTTTTCTTTGCAAATTTTCTTTCAAGTATATCATACATGGGTTTATTAGAAAGAGAAAAGAAATACTCAATGATATTTGACATTCCAATTTTGCTATGCCTAAGCACACAAATGTCATTGATATCACATTTTTGCTATGCCGAAACATACAGATGTCATACATGATTAGCGGGCAACCGTGGTGAGATGATTATTAATGCATTTCTCTAAGGATTTTTTAGTCCTTCCAGTCAAAAAGAGTGATATGAGTGTTAAGTATAAGAGACAACTCAATCTTACTCATCACAAACAAGAGCCACAAAGCTCACCTGCTTAGTTGTGCATAGAGATGCTCATCTAAGCTACAAAAGATACAAATTTTAGAAAACTTTGTTTCAATGGCCATCCAAGATACACAAGTACCAATGTACACAAAACACACATTGTTTTTGTATTTTTCTGATTTTTTTTTCAATTTTTATTTTTTTATTTTTATTTTTATTTCAAAAACAAAACAAACAAAAACTGAAAATAAACAAACAAAAACATGTTAAACAATGCAAAGCATAAAACTAGACTGACTCAAAAATAAAAGCAAAACACACAAGTAATGCAACAAACAAGAACGAGAAGATAGAAGAAAGTGATAAAATCACTTAGAGTCCTTTTTCTTCCACACCTTGGAAGAACTTTTCCTTTGATTAAACCCTTGAACCAGTGGAGAGAGGGAATAATTGAAACTGTTCAAGTTCGAAAGGAACATGAGAGCCTTAAGAAGATCACTGAGAGGAGCAAGAGATGATTGAAGCTAAATTTGGCTTTCAGATGCTATCATGTCGTTACTCTGTTGAGTGGCTAACCACTTATAGCAATTTGATTGAGTATGACCAGCAGCTCTACAATGATGATAGAGATGCTGCTTCTTTTGTTTAGGCTTTTGAGAGTTAGCCTTCTTAGCCTTAAGATTTTTAGCTTCTTTCTTATCTAGTTTAGGGGGTGCTCCTAAGATAGATTTACCCTTGTCTAAGTTCTCACTAATTTTAACATCAATGTTCTCAATTTCAATATTTCTAGCAGGAGGAACAAAAACAATAGAAATACCATACCCTAAACCTGTTCAATCTAAAGTAGATTTCTAAATGCTGAGCATCTCGTCTAGCTTAGCACTTGAAGTCCTCTCCAATTGAGCTCTGACTTGAAACAGCTTCACCTCATGCTTCTTTGTCTTCTCAGCCAGGAAATTGTTTTCAAACCTCAGTGCTCCAATGGTCTGATTAGCCTCATCAAACTTAGTGGATAATTCCTCACGGCCAAGTTCCACATCACTGAGTTTCTTGGTGGCCAGCCTATAAAGTTTCTCATGTTTTTCAAAAACTTTGTATAATTTCTCATAGGCTGTATGGATGTCATCTTGATCATCCATCTTCTCAAATTTGGACTCCACCAATTCTTCTTCTTCGTCCACATCTTCAACAATCCCATCAGTAGGATTGACAGTGGCAGTGAAGGCATTCAAGATTCCGTCATCCTCATTGTCGGAATCTTCCTCAGGCTCAGTGTCGCTCAAGGTAACAACAAGTGCCTTACTCTTCCCAATGCTCTTGAGATACGTAGGACACTCATGTTTCATGTACCCGAAGCCTTGACACCTAAAACACTTAGGTCCTGCGAGAACAGTGTACTGACCACCTTCCTTAGCATCCTTCTTCCCTTTGTCTTGCCTTTTAAACTGAGAAAAACTGGATTGCCTGCGGTCCTTTTCGAAGTTCCTTCTGTTGGCATTCTTCATAATCTTTTTGAACAGCCTTATAATGTAGGACTTCATCTTGGAATCTTCATCATCGGAAGACTCATCTGTCTCATTGCTCTTGACCTTTAGTGCCATACTCTTGCCTTTACTCGACTTCCCAATCCTTGTCAACCCTGACTCATAGCTTTGCAAGTTACCAACCAGCTCTGTCAAAGGAATTTTGTCAATATATTTTGATTCTTCTATCACCGTAATCTTGGCATGGAATTTTTTGGGTAGAGATCTGAGCACCTTCCTTACAATCTTGGGTTCAGGAATGGTTTCCCCAAGATTGAAGGTTGAGTTTACTATGTCCTTGAGCTTGGCTTAGAACTCATCAAATGACTCATCCTCCTCCATCTTTATTTCTTCAAAGTTTGTAGTGAGTCTTTGAAGTTTTGAATCCTTGACAGCCTTTGTACCCTCATAGGTTGTCTAGAGGATGGTCCATGCTTCTTGTGCAGTTTTTGTGAAGGATATCTGCTTAAACTCCTCATTAGTGACTGCACTAAATAAGGCATTCAATGCTCTGCTGTTGAAGTTAGCCGCCTTGATCTTTGCTTCATCCCAATCGGCTGGCGCTTCCTTTGGCTTGGTCCAGCCAATCTCTACAGCTTGCCATACCTTTTCATCTAAAGACTGCAAGAAAACTCTCATGCGTACTTTCCAGTATGCATAGTTAATGCCATCAAATAAATGAGGTATAATTAATGACTGTCCTCTATCCATGACAATAGGGGTCAATGGATCTACACAGCAAAGATTAAACCCTAATCAGAGTGTGCCCACTCTGATACCACTTGATAGGCCACAAACTGAATGACCCATTGTAATAGAAATTAATTAATTAATTAGCCAAGTTATTAATTAATCAATTTATTATACAAACGCGTGGTAGCACAAACAAATCACCAGTAAACTAAATATGCAGTGAAAATTAAATGACACGATAATTTGTTTATGAATGGGGAAAACCTAATGGCAAAAACACCACTGGGTGATTTTCAGGTCACCACTCCCGAAACTCCACTATTATCACAACAAGCGGTTACAAGCAAGGAATCCCAAGTACCTTACCAACCTACAGTTGAACCCTTACCCCAATACCCAATCAGACTTGTTCTGTAGTGACAGTTCCCTTTTCTGATGCACGGCTCCCAAGTACATGACTAACAGTTGCGCGGATTCCAGTACGCGACTTCAAAACACCAATCTGAAAAGATTATTGGCTGCAAAGTTCTTCAGTTCATCCATAGGATAAAGATCAAGAAGATGCTTGGTCACAAAACTCTATGGTGCAAATACACAGCAATTTCTCCAAGAAAGAGATGAACTAGGTCAAGAACTTTGTCTCCGGTCACAATTTGCTTGAACAGAGTTTGCTCAATGCTTGTGCAACTTGTGTACTGTTTGACGGCTCTTAAAATAATCATTTTATATGTCTAGGGTTAGGAGAAAAGAAGGCTCATAGATAGATTCACGGATCCCAAGAAAATCAAAGTTGAAATCTGAAATTCTTAAACCTCGACAGATAGGAGGTGTCGAGCAGGTATCGACCAACTGTCGAGCTTTAATGAATTTGCACTCTTTGCTTGATTTCTTGAATAGACTTGAAGGCTTCAACACTTGATCTTGAAACGTGGTTTCTTGAAGTATTTAAACACATCCTAAGTCTACCAAAATACAAGTAAAGTACGTTTTGTTAAAGGATAAGTCAATTACATAAAATCATGATATATGTTCTTAACATGTGAAACACATATGTCATAACAAATATTTTTTAAGGTGTTTCACATTCTTCTAACTTCTATTATAGTGCATTATATTAGCCTAATATACAACTAAAATTTGTAATTTTTAAATTTATTATTCAAATTTCTCATATCTTAAAGAATATGAAGATTATCATGATAATTAAAACCCATCACAAAATTGCAATGTTAACTTAACCAAAATTAAAATGAAACCAAAGGAATAAAAGATAGACTTTACAATAATTTTTTACTCAAACAATTGGTAGACACATTCAAATTTATAGCTATATAGATTGTATTTAGATATAAACTCAAATTCCTATTTCCAAAAAAAAAAAAAAAAGTATTAACTCATGATAGGCCAAGAATGTATTGACTCATTCGATAAATTAAATCAATTAATTAGCCAAACGAATTAATTAGATTCAATTGCATGCAATAAGCATGGTAGCACAAACAAATCACCAACTAAAGTTAAATGCGGTTACAAGTAAAATGAATCATAGTACCTTATACTAACTTATAGTTGAACCCTTATCCCAATTTCCAATTGGACTTGTAATATAGTGACAATCTCTCCTTTCAATGCAAAGCTCCAAGAACGTGACTAACCAATCAATGTACGGATCCCAGTACGTGACTAATACACCAACTTAAGAAAGATGTTGACTGCAAAGTTTTTCAATTCATCCATACGATGAAGATCAAGAAGCTCCTTGGTCAAGTTGCATCACATAAAACGGCCTTTAAAATAATCCTTACACAAATAACTTGGATATGCATGAAAAACAAATCTGGAAATCTGAATTTCGTAATTCTTGATAGATAGGCATGGTTTTAAAAATGGACCGGACTGGCCGGTTCAACCGATTCAACTGAGAACTGAACCTTAATCTGGTACGGTTATTAATTAAAACCAAAAATAAAGAAAAATCAGACAAATAGTACAAACCGCTAGTTCAACTAGCATAACCGGAAACCGGTGCGGTTAAACCAGTTTTAAGAAGAGAGATCATGTTTCAGATTTAAGAAGAGAGATCATGTTTCAGATTTAAGAAGAGAGGTTTTGATTTTGAAAATGCTCTCTTAAGTATGAAGTGGTGAAGCCTAAGACACCCATAACAGTGACCCAAAAACATCAGATTTACTTTACGTACCTTTTGCTCTAAAGAAAAAAAAAAAAAAAAAAAAAAAAAAAAAAAAAAAAAGAAGAAGCAGATTTACCAATGGCGCCTGTGAGAACCACAGGCAATATTGTCGTTGTTGCTGCTGCTATATCCATGGCGGTGCTTTCCTACTTGTTTAGCTCCAGAAAACCCAACTTGGCCCTCTTAAAGAGGTTTTTTTTTTTTTTTTTTCCTACTGCTTCATTTTTAATGATCTGCACATGCTCATATTCATGAGAGAGAGAGAAAGAGAGAGAGAGAGAGAGAGAGAGTATTGAAGAGAGATATGAAAAGCAAGAAGTGAGATGGGAAAATGTAAAAAAGTATCGTTGAAACTTGAACCAAACGTGTGGCAGTGGTTGTATAGATTTCAAAATGTGTGGTAGTTGGGATATTAAGTATTAATGTGTAGAATGTGTGGAGGGAAAAAAATATCAAGTGGGCAATGATATTACTACCCATTGGTGCACTTACTTTTTGTTATTTGAAAGGTTAAAAAATAACTAAAATATTTAATAGTGGGTTGTGGGTTCTAGTATATGTTTTTTTTTGTTTTTTTTTTTTGTTGAATTGTGTTGAGTGGTGTCTAAAAGTTGGTAAGCTAAAGTTTAATGTTTACTATTATTTAACTTTTTTTAGTTAAAATGACGAGGTATAAAATTATTTACTTATTTATTTTTACAATTATTAATTTTATAATTTTAATTAAATTATTTATAACGTCACTAGTTCGATTAGAAAACTGGTAATCAGTCCATTTTCCAGTTTTTTCACCGTACCGGTTTTTAAAACCATGTAGATAGGTTATCTATCGAGCTGCTGTCAAGCTTTAAAATACAACACTTCTTCACTTATTTCTTGAACAGATTTGCATGGCTTCAATACTAAACTTAAACTCTTGTTCCTTAAAGTATTAAACACATCTTAGATCTACTAAATTACAAGTACAGTGCGTTTTATCAAAGGATTAGTCAATTCTACATGACATATGTTCTAACAAGTTCCACATATGTCCTAACAATCTCCCCCTTTAGCAATCTGTGACAAAACCACAACAAACAAATGAAGTATAAAAGAAGTCATAAATCACTAAACTCATAATCATTTGTTAAATACAATAAAATCTAATCCTAACACAACTCTTGAAAAACATTGCAAGAAGAGAGTTCATAGCATGATAGATTTTGACAACCTGTCTTTTTGAAACAAAACTCATCAAGGCATCTTAGTGTGAAGTAGAAATAGAAGATTGCATACATAAGAAACATGTGTATAAAGAGAAAAAAGAAATAACACATGGAGAGATAGGTGAAAAATGATAACAACATCATATATATACATATAAGAGAAAAAGAAATACAATGTTTTCTATCACTAAGTGGTCACAATATCGATGTACAAAAAGATAATGTATTTAAAAAGAAAATAAAAGACAAGATACATAAATCCTCACTACATCCCTCAAAAGATATAAACACTCTCCCTAACAAAAATGACTCTCTCCCTAAGTACATGACTACTGTTAACCCAAAACCACCTTCCCTTTTTGTCACTAATGACAAAGGGTAAGTCATTGAGAACCAGTCATCTCGTCATCACCGGAAGAGCTAGCATCCTCATCCTCATCATCAATGCCATCCTCGCCAAAAGCCTCGAGTGAAGGAGAAGGAGAAGGAGAAGGTACAAAGCCACCCATCTAAGCCTGCCATCGAGCAATACAGCCAACATGAGTGTTCTCCTGACATAACTCATCACTGAAAGTGTCAAGGCGAGCATCCATGTGCTCAAGCTGAACCATGATGGCCTCCAGAGTCACACCACCACTCAAAAAAGGAGCGAAGGTGGATTGAATGGAGGAGGTTGGAGGAGTCACCGTCTCGGTCCGGGACCGCTTCGGTCAAAGCTGGGCCTTGCTCTTACAAACAGACGCCGCACTCAAAGCAACCATGAAGGAAAAGTGAACGGGCACCAGATAGGAGACAAAGGAATGGCGAATGATCCTCATGATAGTAGAAAGAAAGATAAGCTTAACATGGGTCGCCATATCCTTATAGACATCTATATGGGAGAGAATGAAGTGAGAGGGAAAGTTTATAGTAAGGTCCTTAATGAGCGAAAGCAAAAGGCGAGCACGAGGCTCGGTAATGGAGTTATAGTGAACCAAGGGATAGAGAACAAATGTCATCACCATATTAAAGAATCTCGGACCTTTTGTAAAAACCGAGCATGAGGTGTTTTACGATCACCCCTATGAAAAAGGTGTCTCCCAAAAGAGAGATAGAATTTCGTCTTTGGACGCAGTCCTCAGACGTGGACATCCGGGGTCATCAGGATGCGATGCCCTCGGAACATGTAGCACTTCGGAGATAAGCTCCAGAGTAACTACTATACATATACCTCATACATGAGTAATAAAGCGAGGCACAGAAGAATCAAAACTGTGCATATTGAAGTAGAACTTCTCTATGATCACAGAGGGACAACTCACGAGTATCTCACATAGAGATTCTCATCCCCAACTATGTATGACAGTGGGTAGAGTAGTATTGGAAAAATCTGATAGGATCATGTGGTGTTCCGAATGAATGCCACATTTGGGGAAGTTCTCTGAGAAGTAGTGACTGGCCTTCTCATCATGGAACCAGACATGAAGAGGAGTAGGATCAAAAAATGATGCCCCAGAATGAAAAGGGTTCCAGGACGGAGTGGATTTGTGCTTGGGTGCCATGCGTAGACTGTCCAAGAGAGAGAGAGAGAGAGAGAAATAGAAAAGCACCATCAACAGAAAGTACCAAAAAAAAGGAAAAGGTACGTATGCATGAAATGTCCATGAGCATGTGACGTGCAAAAAAAAAAATTGCATCATGGGTTCAACCCAATCCAATCCTATCAGCACACAAGTTTCAACATATAAACACTCATCTATTATGCATGAAACATTGTGAAAATGCAAATGTAATGCAATGCATGAACATATAACATCATAAACACAACACCCAACCTAAAAATTTCACAAAATACTCAACAATTTTCAAAAACCCCAAAAAAAAAAAAAAATCAAGAAAACCCAAAACCTAGGTCTAAATGCGTGAAATGCATGAAGAATGAAGGATTAAGGGAGCATACCAGAGGAGAAATGCTCAAACAAGGCTGAAATCCAAGAGGGTAGGAGGTTTTGAGTGAGAAGAAGGTGTTTGGGAGGTGAAAAGACAGTTTCTGTTGAGAGATAACGAGAGAAATGAAGTCTGATTTCACATTGAATCTATTTAAGGAAAACACATCTCGATGGATCAAATCTATTGAGATTCTATCAAGCACTAATTCCCGACAGATAAATCTGTCGAGGTGCTATCGAGAATCTGTCAATGGCAGAATTACCTTGATGGATTGAATAGCTGTCGAAAAACTATCGAGACAAATTCTAAATTGCTTGATGGATCGAAAATGTGATAGAATCTGTCGAGAAAAGAAGTCTAAGGGTCTCGATAGATAGCTATTTGTCGAGAAGCTGTCAGGCTTGATACAAAGCAGTTTTTCAAAGAGAGGAAAATCACAAAGAGATGAATGGAACCAAGCAAGCTACTCAACAGAGATCCAAACAACATATTAAGCTTCAAACACATCTCTCAACGAGAAAAAATATAAAGCATTCATGATCCAAAATACACATACACACTAAACAAGTTTAACCAATTTTATATTTCAAAAACAAGTTAAGACAGTTTAGTGAGTATATATTAACACATGTATCCCTTGTGATAGCCAAATCACATTGTACCTGCACATGTATCAAAAGTAGTAAAGAATTTGCATGTTGTGTGTGAAAACATCACAATATTGCATAAGTGTCTCATGTTATGACGATTTAAGATATGAGAAAATTAATTTAACTCACACACAATCATAAGTGCTTGATGAATCCTATAACTCCTATAACTCCCACATCTCCTAGAAACACGCTTGCAACCATATTTAAAAGTATTTTGATTCTCTTTGCTTTCAGTTTTCTTTGTATATTTTTTCTTTTGAGCATATCATGCATGGATATATAAGAGAGAGAAAAGAAATACTCAATTATGTTAAGCTTTAAACATCACAATTTTGCTATGCTGAAGCTCATAGATATTATTCATGATTGGCGGACTTTAGTGGTGAGATGGTTATTTACGCCTTTCTCTTAGGATTTTCTAGTCCTTCCCGTCAAAAAGAGTGATATGAGTGTTAAGTACAAGAGATTACTTAATCTTACTCATCATAAACACAAGCCACAAAGCTCACTTGCTTAGTTGTGCATTGTGATGCTTATCTAAACTACAAACGATATAAAGTTTTAAAAAATTTGTTTTAATGGCCATCCAAGGTACACAAGTAACAATGTACACAAAACACACACTGTTTTTGTATTTCTCTGATTTTTCAATTTTTACTTTTATTTTTATGAAAAAAAAAAAAAAACCAAAAACCAAAAACAAACAAACAAAAACATGTTAAACAAAGCATAGCATAAAACTACACTAACTCAAACACTAGAAAGCAAAACACACAAGTAATGCAACATCACAAACAGGGAGAGAGACAAAAGTGACTAAATCACTTTGAGCCTTTTTCCTTCCACACCTTGGAAGAACCTTTCCGTTTGACAAATCCTTAATTTGGTGATGAAGGGGAAAAATTGAAACCGTTCAAGTTCGAAAGAAACATAAAGGCCCTCCAAGAGTAGCAAAAGAGAATGGAAATTGATTCTGGTTTTCAGATGAGATCATGTTGTTGCTTTATTAAGTAGCTAGCCACTTGTAGCAGTTTGGACGAGTATACCTTGAAGCTCCATAGTGATGACAAATATGCTGCTTCTTCTGTTTAGACTTTTGGTTATTTCCCTTCTTAGTCCTAGGGTTTCTAGTATCTTTCTATTCAAGTTTAGGGGGTGCTCCTAAGAGAGATTTTCCTTTGTCTATGTTCTCATTAGCTAAAATAGTTTTAACATCATTGTTCTCAGAATTAACATTATTAGCAGGTGAGACAAACACAATAGTACTAGAAGAAGCAATATTAGGAAAATGGAAATCATACCCCAAACCAGTTCTATCAAAAGCAGATTTTTGAAAGCTAAGCATCTCATCAAGCTTTGCACAGGAAGTCTTCTCCAATTGAGCTCCAACCTACGAAAATTATACTTCGAGCTTCTTGGTTCTTTTAGCACGAAAGTTGTTCTCAAATCGCAGTGCTCTAATGGTTTGATTAGTTTCATCAAATTTTGCGGAAAGCTCTTCTCGATCAAGTTCCACTTCACTCAGCTTCTTGGTGGCCAGCCTATACAACTTCTCGTGTTTTTCAGAGACCTTGTACAACTTTGCATAGGTTGTATGGATGTCATCTTGTTCATCCATTTTCTCAAATTTAGACTCCACTAAGTCCTCTTCTTCATCTACCTCTTCAACAATCCCTTCAGTAGAATTCATTGTGGTAGTGAAGGCATTTAAGATTCCATCATCATCACTATTATCTGACTCAGTGTCAAGTTCTGTGCCACTCAAGGTAGCAGCAAGGGCTTTGCTTTTCCTAATGGCCTTGAAATAAGTTGGACATTCTTGTTTCATATGTCCAAAATCTTGACATCCGAAGCACTTTGGTCTGGAGGGAACAATGTACTGACTGTCTTCCTTAGCATCCTTCTTTTCTCTGTCTTGGTTCTTGAACTAAGACGAACTGGACTACTTACGGCTTTTATCAAATCCTTTAGCATTGACATTCTTCATGAACTTTTTGAAATGCCTTGTGATATAGGATTTCATCTTAGAATCTTTATTATTAGAAGACTCATAACTATCACTACTTTTGGCCTTCAATGCCATACTTTTGCTCTTGCTTGATTTCCCGATCCTAGTTAAACCCAATTCATAGGTTTGCAAGTTGCCAACTAGCTCTGTCAAAGGAATTTGGTCAATGTCCTTTGAGTCCTCAATGGCGGTGATCTTGGCATGGAATATCCGGAAGAGATCTGAGCACCTTTATTACAATCTTGGGTTCTGGAATGGTTAACCCAAGATTAAATGCAGAGTTCACTATGTCCTTCAACTTGGCATAGAACTCATCAAATGACTTACCCTACTCCATCTTAATTTCTTCAAAACTCATGGTAAGCCCTTGAAACTTTGAATTCTTGATAGCCTTAGTCCCTTCATAGGTTGTCTGGAGGATAGTTCATGCTTCCTTTGCAGTTTTAGTAAAGGATATCTTCTTGAATTTCTCATTTGTGACCGCATTGAATAATGCGTTTAATGCTCTACTATTGAAGTTCATCACTTTAATCTTGGAATCATCCTGATCTACCGACGCTTCGTTTGGCTTAGTCCAGCCAATCTCCACAGCTTGCCACACCTTCTCATCTAAGGATTGCAAGAAAGCTCTCATGCGTGCTTTCCAGTATGCATAGTTAGTGCCATAAAATAAAGGAGATATAATGAGAAATTGTCCTCTATCCATGGCAAACAGGGGTAAATGGATCACACAGCAAAAATTAACCCTAATTAGAGTGTGGCCGGTCTGATACCACTTGATAGGCCAAGAATATATTGACCCCTTTGGTAAATTAAATCAATGAATTAGTCAAGTGAATTAATTAGATTTAATTACATGCAATAAGCGTGGTAGCACAAACAAATCACCAACTAAAGTTAAACGTAGTAGAAAATAAATTTGACATAGGTGATTTGTTTACGAATGGGGAAAACCACTGAGGCAAAACCCCACCGGGTGAATTTAAGGTCACCACTCCTGAGAATCCACTATTAACAAAACAAGCAGTTACAAGTAAAAGAAATCCCAATATCTTATACCAACCTACAGTTGAACCCTTACCCCAATACCTAATTGGACTTGTAATGTAGTGACAATCTCTCCTTTCAATGCACAACTCCAAGTACGTGACTAACCAATCTATGCACGGATCCCGACACATGATTAACACACTAACTTGAAAAAGATGTTGACTACAAAATTCTTCAATTCATCCACACAATGAAGATCAAGAAGCTCCTTGGTTACAAAATCCTTGGCGCACAAACGCAGTAGCTTCTACAAAGAAAGATGAACTAGAGCAAATTGTCTTCAGTCACAATTTGAGTGAATAATCATTTTGCATTAAGTTGCAGCACCTTAGACGGTCCTTAAAATAATCCTTATATATGTCTAGGGTTGTGAGAAAAGAAACCCTACACAAATAACTTGGATATGCGTGGAAAACAAATCTAGAAATCTGAATTTCATAATTCTCGATAGATAGGTTATCTATCGAGCTGCTGTCAAGCATTGGGTTGAAGTTCCCTTCTAAACCTCGATAGATACAATCTATCAAGCTGCTGTCAAGCTTTAAAATACAACACTTATTCACTTGTTTCTTGAACAAATTTGCATGACTTCAATACTAAACTTGAACTCTTGTTCCTTGAAGTATTAAACACATCTTAAATCTACCTAATAACAAGTAAAGTGCGTTTTGTCAAATGATTAGCTAATTCTACATGACATATGTTCTAACAAATTCTACATATGTCCTAACAACTCAAATCAAAATCCAACCAAAGCTATAAAAGGGAGAAAGAAGACTTATGGATGGGGGGAAAAAAAAACCATCAGCCTAAATTAGAGCAGTAAAAAAGAACAAAAATCTACCGAGAGAGAGTACTCACATTTTTTGTGTGAGAAAAATATAAATTGAATGAGGGAAATGATATCAAATTTATACAAAATAAGATGGAGAGAAGAAAAGTCAAAATATAAGAAAGAAGAAATGATGAAGGAAGTGTAATGGTAAAGCAAAGAGTAGTAGGGAGATAAAGAATCAAAATGGGAGAGGAAAAGTTGGAAGAAGTTTAACAATAGTTGTGGGCTAACAAGGAGAAGAAAAGTTTTAGCTTTTGTTTTGTTTTGTTTTGTTTTTTAAATAATAGGGAGAAGAAAAGTTTAAAAAGAGAAAGAAGATGTTGAAAATAAGTGGATGATATGGCACAATGATAGAGTAGCAAATTTATTGCATACATAAACATTTTTATATTTTTTGATATGATGTGACTCAACAAAAAATTAGCATTAGCTTTAACTCTTAGAAATTATATAGATTTATTTTCAAAAATTTGACAGAATTAGTTGAAACTTGTTCCAATACACAGAAAACGAGAGAAATTTGAAAGTAATCATCACAATTACAGTAATTATTGGAGCAATGGCCATTCCCAGCACCGCATACTTCTTATGGAGATGGATGACCAAAAAAACAGGTAATATGCCCTATCATTAGCAATGGGAACTAGAAATTGCTAGATGCATAGCTTACTATTAAAATTTGCCACAGCAAGGAAAAATAAAAGCAGGGAGAGTTTACCATCCAAAAAACTGAACCATGTTAAACTCCACGAGCTGCCAACCTTTAGTTTGGAAGAATTGGCAACTGCAACAAACAACTTTCATGTAGCTAATATGCTTGGCCGAGGTGGCTTTGGTACAGTCTATAAGGTAATGGTTGCTCTAGTAGCCTTCATTAGTTCCTCTTTAAATCATACAAATAAGTACTTATATTCATTGGTTCTTTTGCCAGGGAAAGTTGCATGATGGGCAGGAAATTGCAGTGAAAAGATTGTCAAGATCCTCTGGACAAGGGCTTGAAGAATTTATGAATGAGGTGTTTGTGATCTCTAATCTGCAACATCGAAATCTTGTAAGACTTCTTGGCTGCTGCATCAAGGGAGAAGAGAATATGTTGATCTATGAGTACATGTCAAACAAAAGTTTGGATGCAATTGTTTTTGGTTAGTACATTTAAATTCCCTTCCTTTTAGGCTCATCAATAGAATAACTTTGAAATCTAGAAATTTGGTTTCTATATATTCAATGTGTTGAACCCATGACCTCTATATACAAATTTACTCTTATCTCTTTGTTATTTCTTTTGGTCACTATTCATTTAGATCCACTCAACCAAAAACACCTTGATTGGAAAAAACGCTTCAACATTATTGAAGGAATTAGTAGAGGCTTGCTCTACCTTCATAGGGATTCTAGATTGAAGATTATTCATAGGGATCTAAAGGCAAGTAATATCTTGTTAGATGAAGAGCTAAATCCAAAAATATCGGACTTTGGAATTGCCAGAATTTTTAGAGGCAGTGAAAATCAAGCCAATACTAAAAGGGTCATCGGGACATAGTAAGAGCTTTGTTGAAATTAAATTTTTAAATAATAACACCACTATTTGTGCTCAAATGATGAGGATGTGTTTCATTTTTCAAATGCAGCGGATATATGTCTCCTGAATATGTAATGCAAGGCTTTTTCTCAGAGAAATCAGACGTTTTTAGCTTTGGTGTGTTGTTACTTGAGATTGTTAGTGGGAGGAAAACCACTTGCTTTTATGATGATCAGCAGTACTACTTGAGCCTTGTAGGATTTGTAGGTCTATCTGACTCATTATCCTTTTTTCTTTAAAGCTCAGCTAATCAATATGTTAAACTTTTGTCTTTCACACTTGTCATCTTTCAGGCATGGAAATTATGGAACGATGACAACATAATGGCTTTGGTAGACCCAACAATATGGGATCCTTGCTTTCAAATGGAGATGTTGAGATGCATGCATGTGGGACTGCTGTGTGTGCAAGAATTGGCAAAAGACAGGCCAACAGTGTCGACTATAATTTCAATGCTTAATAGTGAGATTCTGGATCTGCCCACTCCAAAGCAACCTGCATTCACCGAAAGGCAGATTGCTTCAAATGAAGAGCCTGCTCAACTGGGCCAGATAAAGCCCTCTAGTTGTAATATCACCATTACAACGGTTTATGCTAGATAGGAAGAAAGTGCTTGAGATAGCATTCCCTTTGTTTAGCATCTTTAAACATGCAAACAGTACTCTCCTTTCAAAGTTCAGATATAACAAAGTTTGAATTCTACATATAACAATTCTATAGAATTTCAGAATTTCTTATAAGTGTTCAAATAGTCTGCACAAAAAAACTGAATGTGATTTTAAAAATGGACAACAAAGACACAACAATGAAAGAGCACTGTTAAAAGTTCATAATTGAAGAGTTAAAACTTTCAAAAAATGCCATAATTGAAGAGTCACAACTTTCAATATACTGTTAAAATTGTTACTAGCTTTAGAATCCTCACTTAAGGCACTTTTTTCTGCATAATTTAGTAGACGTTTGAAGCCTCAAACTGAGACACTTGACAAGAAAGAAATCCAATGTCAATTCCAAATGCTAATCATGGTGCTAATCATACTAGGGGCTCTACTGATCTTGAATGTGGTTGAAAAACTCTAGATGAAGATGATTGCGACACGTGACAAGAAAGAAAGCTAATAAAGGCTACTGATCAGAGGTGTGTTCCAAGTCACGTAGGTTGAAGATAATAGAGACGTGTGACAAAAAGAAGTTGACAGGGAGAGGATATCATTCAGTTTGGTTCATGATATTCAACCATGATGGTTGAGGACACTTGATTAGAAGGAAAGCAAAAGAAAGATGAATATGTCCAGTGAATGTAGTTTAAATAACTAAGATCATCTTGTCATGAAATATCACTTCAGAGAAAGACATACTACTGATACTAGGTTGTTAGGATGTTGGGAAAATTAAGGCAAAATAAAGGAAAATAAATAAATAACAAAGTAGGCTTACAAAAGGCACAAAATGGATGCTATCTTTAAGACTATTTGTCTCTACTCAATTGAGACTCGAACTTGGCTAGTTTATAAACAAACAAATATAAATGAACAATATATCGAGCCAAGCAAAAACAGTTTATGAACAACTTAGAGTGTGTTTGGATACTGTTTATTTGCTGAAAACTGAAAACTTATTGCTGAAAACACTATAGCAAAATATTTTTTTAATGGGCAAAACATTGTTCACGCGTTTTGTGCAAGTTGGCTGGTCCGTGTGCTGTAGCCATGGGTCCCACTTTTTCAAACGCAAATGCAGACTTGGGGCTGGAAACGCGCAATCCAAATGGAGGCTTAGTTTATTTTTAGCCTACCTGGTTGCAAGAGGCTAGTCAAAATACAAAGAGGATGACTTACCTAGGCCCTGGTGTGATAGAAAGGACAGACTTGGATGCATTCATACTTTTGGAGACCGAGACAAAAGCTGATCGTGGATTACTTGCATGTCTGGTTTACAAACTAAACGTGGTGTTGAAGAGAAAGCCTTGATGGTATTGCTGATTGAAGCACCCGAAGATGAAAGTGGAAAACTTACTAAAGTTACCACTTTTATAGAATTCTAAAGCAAGCGAGCACAACTTTTTCCTTTCAAGAGATTGTTCTTAGGCTTTCCACATCATGATTAATCTGTGTACTGTGTCACTGTCTCTATTGCTTTTGATTTTATTGCATAAACTGTGGTGTCTATACATATATTCTGCTGGGTATATAATTTTTATTTTTTGTGATTAACTTTTAATTCATTTATTTCTGCATAGGGATCTATACTTAATTGTTTAGGATTTTGCAGATTCTATTCCTGCGTCTTATTCAGTGTTAATTATTGTACTTTATTCCAATTGTCTCTTTAATTATTTCCCATCCCTAGTCGCCTAGTCCTTGGTTGAAATTCAACCTGTCCTTTTTGACAAAGGAAGAAACTATCTAGACTAGGGAACAAACCCCTTTGATTTATAATTTAATATGACAAACTTATTTCTCGGGATCAAGGCTTTTGAAAGTCTAGAGTAGCCTTTTTCTTAAAAAACTACCAGCCAAAGGTTAAACTTTTTTGTTTTTTGTTTTTTTCCCGGATAAACAAAGCTGTAGCTTGTTTGATGAGCAAGGCCTACCTGTTCTGCATTCTCAGACACAAGTAGGCCAGAGAACAAGTTATGGGACTTAAGACAAACTTGTTGTCTGTCCTTTGTTGCTTTTTTTTTAATTTGGGAGTTGCAATAGATACCATTAAATCTTCTCAATCCATCAAAGACCCTGAATACATAATATCCAATGGGAGTGCTTTCAAACTAGGGTTCTTCAGCCCTGTAAATTCCACCAATCGCTACCTAAGAATATGGTATAATAACATCTCTGTATTCACTGTCATATGGTAGGTAACAGATAGAAACCTCTCAAGGATTCTTCCAGGGTTCTTACTATATCTGAGGATGGAAATCTTGTGGTACTAAACGAACAGGAAGAGATTCTTTGGTCATCAAATGTTTCAAATTTTGTAACCAATTCAAGTACCACTCTTTTGGATTCCGGAAACCTTGTGTGCAAGTTGACACGATAGGAATTATATTATGGGAAAGTTATCAACATCCATCTAATTCCTTCTTACCAAGAATGAAACTTAGTACTAATTTAAGGAAAGATGAGAAAGTGCAGCTGACATCATGGAAAAGCCCTTCTGATCCATCCTTTGGAAGCTTCTCTGTAAGCATTGATCCACTGAACATTCCTGAAGGTTTTGTTTGTAAAGACGGTCGCCCATATTGGCAGACTGGTCCATGGAATGGTCAGGTCTTCATTGGAATACAAAACTGGAATCCTGTATATCATAATGGATTTAGTGTAGTCGATTACAAACAAGGAACTGTTTATTCAACTTTTGCTTATATGGACTTGTTACATTTGTCAAAATATGTTTTGGATTCACAAGGAAATCTAGTGCAGACATATTGGGAAGATAGGAAGGAGGATTGGAAGGTTGTGGGGTTAGCTCCAAAAGATAAGTGTGATGTTTATGGCACATGCGGTGCAAATGGAGTCTGTGATTCACTGGGTTCATCAATCTGCAACTGTATGAGAGGATTTGAGCCCAAGATTATTGAGGAATGGAACAGTGGAAATTGGAGTAGTGGATGTGTGAGGAGGAAACCATTGCAGTGTGAAAGGTTGAACAATAGTGTTGAAGAAGGAAAAGCCGATGGGTTTTTCATGTTGAAGATGGTCAAGGTGCCAGACTTTGCTCAGTGGTCATATGGGACTAAAGACAATTGTCAAAAGCAGTCTTGCAGAACTGTTTTTGTGTCGCTTATGCATATGATACAGGCATTGGTCGTATGTCATGGAGGGAAAACCTTATTGACCTACAACAATTCTTGGTTGGTGGATCAGATATATATTCGTCTGGCCTATTTGGAATTTGGTAAGTTCATTTTGTTTTAAGAGTTAGTTTTTTTTTCCTCTAATCTTATGCTTCATCCAGCAATTATTAGTCCGGTTGTTTTGTTTACCTAGTTATTTAGAACAAAAGCAATTGGATTTCAATATTTTTGAATTAAATTTCAATTGTCAAATTTGACTGAAGTAGTTTAAAATTTGTTCCTACACACACAAAATGAGAGACATTTGAAAGTAATCATCACAATTACTGTGACTATTGGAGTGATTGCTATTGCCAGCACTGCATACTTCTTATGGAGGTGGATGGCTAAAAAAAGGAGAGGTAATATGCCTATTAATTATCTACAGGGACTAGCAAATGCTAGATGGGTTAACTAATATTACATTTTGCAACAGCAATGAAAACAAAAGGCGACGAGAGTTTACTGTTTGACTCCCTGAAAGAATTGGCAACTGCAACAAACGACTTTCATATGGCTAATAAGCTTGGACAAGGTGGCTTTGGTCCAGTCTATAAGGTAATGGTTGCTCATGTAGAGTTCATTTACCTCTCTCAAATAGATTTGTGTTGATTTTCTTTAATTTTTCTTCTAGGGCAAATTGCATAATGGACAGGAAATAGCAGTGAAAAGACTGTCTAGAGCCTCTGAATGAGGTGGTGGTGATTTCTAAACTCCAACATTGAAATCTTGTTAGACTTCTTGGGTGCTGTATTGAGGGAGAAGAGAAGATGTTGATCTATGAGTACATGCCGAACAAAAGTTTGGACGCAATTGTTTTTGGTAAGTTCGTACACTTATAAATCTTGCATCAAGTTAGTTAGTGCCTTAAATAAAGAAACACACAAATTTTAATAATAAGTTCTATTGTGCCAATTTGGTCACTTGAAGCATACTTTTGTGCTAACTTGCCCCAACTTCATTTCTCAACAGTTTATTTTTTTTTGCGTACAAGTTTACTCATACATTTTTATTTATTTATTTGGGTTACTATTAATTTAGATCAAGTCCACCAAAACCTCCTTAATTGGAGAAAACGCTTCAACATTATTGAAGGAATTGGTCGAGGCCTACTCTACCTTCATAGGGATTCTAGATTGAAGATTATTCATAGAGATCTAAAGGCATCTAACATCTTGTTAGATCAAGAGCTTAATCCAAAAATATCAAACTTTGGTATAGTGAGAATATTTGGAGCCAATGATGATCAGGCCAAAACTAAAAGGGTTGCCGAGACATAGATATTTGTTGAAATTTAATTTAAGTAATAGCATCACTTGTACTCAAATTATATGGATCTGCTTTGTTGTTTAAATGCAGTGGTTATATGTCTCCTGAATACGCAATGCAAGGCTTGTTTTCAGAGAAATCAGATGTCTTCAGCTTTGGCGTATTGTTACTAGAGATTGTAAGTGGGAGAAGAAGCACTAGCTTTTGCAATGATGAGCAATACTTGAGCCTCATTGGATATGTAAGTCTATCTAATTTAGAGCATTCACATTGGGAAAAATTTAGCCAAATTTTACTCAAAATGCCACTTTATCTATTTTATTTAGTCCATGTTTGACATGGTCAATTGCCAATAAGATTGAACATTCCAGTTTTTGTATCTTTTAGGCATGGAAATTGTGGAATGATGACAACAGTATGGCTTTGGTAGACCAAGCAATATGGGATCCATGCTTTCAAATGGAAATTTTGAGATGCATACATGTGGGACTCCTGTGCGTGCAAGAATTGGCAAGAGATTGGCCAATTGTGTCTACTATTATTTCTATACTTAATGGTGAGATTGTGGATCTTCCCACTCCAATGCAACCTGCATTCAAGGAAAGGTAGATTGCTTCAAATATAAAGCTTGCTCAACAGGACCGATTATCCGTTTACAATGTCACTGTTTCAACAGTTTTTGGCCAATGAAAAGAATATTTTGATATAAATTTATATTTATTGAATATTTTCTTCAAGGAATCAAGAGTAAGTAATCCCAATACTTTATTTATTATGCATTTTGTCATATTTTCGCAAGAAAACTATCAAGGTTAATGTGTTAAGTGTTGGCAAATTCCATGACCTTTGTATGTGTCAAATTGAGTATGTAATGATTAATTCAAGATTTGATCAAGTTCAAGTTCAAGTTCAAGATTTGAGTCTGTAATGACTTAAATTAACTCCTGATCGATAGAAGTTCCTCAGCCTTTTGATCACAGCTCAATCGTCAAAAATCGTGGCTAATGTGTTTTAAGTTTCAAAAGGTCGGCTATGCTTTGGATGTTGTACCCCCACACTAAATTATTGCCTTTGTAAAGTTGGTTATAAGCTAACCAAGTTGGATTGTTACCTAAAATTGGCCTGTTACCATTAAAAGACATTGTTCTCATATATTTTCATTGATTTGATGATGTGAATAATTTATACAAGTGCTTAGACAACAACCCCCAAATAAAAAAAATAAAAAAATGTCCCTATCATGGACTTTAATGCTCATGTTGGACAAAATACAATTTATATACCAACTACACATTGTCTAACCAAATCCAATTCTCCCTCGACATTTTCCTCAAAAAATCCGATTTGTGCGGATTCTTCCCCCAACTAAAGAAGAGATCTTGGCGAAATTGCCACATATGAAATTGAGCACAATTTTGAAAAGAAACTTGGACAATAAGAAAGAAAGTGACTTAGACAAATCTTTTATAATGTATAACTTAAATGAAGCTTGATTCTATTTCAGCATCTTATCCATACTTTATTTTTATTGTCTCCTTAATTTCCATGCCTAGTACTTGGTCGACACCCAATATGTTTTTTTTTTTTTTTTTGGTTAACAAATGAGAAAGGAAGACACTAATATTTAGACTAGGAAACTTTTGGTTTATAATTTTATATGACAACATATTCTCTGGGACGTAAGACTTATGAAAGTCTAGAGTGGCATCTGTCTTGAAAACTACTAGCCAAAGCTGTAACTTGTTAGATGAGCTAGGCCAACCTGTTCTGCATTCTAAGACACAAGTAGGTCAGAACAAGTTATGGGACTTCTTAGCAAGACAATCTTGTTGTCTGTACTTTTTTGCTTTTGTTTAAACTTAGGCTTTGCCATAGACATCATTAGATGTTCTCAATCCCTCAAAGACCCTGAATACATAATTTCTAATGGGAGTACTTTCAAACTGGGATTCTTCAGCCCTGTAAATTCTACCAATCGCTACCAAGGAATATGGTATAATAACATTTCGGTATTCACTGTCATATGGGTAGCTAACAGACAGAAACCCCTCAAGGATTCTTCTAGGGTTCTTACTATATCTGAGGATGGCAATCTTGTGGTACTAAATGGACAGGAAGTGATTCTTTGGTCATCAAATGTTTCAAATTCCTTGACCAATTCAAGTGCCATGCTTTTGGATTCCGGAAACCTTTTATTGCAAGTTGACACTAAAGGAATAATATGGGAAAGTTTTCAACATCCTTCTGATTCATTCTTGCCAGGTATGAAAATCAGTACAAATTTTAGGAAAAATCAAAGGGTACAGTTGACATGATGGAATAGCCCTTCTGATCCATCCATTGGAAGATTCAGTTCAGGCATTGATCAGCTGAACACTCCTGGAGCTTTCATTTGGAAAGATGGTCATCCATTTTGGTGGACTGGTCCATGGAATGGTCAGGCATTCATTGGAATATACAACACAAATCCGCAATATCAAAATGGATATACTGTAGTAGATGATAAAGAAGGGACAACTTTTGCTTATGTGAATGAGTTACCTTTGTCAAAGTTTTTCCTGAATTCACAAGGAAAGCTATTGCAGAGTTATTGGAATAATAGGAAGGAGGATTGGGAGGTTTTGGGAATAGTTCCAAAATTTGAGTGTGAAGTTTATGGAACTTGTGGTGGTTTTGGAACCTGTCATTCACTGGATTCATCAATGTGCAGCTGTTTGAGAGGCCTTGAACCGAAGATAATTGATGAATGGAATAAAGGAAATTGGACTAGTGGGTGTGTTAGGAGGGCACCTTTGCAGTGTGATCTGGTGAACAATAGGGGTGAGGAAGGAAAAGAAGATTGGTTTTTCAAGCTGAAGACAATGAAAGTGCCAAACTTTGCTGAGAGGTCATATGGGGCTAAAGATGATTGTCAAAAGCGGTGCTTGGAGAACTGTTCTTGTGTAGCTTATGTATATGATGCTGGTATTGGTTGTCTGTCAAGGAGTGGAAGCCTAATTGACCTACAGAAATTCCCCAGTGGTGGATCAGATATATATATTCGCCTTGCCTATTTGGAATTTGGTAAGTTCATTTTGTTTTTAGTTATAGTTTTGTTCATCCAGCAGTTGGTCAATTTGTTTGATTGCTTGTTGATTTTCAACAAGTGTATTTGGATTTAATTTTTTAAAAATTTTTTATTGGGTAACATAGAGACTAAAACTTTACTACTTACGTAAGAGCCACTTACCTGGTGATAAGTCTTAGGGCTGTTGATCTCCCCTCCAACTTTGATGAGAAAATAACTTGAATTACCTTTTATTAAAAAATAAGTCCAGAGATGAAAAACAAAATCACAGTTGTTTCATAACTGCTACGGTGATATGTTGTGATTGATACCAATAAATAGAAGTGGTGTTATTCATGGATCTGTGTGAAAATGACGTTGCTATAAGCATAACTTGATACATCAACAATGAAAATGATACTGCTTCTATCTCTCTCTTGATATATATCCTGTTCTAAGTAATACAATGCTATAATTTTTAGGTAATATAAATTGGAATAACATGACATGCTGCAAATCTCACACATCAACAGTGATATTGATAAAATATCTATACTCAAATTCGACTGAATTAGTTTAAAATTTGTTTTGGTAAACAGAAAAAGAGAGACCTTTGAAAGTAATCATCACAATTACAATGATCACTGGAGCCATTGCCATTGTCAGCTCAACATACTTCTTATGGAGGAGGATGGGAATAACTCAAAAACGAGGTAATATGGCCATTTATTAGATATGGGGACTGGGAATTGTGAGATGGATTAGTAACTATTAAAATTTGCAACAGCAAGGAAATATAAAAGAAGGGAGAACTTATTGTTTGACTACCTGAACGACGTTAAATTCCACAAGCTACTGATTTTCAGCTTGGAAGAACTGGCAACTACAACAAACAACTTTCATGTAGCAAATATGCTTGGGCAAGGTGGCTTTGGTCCAGTCTATAGGGTAATGCTTGATCTGTCAAGTTCATTAGTCCCTCTTCAAATCAAACCAGTATGTGCTCATTTCTTTTTCTGTTTCTTTTTCTTTTTTTGGCAAGGGAAAATTGCATGATGGACAGGAAATAGCAGTGAAAAGACTGTCTAGAACCTCTGGACAAGGTCTTGAAGAATTTATGAATGAGGTGGCTTTGATTTCTAAACTCCAGCATCGAAATCTTGCTAGACTTCTTGGCTGCTGCATTGAGGGAGAGGAAAAAATGTTGATCTATGAATACATGCCAAACAAAAGTTTGGATTCAATTGTTTTTGGTTAGTTCATTTAAACAACCTTCCTATTAGTCTCATTGCCAGAGTAACTCCTAAATACAACTTTTTAAAGCTTTACTTATTTTTTTACATATAGGTAATGTTTGGATAGGCGTTGCGTTTTGCTACGTTGCGTTTTTGCGTTTTCCCCCTTTTTTTTTTTTTTTTCATGCGTTTTCCCCCCACAAGCGGCTACTATTCATGTACGGTATATGAACAGTAACCGCAACTTTTGACCAGTTTTCCATGAACAGTGCATCCGTGCACTGTTCACGGACCCACAAATTTCATTTTTTATCAATTTTTTCATTAAAAATGGGTCCTACAGTACTATTCACACATTTAAAATTTATTTTGCTACAGTGTTTTCAGTTTTCAGTTTTAGCAAAATAAGTTCTATCCAAACAGACCCATAAAGTGTAAGTACATTTTTGCTCACTTTAAGTACAAGGGTAGATAAATAGAAAGGTAAACAAGTAATTGCTCATACTTTGGTGCTAACTTTGCCCGAACTTCTTTTCCCAACAGTAAATTTTGTCCCATACAAATTTGCTCATACTTTTGTTTTAATTTTTTTTTTTTTAGTTACTATTCATTTAGATCCATTGTACCAAAAACTCCTTGATTGGAGAAAACGCTTCAACATTATTAAAGGCATCGATCAAGGTCTCCTCTATCTTCATAGGGATTCTAGACTAAAGATTATTCATAGAGATCTAAAGGCAAGTAACATCTTGTTAGATCAAGAACTGAATCCAAAAATATCGGATTTTGGTATGGCTAGAATATTTGGGGGCAATGAAGCTCAAGCCAAAACAAAAAGGGTGGTTGGGACATAGTAAGAGTTTTGTTGAATTTCAATTTTTAAAGTAATAACACCAATATTTTGTGCTCAAATGAGATGAATGTGTTTTAATGTACAAATTCAGTGGTTACATGTCCCTTGAATATGCAATGCATGGCGTATTTTCAAAAAAATCGGATGTCTTTAGTTTCGGTGTCTTGTTATTAGAGATTGTTAGTGGGAGAAGAAGCACTAGCTTTGATGATGATGAGCAACACATGAACCTTGTAGGATTTGTAAGTCCATTTGAATTATTTTCCATTTATTTATATCTCCAACTGGATCATTGCTAATAAGATTGAATTTGCAATTTATGTCTTTCGTACTTGTATTCATTCAAGCATGGAAATTATGGAAAGATGAGAACAGTATGGCTTTGGTAGACCCAGCAATATGGGATCCAAGCCTTCAAATGGAGATGTTGAGATGCATACATGTCAGACTGTTTTGCGTGCAAGATTCAAAAATAGATAGGCCAATTGTGTCTACAGTTATTTCAATGCTTAGTAGTGAGATTGCAGATCTACCCACTCCAAAACAACCTGCATTCATCAAAAGGGAGATGGCTTCATATACAGACCTTGCTCAACAAGGCCAAATAAAATCCTCCATTTACAATGTCACTATTATAGCAGTTTATGGCAGATAGGAAGAAAGTTCTTGAGATAAATTTCTCTTTGTTTGTGTATATTTTATCTTATGACTCCGAAGAAACCTATACATTTTTTGGATGATGTATTTTTCACCTTTTTAGGGTCAGTTTGGTTGATGAAAATTTTAAATCTCGAGAATTATATATTCTTAATAGTTTAAACTCACAAGAATTAGAATTTTCACATTTGAATTTATGTTCTACTCAAAATACTTGGAATTTGTCAATTTGAATGTATATCTCAACTAAGACTATCTGGATTCCCAACCAAAGCATATAAGATCAATGTATATTCTATCTAGCATTTAGGGCTTAAGTACAAGGTAAATTGTATTGCCCAACCAAAACACATGGATTTTAAATTTCTTATGTTGAACTTTTAATAGTGCAATAGTTGCACAAGATCTTTGTAGCTCAATGGTATAACGGTTCAAATCCCCTCGTTGTTGTTCCGTACATTTGGTCCCATTTGGTCCCATTTGGTCCTGTTTTATTTTCAAATGAAACGGTGAACTTATCAGGCCTCATGTGCTGTCATTAAAACACAGACGTGTACACTTGATATTATTGATACAAATGATGACATTTAATAAAAGCCTTTTAAATGTATTGCACAAAATGGTGGTCTCCTTATCCTTATGTAGCCGTTAGATTCCAAAGGTTTTTTTTTTTAGTTAATGTTAGATTCCAGAGTTAGTTAAAGTAGTCTTTGAACCAGGACTTCCCTGTTATACTCTTGTCTGTGCTTTATTAAAATCACTCCTATATATAAAAATAAAATATTCAATTGAAATTGGGCCAAGCTTTAAAAAAGAAAAGAAAAGAAAAAAATGAATCTTTGACAATATGCTCCTGATTTCCCTAGTCTAATTTCTATTGATAAATAAAATTGAGGATAAATTATAATCCAAAAGTTTTCACTTAAACACCTTTTGTTAATTATGCGGATTAATTGACAATGACTTCGTATCATTAAAACAAGGGCTCCATAGCTTTAAAGGTATTGTACCAAAAATGGCGTGGTCTCCTCATGTAGCCGTTAGATTCCAGAGCCTGATTAGTCATTATCGAAGGTATTGAGTTGATCCACCACAGCCACAAGCAGTGAATTTTGAAATAAAAACAAAAGCACATTACTTGCATAGAGCGTCCTGGCTTCCTAGTATGTGTGGGAAAAGTCTTCAAAAAGTTACTACAATAAGTGAGTAAAGGCCCCAATAAGAATATTTTCCTTTTAATTTCATTGTAAATAATATTCATCCTGCGTAGCCAAAAAGTACACCAAATTTATTGTGGGTTCAATTAGTTTTGACTTATTTTGGTCTTTGTTTTGTCTCTTTACTGAGAAAGAACACATTTCGTCTTCTTAGATAAGGATGAGATTGTGTGAGCTCACCAATTTGTAAAATGTTTTACCAAAAATTTGACAAAGGATTTTCTACTCAACTTGAAAAGATTTTACAATGAAACAAATATTTAAAAAAATACAAAAAATGTTATCTTTTTTTTTTTTTGGTAATCCAAAAAATATTATCTTGAAATGATTTTACAAGCAAACAAAGTGAGGGTCGCCTTTCAACCAAATGGCATCTCCCTTGGTGATGTTTTTTTAAACGGGTTGGATCCACCACGGGCTTGAGTCATGAATTGGGCCACGTTTATGAGTTGTTTTAGGTACCCAATTGGGCTCCTCCTCCTCAAGGACATTTACATTTTGGACATTTTCTTGTCATATTAATTCTTCCGCAATAGGCCACCCCTGCTTGCAATGAAGTTTGTGGCACTGATGGCACCTCCTCCTAAAGGACATTTACACTTTGGGCCTTTATTTAGTAGCTTATGGTTTCTATAAATTATAAATTACATAAGTCAATGAGTTTGTGTAGAAGTATATGTATATGTATATGTTGATGTTGATGTTAAAGTTTATGCTGGTTTGTGTGTGTGCGCGCGCGTGTGTGTCTATATATATATATATATATATATATAGAGAGAGAGAGAGAGAGAGAGAGAGAGAGAGAGAGAGAGAGAGAGAGAGAGAGAGAGAGAGAGAGAGAATGTGTTTATGGTTTCCACCTTTGGCACTGCCTTTCTTTCAAAATTAGAAGCAGAAAGACCACACATATGACAATCACCTTGACAATGATGTGCCATTTTTGGAGCCATATTTTGTTCGTAAAAACTATTAATTGATTGTTTAAGCAAAACAAAGAAGTAGAATTTATTCTTGCACCTAGATGTCCATTGTTATGGGAATGTTGTGTATGGCAATAGTCCTTAGAACAATTGAATCTCGTATAATTATCTTCCTAATAATAGTCTTTAGATTCAACTCGATAATTTTTTTTCTCAATCTTATTTAACTATTAAATAAAGTAATTTCATTAAAATAATACTTTCATCCATTTGTCTTTCAAATTATTTTGAAAATATTTGACTCCATAAAATAATACTTTCACCCATTGCACACCTTTTTGCTAAAAAAAATAATGAGCTTCCAAACAAATATACCATTAATAGTTATATTAATAATCTAGTGAAAAAATAGGGCAAATAAGAAATAGAATTTTAAATCAAAGATAAAAATACAAAAACAAATAATTTAAAAATTACTATTCAAATATCATTAAATTTTTCTTCTGAAATTTTCGTATATAAATATTTAAAATTTATTTATTAAAATACATATGAACTTATATAGTTGTTTTTCTCTAATAAATGATTAAATTGTTGTATTTAGTATGTGAGTTTGTGTTTATGCTTATGTTAATGTTTATGTGAATGTTCACTTGTGAGAATATGTATACCCTTTTGACACTAGCCTTTATTTTAAAATAGAAACACACTAAACACTCACAGGATAATCACATTGAGAATGTTGGGCAACAAAAGTACTTTCCAAATGTATTGAAGAGATGCATAGCTAAGTATTAGTTCCAAAATAGTCCCTAAAGAGAAAATTCCAGCAACTACAATCAACCATATCAGTGAATACTTAAACTTTTTAAGAAACCAATTAAATTTTGAAATTTTTCTATATGAATTTAAAAAAAAAAAAAAAGTATATCCTAAATCACATTCTAAGCCTCCATTTGGATTGAAATGAAAAATGAAAATTATTTTACTATTCAGCTTATTTTTGCAACTATTTATGGGCCCCACTGCACTTTTTGGTACTATTCATGAGCCCTACTGTACTATTTCAACTAATTTTTACATTTATTTACAGTACTTTCAATAACAAGTTTTCAGTTTCAGCAAAATAAGCGGTATCCAAACAGACCCTAAGTGACATTAACTAAGGAATTAATTCCAAAAAAAAAAAACACTTAGAGCTCGTTTGGTACACTATAATGGTTATTACAATGTAATAGGAATCAGGATAACAAGAAATGGAAGTAGTTGTAGTAGAATAAGTATTCCTATTCACTGGTTTGGTTACAATAACTTAGTAAGATGATGGGATGACATCATCTATGGTTAAATTTTCTAAAGTACCCTTTCTAGAAAATTATATATTCACCCTTTTTTGTTTAAATTGTATAGCATTCATCATTATTATTAGACAAAATGATTAATATTTTCATAAATATTTAAAATGTATGTAAAAAATTGGTAACATATTGTACAGGTTAAAAAGTTAATATGGATACTAGTATGGACAGAGGGAGATTTGGGCATTCCCCACCCCCCCCCCCCCTATTTTTTTTTAAAAAAATTATATATATATATATATAGCTACTAATTTTAGTAATTTTGTTTTATAAAATTACACTTTATCCCCCTTAATAATATCAATAATTCTTTTAAAAGTAACGCTATAGTCATAAACTCTTGTACAACATGTTTACAAACTGTTGAGATAGTAAATTCTTATTGGTTTACATCTAGACCTACCACTTATATTATTTTTTTACTTATCAATAACCATTCATCACATCAACAATTTATAAGAAATAATTGTAACTCTATCATTTTTCTCTTTTTAAATGCCATAAAAAAATTTATAGGCACAAGCCCAAAAAAAATTAGCTCAACAACAAAAATTACCTATAGTAAAGCTAAAAATAATTAAGTTCAATCAATTAATTTTACCCAAACAAACAACCTAACCCTTTAAAAAAAATTTAAATAAAATAATTTTGTCCTTACTCAGAAACAACGCAAACATCAAAAGCACAAAAAAATAATAAATAAAAAGGCGAAAATCCCTTAGCAATTAGTTGAGTAGCAGAGTCAAAGGTCAAAACTGTCACACATAGCCAACATCATAGCCAACATCAAAGCTGCCCCTAAGTCTTGGCTCAGTTCCTGTATACTAGTTTAGAGTATATGAATATAAATATAAGGAACAATTTTTCTTTTAAAAGAAAATCCAAATCAAATTGTAAAAATGAGGTACATGACATCTAGCATGCAAGTGACGTCTTTTCAATAATGTCCACTGTCATTTTACTGTGCAATCTTTGAAAGAAAAAAAAACTACAAAGAGTAGAAAACAATGGAGAAAGAACAAAATTGATTAGAAGAAGAAGAAGAAGAAGAAGACAGGAAGTATGTGAGAGGAAAAAACCATATTTTGTTAAAGAGAGAGAGAGAGGTTGTGGTTGTGGGGCTAGGAGCTAGGGACAAATAGGGAAAGAACTCCCGGGTCATTGACTTTAAAGTTTAGTAGACCATCTGAATTCTCAACCCAGCATATGAGATCAATGTACACTCTATCTAGAATTTGAGGCTTAAGTACAAGGTAGAGGACAAGGTAAACTGTATTGCACAACCAATACACATGGATTTATAATGTCTTTTGTTGACCCTTTAATAGTGTAATTGTTGCCAAAAGCTTTGTAACTCAATAGCATAATAGTTCAAAAACTCGTTGATCTAGCTAGTGACTTACCAAAAAATATATTTACGTATAATCACCTCATTTTTTGTACCATATCTCACATCCAATGAAAAATCTACTATATGAAGAAAGCAGATATAGAGAACTTTATAAAAATGGCGTTTTTACCTTTTTTATTTATTTTTTATATAACTTTCTTTCCCTGGTAGTTTGGTGGATAAAGAAGCATAATATTTGCAGTAATTACCATACATCAGACAAAAAGTAAAATCACAAATTTCTCCAACACAACACTCGAGCAATAAACAAGAGTAAGAGATGTGAATTAAAGAATTGTGTGATTAAGTAGCTAGAATACCTTAGGACCCATGCTGACTTTCACAGCATCAAGGCTCAGAGAGAGAGAGACAGAGAGAGAGAGAGAGAGAGAGAGATGGAGAGGATGAGTCCATTATGTTTATGTGTTCGGTCCATTCAGTCTTGTTTGGTCCTTAATTATTTTCGAATAAAACAGCGACCTTTCTAATCAGACCTCTCGTGCTGTCATTAAAACACAAACATATCCATGTGATATTACTGACACAAACGATGACGTTTAATAAAAGCCTTTTATGTATTGCACACCAAACGGTATCGTCTCCTAATGTAGCCGTTAGATTCCAAAGTTAGTTACAGTAGCCCGTGAGCCAGAACCTCCAAGTAATACTCTTGTCTATGTTTTATTAAAATCACTGTTATATAAATAAATTAAATTGAAAATTAGGCCAAGCTAAAAATAAATAAATAAAATAAAAAAAACTATAGTCTTTGACAATATGCTCTTGATTTCTCTAGTTTAATTATTATGGCGAAATAAAATTGAGGATAAAATTATAATTCAAAAGTTTTCATTTAAACACCTTTTTTTTTTATGCGGATTAATTAACAATGATTTGATTAGATCAATTTGGTGATCACAATATTAATCAAATTTACCACAGCTACAATATAATCCAAATCTAGATACTGAAGCAATCAACACAATTACACACATTATTGATAATGAAGTGAGAAACCAACTTCAAAGGAAAAAACTCTAATGATTCCTCTACCTCAATAAAGTAATCCACCATATGAAGTGAAGTTGTACAAATTAGTTCAAACCCATGACCCTAGACTATACTCGTTAGTTAAACTTATTGACGTGACATAATCGCCTCACACTAGCTCAAACCTTTTGAACTCTTCTGTATGAAATTATGAATACCTTGTCTCGCGAACTGCACCTATGATCACAATTAGACCTCCTAGCCGATTTCAAGGACCACCTTAAAGATTTGTGCTCTGCATCAACATACTGGGATTATAGACTTTGTGCCTTCAGCGCTTGTTTACCAGAAGACCAATTTCGTTCTTGAATAAAGATTTATGTGACATAAGTTGATCAAAACTAGGTATAGGTTTTCTCTCATTGGCACATGAAAATAGTCTCTAAAGGGGTGTTTGGTAGGAGTATTTAAACAACAGTTTTCGTTGTTTAAATAATACAAGACATATTTCCACAACACTTTTTTAATCACACGTATTTCCAAAAAACTTAAACAACGTTATTAGAATAACGTTACCAAACGGGTCCTAAACCTCTTGCTGAAGTCGTGCTATAATAAACCTTTCATACATGAGAAAACATTAGGTCCGGAGCTGGCGTAAAACCAGTGTTTTACGCCAGCCAATGAGACCACGCCATGTCAGAGATCACTTAAGTCTACAGTATAACCTCAGAAAAAAAACATTTCACGCTCACAGCTTCCTCTGCTTCCTTCACGCCATTCCGCTCTTCTCATCTCTTCCTTCACGCCTAACCTCCACCACCGCCACATACTGCCACACAAATCGTTGTTCTCATCTCTTCCTTCACGCCAAACCGCCACACAGATCGTTGTTCTCCCCTCTTCCTTCACGCCGAACCTCCACCACCGCCACACAGATCGCTCACCGGAGCTCACCGCCACAAATTTCGACAGAGCTGTGCGTGGAGCTTGGAAACAAATCGGAGCAGCCGTGAGCCACGATCCAAAGGTTTGTTTTTCATGATTTTCCCTTTTCCCCAATTTGGATTTCGAATTGGGTGTTCGGAATTTTTGTTTGCTTCATCAGAAAGTTTCAAATTTTGAGCATTTCCTTTTTGATGAGAACGGAGGGTGAGTGTATTTTCATAAGGAAGATCTCAAGAGGAGGTACTACACGGCAACCGGTGAAGTACCGAGTTAGGAGGTGATTGACAAGATGATTTCAGGGTCTGTGAAAGTTCAATTGTTTGAAGGGAACACTGAGTTAGATTTGAGGAGTAAAGAGAGGCATGAGGCTTTGATGGATATTTAGAGGAGCTTGACTAAGCTTCATCAAATTTTCCTTGACATGGCTGTTCTAGTTGAGACACAAGGGGAAAAGATGGATGATATTGAAGAGAATGTGGCCAATGCTGGTCACTTTATACTGTTGGTGTGCGTCATTTCTATGTTAGCTTCCTGAGGAGCAAGGTCCGAAAACCATCTGGTGATTGTACAGAGGCTTGTTGTTGGTGAGGCTAGAGGGAGGGATTTTGCTCTGTAAATTCATCTCTAATTGAGCTTTTCTAAGCTCTGGGAGGGGTTCTCTTTCTTTTGCTGTTCTTATGGCTTTTAGTTTAGATATGATTCTGTCATTGTCTTTTGGTATAGTGATTCTTGCCTGATACACTTTGAGGTTTTCTCAAATCATGGTAAATGTTCATGAGAGTTGGATTTTGATTGAGTAGATTACTTGGAGAATTTTCTCAGTGGGAAGCTTTCCTATTCTTGTTTGTTTTTATGTCCTGCTTCTCTCTTTTTATATGGGGGCTTTTTTTAGCTAGCCCTTATCATTGTATGTATATGCATATGTGTATGTGGGTTTTACTTTGTGCAATATTGATATGTGTATGTTAGGTTGCTGGAGCTTTTGTATCTGTCATGGCAAAGACATGCACTCTCTATCTTTTCTTCACTTATCTGTCATGGCAAAGGCATGTTTGTACTTTGTAGAGCCTAAGATGTTATTTTTACTCTTTTAAGTTTACAAGCCTTGCAATAAGCCAATAAGGGGAAAAAACTAGTATGGTATCTCAAGACTACTGAAACACGGCATAAAGCCAATGGTCACATTCATGACTCACATTATAAGGATGATTATTTCTGTTACCATCTTTTGCTTGTTATGAACCTAGAACCATATGTATTTACCAATTATTTTGGTGCTAACCATTTATCAAATTTTGCTCATTATAGATCTTACTAACAATCATAATATTAATCATAATTAGTTTTTTTTTTTCCAATTTTTTTTAAGTTCAAAACAATAGAAATCTTTCATTAATGTAGAAACAGTATACAAACAATGCCCAATCCAAGTTTGGGCTCAAGTAAATGGTAGTACAAAAAGACAAAAGAAAGAGTTCATCAGCTCAAGAAGATGGTACATCAAGTCACTCAGTGCCTATCCATAAGACGTTGGTATTCTTCACACAAGCCATTCGCCAAGTCAAGGATCACCTTTGGATGAGTTTGGAAATGTTAGAAATAAAATTTATTCCTCGCATTCCATATTGCCCACGCTGTAACAACCCCCTTCTCTAATTCCTGCTAGCTCAGTTTCCTCTGCATCTGTTGGAACAGTAGTAAGAAATCGAAGGCTCTGTTGCTGCATTTTTGTGTTCAAACTTTGAATAAAGCCCACATGTTTTGTGCAAATGGGCACTCCCACCAAATATGGCTTACAGTTTCAGATTGGTGACTGCAAATCTCACACGTAGTCTCCACCCTTACTCGACAGTGATGAAGATTTTCCTTAGTTGGGAGGCAGTTGGAGCATGCTCTCAATAAAAACACCGAATTTCTTATGAATGACACACCAATTGAAATTTTAGTTGCTAAAGAAAAAATATTAAACAGTACCATGCACAGTACAGAAGAAATTAACATTAATCAACCAAGCATTAAATTTCATTTTCCTAAAGCAAGAAATGTGGAACCAAAATTTTCATCTTGTTTAATTGCTAGCCTAGACTCCCAAGTCCAACCAACCAACACAGAGGCCCCTGAATGCCCGGATGGCCATGAAATTAACATGAATTAACTATAAAATCCCCATCATTATCATCATCATAATATTAGTAATTAAAGACACTCATAATCCATGACAGAAACAAAGGACATAGGGGTAAAAAAAAGGTAACAAATGAAGAAAAGAAACAATAAAAATTATAAAGAACCCAGTTGATGAAACTAGAAGCATATATCATATACCAAAAAGAAAGAAGGCGGTTGAGCAAGGTCATCACGTATGGAATGCCCGAAAACTGGTCTGTGGACTTGCTCTTTAAAATCCTCTAGGGTATAGTTTATGATAGTAAAGCGTAATTTACCCCATAATATAAGAAACTAGACAAATTAGATAAGCAACCCTCTTTCCCCCTAAAAAGGGGAAAGGAAGAAAATGAAAACAGAAAAAGAAACACTAGCCTCATTAACATGAAACTAAAGTGAAGTGGCTGAGTTGATTTGAACCAAAATCGAAAACTCATTTCCACTCCATATGGTTCAAATTTTACAGTAAAAAAGTCAAGTTAATAAAAGAACAGAAAAAAAAAATTATATTATGTTTCATTACTTTTTTTATAAAAAGAAATTTGAGAGAAACTAAAGACAATGAAATACATTTCTAAATTCCCATTTGGTTTGCATTCTACAAGAGAAAATAAAATGAGGAAATGAATGGAATTATATTATAGTTTAGTTCTTTCAAAAAGAGAAAGTGATGGCAAAATAAGTTTATAATATATTTGTTTTTTTAGACATAACCTTCTTTCCAAACCTCACCCATCTTAGAGAATATTTTAGTTGGCTTCAATTGAAAATTTAACCTCTTTTCCTCACACTTTTAGTAGTGTGGTATGATGATATAAAATCCAAAAGAATACTAAACTAACTTAATAGACCCGCAAAAGAAAACTCCCACAATCAGCTTTAATTCTTTTATTTTTGTTGCCTCTAACCACATTAGTAGAGCTTCCTAACTAGTGCAATTGTACAATTTCCAATTATTGATGATAGAGGATCAATCATCTCAATCAAAAAAATAGCAATAGACATATCTAAAATCAAATAATCACCAACCAAACAATGAACAACAGTGGACCCCAATACAAAGAAAATTAAGTTATCACAATTTTATTATAGTCATTCAAAAGAGAAAAGAAAATTTAAGAAACCCAATTCAGTTAATGAACTGAAAATTAGCATAACATGAAGAGCAAAACCAATTGACATAGACATAGAGAGAGGCAGAGAAACCCACATTATTTCCCTTTCAAACTTCGTACAGCCTTCTGGGTTTATCATTCAGGTCCATACTTTACTAAGAAGAAGAAAAACCCAGAACCCAGATTAGAATTTCTAATCAAAACCACAACAGAACCCTCTCTTATCACAACCCCACTTTCTACTCCTTACTATCCAATACATATATCACACCAAAACCCACAAAAATCTTCACATAGAACCAAAAAAATTCCCATCATTTGGGTACATAATGCGTGTGACAGTGAACTGGAAGTTGAAGAATCCAGGTGAGAGAGAGAGAGAGAGAGAGAGAGAGAGAGAGAGAGAGAGAGAGAGAGAGAGAGAGAGAGAGAGAGAAGAGGCTGTTGGATCAAAAGAAAAACCAGTTGCCTCTCTGCTCACCCAAAAAGCTTTTAGTTTTTGTTTTCTCAGATCAATTATACCAACAAAGAAAGATGCTATCTTTCTATCTCTCTGTCTCTCTCTCTCTAAAAACTGTTTTTGCTATTTCTCTCTCGAGAATACATTCAGTCAGGCTATGTTCGAAATCCAAATTGGGGAAAAGGGAAAATCATGAAAAACAAACCTTTGGATTGTGGCTCACGGCAGCTCCGGTTTGTTTCCAAGCTCCACGCACAGGTCCGGCGAAATTTGTGGCTCACAGCTCTGGTGGGCGATCTGTGTGGTGGTGGTGGAAGTTCGGCGTGAAGGAAGAGAGGAGAACAGCGATCTGTGTGGCAGTGGTGGAGGTTCGGCGTGAAGGAAGAGATGAGAATAGCGATTTGTGTGGCGGTGTGCGGCGGTGGTGGAGGTTAGGCGTGAAGCAAGAGATGAGAAGAGAGGAATGGCATGAAGGAAGCAAAGGAAGCTGTGAGCGTGAAATGTTGTTTTTTTCTGAGGTTATATTGTTGACTAAAGTGATATCTGACGTGGCGTGGTCTCATTGGCTGGCGTAAAACACTGGTTTTACGCCAGCTCCGGACCTAATGTTTTCTCTTCATATATTTGCATGTAGGGCACAAAACACAAGGCAATAGCATAATCAATTAAAATACATTAGATTTTGTTTTAATAATTTTTTACCAATCTAGTCACAATCAAACATCTATCGAAAATCATCTTTAATTGATAGAGCATTGATCGAATGGCTACTAAATTACAAATTACTCTTGAAAAACTCTTCTTTTAGATTGTATCTTAGGTCCTTTAAACCTACACTTTGACACATGTTACAAAATCAATAAAAGATATTACAAATTCATGGAATTTGCCAACTTAAATCCTAACAATTTCCCTGTTTGGCAATTTTGTGAAAGAAATAAAAAAAACCACAAATTGAACCAAGGCTAACTAGCTTAAAACTATAGAAAACCTATCTTTCAAGAAAACATGAACAAACACATTAAACACAATGCACCATGCAAAAAGCATAACATTTTTTGAGAATGAAAGACTTCCTTGTATTAATCAATGAAAGCTAAATCAGCCTAAACTACATGAAGAATGTCTGGTGGTACGTTTTCCATCCAGACAGTTAAACCGGGCGAGTTGATTGCCCATCTAGCCAAAGCATGGGCTACATTTCCTTGTCGGCGAACATGAGCATAATGAATACAATCAAAAGAAGAAGCTAACTGTTTTACATCATGAATTAAGTGACCATGTAAAGCTAGGGATGAGTCTGAGTCAATCAATTCCCTATGGATGATGTCCGAGTCTCCTTCTAACACCGTAGAAGTGATGCCAAGTTCCACTGCAAATTCAGTTGCTCTCCTCATTGCCAGTGCTTCTACCTAAGCCACAGTTGCTGGTAGAGGTATTTGCTGTGACAGTGAAGCTATGACTGCTCCATCCAAGTTGTGTATCACCACTCCTGGTCTAGCTTTACCCTCTTCTAAGAAAATGGCACCGTCGTAGGTTACCTTAAACTCATCTGCATCTGGTGGCCTCCATCGTAAATGATTTATGTGTACCAACTTCGAGATGGTTGGGATGGTGCCTTGAAATTAAGCTTTCCTCTCCTTTGACAAATTGAGTACTTGGTTCAACGGGCACGCTGCTTCCTTGAAACGTATCTAGTTTCAACGATTCCAGACCGCCCACCCCATGAAAGCTAGCAACGCCGAATCTTTGTTCTCTGTAAAAGCAAAAGTAAAGATATCCTTCACAAACTTCCCTTCCAATGTCGAGAGCTAACTCCATTGCGGATCAAACCTCCATACTACCTACACATCGGAACAAAAGAAAATAGAATGTGAGCCATCCTCAGACGGCACCTTACAGCTCTTACATAGGGCGTCTTGGGCAATTTTTTAGCGATACAGGTTGACTTTTGTTGGTAGAGCTTCCCTGCAAGCTCGCCACACAAAGTTCTTTACTTTGTTAGGAACTTCTAGGCCCCATAATTTCTTCCAAAAAGCCAAGTCATCTGCTGTCAACTAGTCTGGGGCATTTCCTTCATACAAAAATCGGTAACTCAATTTTATTGAATATTGGCCCTATGGGGTAAAAGGCCAAATGAGCTTGTCTCTTTGACTGGAAGAACACAGTGGGATGACTTAATGACTGCTACTTCTATTGGTTCGAATACATGGTCAATAACATCACTTCATCAACTCCTAGTGCACTCATTGATCAAAACTGCCACCGAGGAATTCACCTGCCCAAATAACTAAGGTGATGTGACTTTGGCCTTACTCTTTGAGGGTAGCCAATTATCACCCCATATCTTTATTTGCTAACCCATCTCCCACTCTCCACAATGCACCCTTTGAGATGACCGCACAACCTTTAAGTATACTCTTCCACGCATACGAAGCCGAAGCTGACAGGTTGACTTCTTGTTGGTAGAGCTTCCCTGCAAGCTTGCCACACAAAGTTCTTCACTTTGTTTGGAGCTTCTAGGCCCTATAATTTCTTCTTGAAAGCCAAGTCATCTACTATCAACTGGTCTGGTGTATTTCCTTCATACAAAAACCGGTAACTCGATTTTACTAAATATTGGCCCGATGGGATAAAAGGCCAAATGAGCTTGTCTCTTTGACTAGATGAACACAGTGGGATGCCCTTAATGACTGCTGCTTCTACTAGTTCAAATACATGGTCAATAACATCAATTCGCCAACTCCTAGTGGACTCATTGATCAAAACTGCCACCAAGGAATTCACCTGCCCAAATAACTAAGGTGATGTGACTTTGGCCTTACTCTTTGTGGGTAGCCAATTATCACCCCATATATTTATTTGCTGCCCATCTTCCACTCTCCATAATGCACCCTTTGAGATGACCTCACGACCCTTAAGTACATTCTTCCACGCATACAAAGACGAAGCTGACTCATTTGCTTCAAGAATAGTTCTAGTGGGAAAGAAGCAAGCCTTGAAGACTCTATAAAAGAGGGAATTATCATCATGAAGGAGTCTCTAAGCTAACTTGGCTAGCATAGCCTCATTAAACATAGTGAGATCCTTGAAACCCATCCCTCCTTGATTTTTATGTTTACACATATCATCACATTTCACCCAATTAACTTTGCTCCTATCTCCTCTTTGACCCCACCAAAATTTTCTAACCAGCGATTCAATTTCATGGCACAAAGTAACCGGTAGCTTGAAGCAACTCATTGTGTATGTGGGGATTGCTTGAATCACTAATTTAATAAGAACTTCTCTTCCCTCTTAGGACAAGAGTTTTCCTTCCCAACCTTGCAATCTCTTCCATATCCTTTGTTTTATTTTTCCAAAACTTGCTTTTCTATTTCTTCTGAAACCCCAAGGTCAACCTTAATCTAATTTTGTTGGTCTATAGGCGTAGATTTGCTAAAAAAAGAGAGCTGTCTTTTCTCTGTTCAACCTTTGCCCCGAGACCTTCTCATAGGCAGCAAGAATCTCCATCATCTTTCGGCATTCCTGGGTAGTAGCCCTACAAAACAAAAGACTGTCGTCTACAAAGAACAAGTGAGTTAGCTTTGGGCCATTATGACAAATAGATACACCTTTGATATCACCATTACGTGCCACTTTTTGTATCAATCTATGAAGACCCTTAGAGTACACCAAGAAGAGGTAAGGGGAAAGAGAGTCCCCTTGGCGAATACCTCTACTTGGTTTAATTTCTCCACTGATCAAGATGGAATATGTCACCGTAGTGATACATTCCATAATAAGGGCCACCCACCAATCATCAAAACCCATCTACAGCATTACATTTTTCAAAAAAAGACCATTCAACCCTATCATAGGCTTTACTCATATCTAACTTGAGAGCCATAAAACCTAACTTCCCTAAATATAATGCAATGTCTCATAAGCCACCAAAATATTATCAGTAATCAAACGGCCCTTAAGGAAGGCACTTTGGTGTTCAAAAATAATACGATGTAACACTCTTTTCAATCTGTTTGCTAGAACTTTAGAGAAGATTTTATATAATATATTATAAAGGCTAATGGGTCCATACTTAGAAACCCTCTCTGGATTTTTTGTTTTGAGATCAAGGTAATGAAAGTATGATTTAAATGATTAGGCAAGGAACCTAAATTCAAAAAATGCAACACAACATTGATAACATCACCTCTTACCAAATCCCAAAAATTTTAATAGAATAAAGGAGGCATTTCGTCGGGTCTTGGAGTTTTGAGTGGAGCCATCTGTTTTAAAGCAACCTTAACCTCCCATTCTTGAAACTCACCAATCAAAATATCATTCATCTCTCCTGTTACAATCTGAGGTATGGAGTCTAAGTTTGTCAAGAGTAACTTCTGGGTTGATGAAGTAAATAATTGTTGGTAGAACCACAAAGGTTGCTACAATCTGGTCCTTATCAGAACACAATTCATTGGCTTGGTTCCAGATATTAGTAACGCAATTCCTACACCCTTGTGTTGCTCGACAGTGGAAGAATCGGGTATTTCGGTCACCCTCTTTAATATAAGTAATGCATGCCCTCTGCTTCCACATCCTCTCTTCTTTTCCCATAAGCATGTTTATCTCCTTTTTCAAATGTACAATCCAAGAAGAGTCCCCACCTTGCACAACTTGTCGTTCAGCCCGAATTAATTCCTTTCTCTCTTTTTTCATGCTCTTTCGAATATTGCCAAAGCTGTTTCGGCTCCATCTTGTTAACTCCTTTCCACAATTCTCTATTTTTCAAATCACCTTTAAGTTCTCGGCCTCATCATAGCTAGCTTGCCACACCCCTTCAACTGTTTCGCCATAACCTTTGTCCACTAACCACATTTCTTCAAACCAGAAAACTTTCTTTTTTGACTGAAAATCCAAGTCTAAAAATTCTATCCATAACATCTTATGATCAAAAGTCGAGCTGTCAACATGGTGAACCCGAGAGCTAAGAAATTTGATGAACCCATTATGCGAAGCCACTGCCCTGTCTAGTCTTTCCCAGATTAATGCCCCACTTCAATAATGTTTGCTCCAAGTATAAGGGGAGCCTTTGAAACCCAAATCCATTAGTTCACATTCATCCAAAGCCTCTCTAAAAATCTGCATTTGGATGTGAGGTCTTAATCGACATCCTAGTTTCTCCAATTGCTTTGTTATCTCGTTAAAGTCGCTAGCACAAAGCCATAGTAGGGAGTTTTTCCCGTGCAATTGCCTAAGAAGATTCCATGACTCATTTCTTTTGTGTGTTTCTGGTTCACCATAAAAACCAGTGAATTGCCAAGCCTCTCTGGAGCTTTTGTTAATTGTAGCATCAATGTGATTCAGTGATGATGACGCTACATCAACCTTGGTATCATTTTTCCAAAATAGCACCAAACCTCCCCCTTTATTTATTCTTTGAACAAATTTTTTTTTATCAAAATGAATCCAATCCTTTACATAGTCTAGCCATGCTTCATCTACCAGAGTTTTGGCTAAGAACACGATAGAGGGAACTTTTGTCTGCACCAAATCCACAAGCTCTTGAACTACGAGTTGGTTCCCAAGCCCCCTGTAGTTCCAAATTATACAACTCATTACTCCTGGCAAGGCTGGGAACCAGCCTCCGCTAATACAAATTGATTTTCTTTATCTGAGTGAAAAACCAGAATTTTTTTGCTTGGTAACTCACTGAGATCAGGTGCCTTGTCCATGGGACGTTTTGAACCAACAGAATATGCTTTAGTAAAGAGGGAGCCCACCATCGTGCGAGGGAGACACTTCCACTTGACTTGGGTCGTGCCATCAGTGTTCTCAGATACCTGCAGAATGTTAAATATGTCATGGAAAGGTGGTACACAAGTTTGGTGGAGTGGGGTACTAAAATTGGGGCACATGACACCCTCTGACTTGCATCCAGGTCATCCCCTAGAGAGCCCAGGTCATAAAGTGGAGATGTTTCCTTTTGCGGATTGTTGACCTCGGCATGTGCTCCAATTGAGGGATCCTCATAAATCCCAAGCCCTTCATCAATATCCTTTAATTGTTGCGAGAAAGAATCTCCTTTATTTCCGAGATCCTAAGGACCAAGAATGGGAATATTTTTTGAAACCGTGGACTCTTGGGAGTTTGAGTTTTGAACAACCACAAATTCTACCTCTATATCCATACTTTCCTTCTCTGTTTGGTTTACCATATTTGATGGTGGCACTGGGAACAGACCTCCCTGTTTGCCCATCGTCGTTAAGTTGAGATGTTCTCCTTTCTATCTTCGTAATACCCCGATACATGAACGACATTATTCCTTGGTGGACCAATCGGGGTCGCCCGAATCCATGAACCGTATTGTTGGGAGGTTACTTGAAGGGTGCCCTTGCTCTGAATCTAAATGTCACACTCCTTGTCTCAGTGATCAAGACAGCCACACCAATAATAGAGATTGGGTAGGCACTCATACCTAAAATTGACCCAAACTTTCTGACCTTCCTTTAACTTGATAATTCTTCCTCGGCAAAGGGGTTGAAAAACATCTAAAGTCACCCTTATGCGAATATAACTCCCACCCTCGCTCTCCAAATCTGCAGTTAAACGATCAGCCAAGCCAATAGCTTCACAAATGTCCTCTGTTACTAACCTGTTCCTATAACTAATCGAGATATTGTGTACTTGTACCCGAAAAGAGGTTTTGTCGAGGCTTAAGTCTTCCAGAGGGGAATGCTTATCGTACCTCTATAATACAACCAAGGACTTGTCAAAACTCCGAGGTTCACTTGCCAGAATTCTATCAACATCTTCCTTGTGATCGAAAGCGAAAAGAACTCTATGCTCGCCTTCATTACTGATTTTAAAACCATTAGGGGCTCGCCAAAAATGTTTGAAATTTCTGGCCACCGCATCCATGTTGAGGGCACGTCAGGTTAAGAATAATGCTACTATGACATGCTCTTGCTTGCAGCGATCTTTCTTGAAACAAATATCGTCGCCTTCCCTCTTCGAGAGAGACAGGCAATTCCAGTGCTTTGTAAGGTCATCCATGGATTGCAATACACGAACGGACCAAAAGATTGTCTATTATACTCGATAAGAAAAGAGAAAAAAAGACAGAGTCTGTTTCCCCACCCCAAGGAAAAAAAAAAAAAAGCCTTACGAGAAAGGACTACAGTTCTATAGCCTAAGAGAAGGTGGAGGAGCACCTTTCTTAGCGACAGAGAAACCTTTAGGAGTAGCTCTAGTGTTTAAATATAGAATAAAATTTTCCTATCAGGAGAGCTGATACCTGTGGATTGTCCCTCCAAAAGGACCATCCATGCAGAAAGCATAACAGGTTATATCATTAATTGCTAAAAATGACAAGCTTATATAAATCCATTATCATATAGCAAGATAATATAATGATGGTTACAAAAATTCAAAGGTACATAATTAAAAGCTAATAAGTCCCCCCAAACATCAGTAGTCGAAGAAGCACGATAAGGGGAAGGACCAGGATCGTCTTCGTCAAAAAGGGTAGTTATATTCGTCACATCAGTGTCTTTAATTGGAAACATCTATAGGGTTTGAAGAAGAAGATTGAGGTCAAGGTCATTTCTGCTGAGATCTACTAAACTTTCATAGTACCACATTTTATTGCTTCTCCAATTTAGTTAGGGTTTTTTCCCTTCGCAATTTTGGGATTTTGCCAACTAAGGTATTGACCTTCCACATTGATATACAGCTAATAGTTATACTAATAAGTTAGTGAGAAAAAAAATAAAAAAATAAAAAATAAAAGATAAATAAGTAGTATTTTAAATCACATAAAAAAATATATAAGATAAATTTAGAATTTCCTTTCAAAGCTCATTAAATTTGTTGTTCTTTGTGAGCTTTTATATATAAATATTAAATTTAATTTATTGAAATATATACACACACACATATACACAAACTAGCTTATAACCCCATGCATATGCATGGATACACTCAAAAATATACAATAAGATGTATAATATGATTCTTATATATATAATTTAAATACTATTGATATTCATTTTTATATTTTATTAACTCTTTAAAAAAATTTGTAAGGATATTATTAGGTATAAAATGTAAATTGTCCATTATTTTTAATTATTGTGAAACACATTTTTTTTTTTTATTCTAGACTCTTTGGTTTTTGTACTTAAATAACTCACTTTGATGAATATTTATGATATGGTCCCACATTTGATTCTAAAATTAAGAAATAAAACTCTTTAAAAATAAATAATTTAGGATACATGGCACAAAATTGGAACTCTAATTTGGAATTCTAATTTGAGTTTTTCTCAACTTCACCTATTATTATTATTATTATTATTATTATTATATATATATATATATATATGTATTCGCTTATTAGCTTACGGTTTCTATGAATTATTAATTTTATACTTAGTACGTTTGTGTATATGTATATGTTGATGTTAATGTTTATGTTAATGTTTGTTTGTGCATGTGTAAGTGTGTATGACTCTACCTTTGGCACTGCCTTTCTTTTAAACTAAAAATAGAAAGACCACACAAATGACAATCACCTTGAGAATGTTGCACCATCTTTTCTTTGTAGCATCAACTAATTTTTTGCTTATGCAAAGCAAAGGAATAGAATTTATTCTTGAACCCAAATGTCATTACCTTAAGAATATTGTACGAAAAATTTGCTGCAAGAGTGTGTGTGACTCTACCTTTAGCATTGCCTTTCTTTTAACTAGAAGCAAAAAGACCACACATATGACAATCACCTTGAGAATGTCGCACTTTTAGGGACGATGAAAAACTTAAGAGAGGAAAATCTATTTCATCAGAACTATTGCAAGCTATAGAAGAATTGAGATTTGCTATTGTCATTCTCTCAGAAAACTATGCAACTTCATCTTAGTGCTTGGATGAACTTGCAAAGATCATTGAATGCGAGAAAGAACTGAGAATGGCAGTTTTCCCTATTTTTCACTATGTGGATCCTTCTTATGTACAGAAACAATTGGGACTTTTTAAGGAGGCCTTTGTTAAACATGAAGAACATTTTGAGAAGAAGAAGGTGAAGACATGGAGAGATGCTTTGAGTCATGTGGGCAATCTCGCCAGATGTCATTTAAAGAATATTAGGTAATTTAATTTGATGCATTTCTTTCTTTCTAATACTCACATGACCCACTTCCTATATACAACTCCATTTTGAAGCTTAAGCAGATCTACATAAATGTTTTGTACTTCTTTCAAAAAAAAAATTTCCACGAGCCAATCAATTTTCATATTTTTCGCATTTCCTATTTATTGGTGGTTCAAACTTCAAACTCAACGTATTTTTTTTTGTTCATTGCAGTCCTGAGACCCAAGAAATACGAAGCATTGTGAGACATATATTGCGTACAATTATATATAAATTCTCTGAACTTATTCAGGGCCTAGTAGGAATATACCCTCAGGCTATGGAATTGGAGTCTCTTTTAGCTTTAGATCAAGTTGATGATGTTCGGTTTATAGGGGTTTGGGTAATGGGGGGAATGGGTAAAACAACTCTTCTTGGATTTGTCTATGATAAGGTTTTGGAAGAATTTGACGATTCTTGTTTTCTTTCTGATGTTAGGGAAGTTTGTGAAAGACATCGTTTACCCGCAGTTCAAAAAACCCTTATTCTTAAACTTTTGAAGGAAAACCATTTGGATTATGATGATGATCATGATCTATCTAACAAAATCAAGACTAGGTTACATCACAAAAAAATTCTTCTTGTTCTTGATGATGTAAATCAATTAAAACAGTTACGAGGGTTGGCTAGAGAGCGTAATTGGTTTGGTTTGGGCAATAGAATTATCATAACAACAAGATATAAAGATTTGTTGCAGACACATTCACTAACTAAATCCGAAATATATGAAGTTAAACCATTGAAATATGAAGATGCACGGCATCTTTTTTATTTGAAAGCTTTTAAAACGGAGCACATTCCAAATGAATTTTTAGAACTATCTAACAAGTTTTTAAACTATGTTGATGGTCTTCCTTTAGCTCTTGAGGTTTTGGGTTCCTTTTTGTTTGGAAAAAGTATTGTTGAATGGAAGAGTTCTTTAGAGAGGCTTAAAGAAGGTCCTGGGAGAATTGTTATCCAAGTACTTGAAATAAGTTTTGATGGACTCGATGACTTACTCAAGGAAATATTTTTACATATTGCATGCCTCTTTAATCATGAGGAGAAAGATTATGTGGTAGAAATACTTCATAGTCTTGACCTCTACCCTGAAATTGGATTGAGGGAACTCATTGACAAATCTCTCTTGAAAATTTCGAATAATAACAAAGTTTGTGGATGCACAATTTATTGGGAGAAATGGGTAGGAATAAAGCTTGTCAATACTCTCATGATGAGCCTGGGAAGCGTAGGATACTGTGGCTTTATAAGGACATTGATTATGTGTTGAAAAACAATACGGTAAGAGGTTATTTACTTGAGTTCATTCACTTTCTTCATATTCAGCAAAGTTTAAATATGAATAGTTATGCTAATAATATATTTTTCAATTCATGAATTCCTTTTTTTATTATTAGGGAACCAAAGTAGTTCAAGCCATAGATATCAAGGGAGCCAAGGATACAAGTATTTATCATGAAGAAAAAGAGGAATGTTGGAGGTCACAAGGGTCAGTTATATTGGTTAATCTTCAAGGGCAGGTTCTAAGCTCTCTATATTGGCAAGGGTTAGCTTTGTTGGTTACTCTTCATGGATGGGTCCAAAAGACTCTATCTTGGCGAGGCTTCACATCATCAAAAAACCAGATTGGGCCACTTTGGAACCTTAATGCCTTTTTGAAAATTCCCAATCTTAAATTGCTGAGAATTCGTAATATTAATCTTCTGCATGTCCCCACACATCTCCCTAATAATTTAAGAATTATTGAATGGAGTGATTATCCTTCAAAATCGTCGCCTTATTTCTAGCTAGATGAGCTTGTTCAACTTCGTTTGCAATGGAGCAAAATTGTAAGACTTTGGGAAGGAATGAAGGTAGGAGCGTTAATAAGCATCCTCATACAAATTTGCGGTTTTAAAGTATTATAATTTTTTAAATAGACACTAGGAAGTTAATTATTCTAAAATTTTGCTTTTCTTCTCATAGAATTTTAACAAGCTAAAGTTCATCGATTTGGCTGGCTTGTCAGCCGTAATTATAAGCCCTAACTTCACTGGAGTCCCAAATCTTGAGAAATTAGTTCTTGCACGGTGTTCAAATTTATGTCAGCTACATCCATCCATCGGGAATCTAAAAAAGCTTATTCTTCTTGATTTAGAACAGTGCAAAGAACTAAGTTGTCTTCTAGAAAAGTTTGAAATGGAGTCTCTTGAAATTCTTAATCTTACTCATTGCTCAAAAGTTAAGAAAATTCCGAAATTTGTGGGAAACATGAAGCGCTTACAGAAACTTCTTTTGGGATGCATTGCTATTATGGAATTACCTTCATCTATAGAATGTTTAACAGGCCTAAATATTTTGATATTGCAAGGTTGCAAAAATCTAGTGTGTCTTCCTAACACCATTTGTAATTTGACATTGCTTAACAATCTTGATCTTTTTGGATGCTCAAAATTTGACAAATTGCCAGAGGACTTGGGGAATATAGTAAGTTTGAAGAAGCTTACTCTGTGTGAAACAACTATAAAGGAACTGCCTTCATCAGTTGAATTTCTAATTAGCCTTTGGTCATTAGATCTAACAGATTGCAAAAATTTTGTGTTTCTTCCAAACACCATTTGTAGTTTGAAGTCACTATTTTGAATTTTATCTTTGTGGATGCTCAAAATTTGTCAACTTGCCAGAGAACCTGGGGAATCTCGAAGCTCTGCATACATTTTCTTTAGAAGGAACAACAATAGAAATGTTGCCATCTTCCATTGGACATTTGATTGCCCTTCGTTGTTTGAGTCTAAATGATTGCAAAAATCTTTTGTGTCTTCCTAGCACTATTTGTTATTTGAAGGAAGTAAGCCATCTTGATCTTTTTGGATGCTCAAAAATTGTCAACTTGCCAGAGAACTTGGGGAATATGGAAAGTTTGTCGACTCTTTATTTGCGTGGTACAGCTATAAAAGAGTTGCCTTCATCCACCGTTCGCCTTCAAAATGTCAAGGGAGTGTGTTTTAGTGAATGTCAATGGCCATCATCTTCATTTGATTGTTTGCCAACAAGTCTAGATCCCGTGGGTGTGTTATTGCGTCTCTTATCAAGTATGCCTATAAGAGATTTGGATCTTAGGGACTGCCATCTTTTAGCAATTCCCAATGATATTGGCTGCCTATCCCTTTTAAATGCGTTACGTCTAAGTGGAAATGATTTCATTTCCCTTCCTGAAAGCATCTCTCGACTCTTTAGACTTAGATTGCTCGACTTGGATGGTTGCAAGAGGCTTCGGTCATTACCAAATCTTCCGTCAAAAGTTAATTGTATAAGGGTGAACAATTGTACCTCACTAAGGAGATTGCCAGAATCACAAAATGATTCATTCTGGCCATGGCATTTTCAATTATGTTTCAAATGTATCAACTGCTTCAAATTGGCTGACAATATTCAAAGCGGTAGTAACTTGTTTAAGGTATTTCTCTCTGTTAATATCGTTGTCTCTGTCCGTGTGTTGGTTTTATTTTAATTCAACATCATGTGTTGTATATTTCAGGGACAAAGTGGTAAACTACTAGGGAGGAGACTACCTTCTATTATTCCTGGAAGTGAAATTCCGACAGGGTCTAAGGAAGTGAACATATGCGAAGACCCTTAGAGCTCATTTGTTACTTCTGGCATTCTCCAAAGATATCTATATCTACGTCGCTTCCCAAATTTGAATCAAATTTTCAAAATAAAAAAAGTGAACATACAGGTGCCTTTTAATGAGTGTGATGAGTGGAGCGGAATTGTTTTGTGCTTTGTTTTTGTACCCAGCGAGCGTCATCAACACCCATCTCTAATTAATTTTCTATCGATTAAAGTCGATGGATTTCAAACAAATTGTTGTCCATCTGACTTTGATATAGGGGAAAAATATGGTAAACTTGAATCGCATCACCTTGGGCTGCTCTATTTATCTAATCGCCACAATTGGGAAACCACTTGCGTTTCTATTGATGCGAAGGAATTCCATCAAGTTGAGATTAAAATAGCTATCACGGGCTTTGAGGTGGAGAAAATCGGGGTCCGTTTGGTATACAAGGAAGACATCGTAGATCCCAATCGAACTATTGCACATGACAGCAGCAAACGCAGTGGAGGAGGATTCTCTTTTGATTGGAGGAGGATTGAAACTGTATAAATGTAATTGTTTTCTTTCTTTTCTTTTTTGTGTTCCTGGACGTATTTCTTTTTCTGTTTTCTTCTTAGCGTTACCTTTTTACAATAATTAAAATCATACTGTATCACTTTCTTTTTTAGCTTTTTAATCAGTTTGGAATGATACAAAGTTTTTCATTGTTCTCTTGTTGGTGCACTTGTATTTAATGGAAGAAGGGGACCAAACGACCCACCTGGGCCCTCACTATATTGGTCATGATCTCAACTCTCAAGGGCTCAAAATGTTAAATCATTTAAACTAACTGTCAAATTGCTCTTATTGTTGATTAAATAACTTTTCTTTTTTGTGTGCTGCACATGTAATACTCTTTCTTATTTTATTTATTTGGCTAAGCATATGAAATGCTCTGTTAAACTTCTATTAATATACAAATGCATATGTAATTGCTGTTTTTATCTTTTCCTTATTGGCATTTGGGTCTATGATTCATATTGAAGAAATTTCCAAAATACACCTATGTGCAATTGAAGTTCGTAAAAGAAAAGTAATGAAAAAGTGAATTGAAGTTTGCAAAACCTTTTTCTATTTGGTAATCAAAGAATGAGAAGTGAATAAATGGATAACTATTCAATATTTCATGACAAGTCTAAATAAAGTATATAGTAGAATACACTATTCACATGAGAGGAGGTAAAACTATCCCAAAATGCTACCTTATAATTTGTCCAAGCAACAAACCTTATTGTTTCTTATACAGCTGTTGGACCTCTATGCACTTGTCATTTAACAACATGGTGACAATTTGTTCAATGGAGGAACTGATACAACTACCACATCTATCTACAATCTTTGCTTACAGAAACAATGCGGCTTCATCCAACAGCAACTCTTCTGGTGTGCCTCATGCTGAGATGGATGTGGAAATTTGTGGATACACCATTCATAAGCACACCCATGTGATTGTAAATGCATGGGTGATAGCCTGAGATCTCATGTAGCCAACACAATTTATACCAGAAAGGTTCATGAGTGCTGAAGTTCTAGATTTTTGAGGAACAAATTTCACTTTTATTCCATTTGGGTCTCGGCAGTGGATTTGCCCAGGTTTAGCTCTTACTGTAAGAATCCCAAACTTGTTGCCAGCTTCTCTCATTCACCAATTTGATTGGAAACTTCCGGATTGAATGACACCCGAAGATATCTACACAAAAGACAAATTCGGACTGACATTGCAGAAGGCTATTCCATTTGTTGCCATCCCCGTGGTTGTTGCTAAAGTGGAGTAGTTTAAGGACCTTTTCCTATGTTATACTAATTTTGTTACTTAGTACTGCTGCAAGTTGTTATTTGATAATGTGCTATTGCTGAATTGAGCGTAAATTTTTGGATAGATTTAATGTGATCTTAAGCTCTTCATTTCCAAATTTTAAACATGCGCACCTTGTGTTTGCTAAAATGCTCCGCTTATTATTTTCTTCAGGTATACTTCAATTTTCAAGCATTGCGCCTCAAAGTTTGGGTTGTCAATGGTCTTCTCTAGTGTTTCATGTGCATCAAGACATGGGTCTTCATGCCACAGTACTCAAAATGGCGTAATTTTGAATAATGACGAAGTTTTGAATATAAAACTTCGTTGTTTTGATGACAAAAAAAGGGAGAGGTTTTAGGGTGTTAGAATTAGCTAGAGAACTCTCATTTAGATAATGCAGGATATGTATATGACCTTGGATATATATTGTGCTTCATTGTTATATGTATGCTTTTGCTTATGGGGAAGATATGTCCGCTGTTATTTGTGAAATTACCAGTTACTGACTTTTAGTATGGTTTAAAATTAAGATCAATTTCCGATGTTGATTATTTTGTGACTATGAGTTGTTGCTTATGCCTGTTTTTTTGTTTTTTTTCCTTGCCTTTAATGTGTTGCTCATGGTTCAAGGAAAGACAGGTTACTTTCTTTGTGATAGTCTTTAGTAACAGGTGGTAAGTCTTGGTTTGTTTTGTGGTTTCTCAGGATTGGCTGTATTACTTGAGTTTATAATGGGATTAAAAATAAAAAAGAAAGAAAAAGAAAAAGAAAAAATGATTGTAATGGGGATTTGATCACAGAATCGCCAACGAAAGAGACTATTAGGATTTTGATTGGCAAATCTCTTGTGATCCCCAAGAGTGTTTGAGAGATTGAAACCACAGAGTTCTCTTTCCAGCTAGGTTCATTATTGCAAATATTCAAGGAGGTTCCTTGGAGTGTCAAAGGTTCTGGTTTAAGCAAATGAGAAGTTAATGGAGAAAATCATTGTGGAAATATTTAAGAGGTTCTAGAGGGTCTACGCTACAAAGATTTTGTAAGTTCTGACTAATTGTAATTGTTCCTTGATAGTAAATTTTCTGAGTCATTGTTTGTGTCCCTCGACTGGTTTTTCCATTGAAGAGGTCATTCTTTGATTTTCCACTTCCTTACCAAATCTGTGTGAGATTATTTATTGCTTTGGGAGCTTAGTTTGAACACACTTTTGAGCATTTTAAACAATATTACATACATTTCCACACACTTTTTCACCCACACATATATCAAAAACACCCAAGCAACATTACTTAAACTTGCTTACCAAACAGGCCTTAGGTTTTTGACAAACGGTAGTGGATTCTTTTACAACCGGTGTGATAGAACTTCAAATTCGATAATTCTGCCGTATTAATCACATTGGGGTCTGAACATAAATTTCTAGTCTGCTTAATTTCCATCCCAACCCTGGTCTACATTCATGATTCAACATGTCTTTTTTTGTCAAATGTAGAAACTCATGACTAGGGAAATAATCCCTTTGATATATAATTTTATATGACAATGTGTTTTCTGGGATGTAAGAGTACTCTTCAAAGTCTAGAGTGAAGTCTATCCTAGAAAACTACCAACCAAAATCGTAACTTGTTAGATGAACATGGCTACCTGTTCTGCATGGTCAGAACAAGTAATGGGACCTGTCAGGAAGACAAACTTGTTGTCTGTCCTTTTCTGCTTCTGTTTAAACTTAGGCTTCGCCATAGACACCATACGATCTTCTCAATGCATCAAAGACCTTGAATATATAATATCCAATGGAGAGGACCTTCAGACTGGAATTCTTCAGCCCTGCAAGTTCTGCCAATGGGTAACTTCGAATATGGTATAATAAGTTAATAACATTTCTATATTCACTGTCATACGGATAGCTAACAAACAGAAACCTCTCAAGTGCTTACTATGTCAGACGATGGCAATCTTGTGGTACAACCTATTAGCGTTTGGAGAGAAGAGAGAGAAGGTTTGGGAATTGGAATTGGGGAGAGAAAGGAAAGGAAAGGGTTTTGGGGAGTGGAAGAGACGAAGAGTACAGTGTGTGTGTGTGTGTTTTTGGAGGTGCGTGGAGGATCTTTTTTTTATCTTCTTTTTTTTTTTTTTTTTTGGTATGGTACTTGATTTACCGAAGTCAACTACCGTGTAAATGTTATATTTTTATTTTTTTAAACAAATTTGATATTATTAGATGGAATTGAGAGACTGAATTGGACCAATTAGACTGAAATGGACTGATGTGGATTAAATAGTTTTTTATTTATTATATATTTATAATTATTAGTTTAATCAGCCATCTCTCTTGTTGGAAAATTTTTTTTTTGAAATTTTTAGGTACACTATTTTCTGAGGAATATAATTATTATTATTTCTTATTTATTATGCAATGATAAGTACCGAGTGGCATTATTGAAGGAAATTAATGCATGTATTAAAATGACACTAAATTATTTTTTGTAATTTTTTTATATATTTTTTAAATTATTAGTTCAATCTTCTTTTGGATTTTTTATAGAAAAATTATTAGTCAATTAATGCATTTTCAACAAAATTATTAAATAAGTGTTGGAATGGGAATGGTTAGGAAAATTAATAAGATGCAAATGGTAATCATTTTGGTGAGTTATAAGTGTGCTTTAAACTTCTTCATTGTCTTCCTTACTCAAAATGAAACTTAAACCCTACACTGGTACCCCTTCTTCTCATTTATCAACCAGTGCCCACCACAATTCTAAACCTAAACTAAAATCTCCACGAAAATGAAACCTTGCCTTTCAAATATTTAAGGGTTTGTTTGGTAACGTTTTTTGAACAATAGTTTCCGTTGTTTAAACACCACAACACATATTTTCACAACACTTTTTTATATACACGTATTTTCACAGCACTTTTTCATCCACATATATTTTGGCCAACCTCACCATCAAAAGTTATTCTTTCACACTAGAAACTTTCTAATTTCAAAAACCACAAAACCAATACTCCAACTAACCTCCCTAAATGTGGTCTCAACCATAAACTTTCTAAAATCTTTTCACGACACTTTTTCATCCACACATATTTCCGCCAACCTCACCATCAAAAGTTATTCTTTCACACTAGAAACTTTCTAATTTCAAAAACCACAAAACCAATACTCCAACTAACCTCCCTAAATGTGGTCTCAACCATAAACTTTCTAAAATCTTTTCACGACACTTTTTCATCCACACATATTTCCGCCAACCTCACCATCAAAAGTTATTCTTTCACACTAGAAACTTTCTAATTTCAAAAACCACAAAACCAATACTCCAACTAACCTCCCTAAACATGGTCTCAACCATAAACGTGGTCTCAAAGAGAAAGGGTGAAAAAATCGTTGTTTAGCTGTAGACAACCACCTAAGGTATGAATACCTATACAACTAAAATTTTAAGAATGATTTTTATGGAACATAGATTGAATTTGCCACCCGAGTCAAAATTCATCATATTTTTCCCCCTTCATCTAGCATCTTGTATACACGAGACACAATACAAAGAAAGGAAATTATGGATACCCAAAAGTTTTCCTATTTTCCATAGAAAGCATAGTTTAATTTATTGGATTAATTATTCGTAGCAATTAGATTTTCCATATTTTAGTTTTGGCGAAAAGCCACTTTTAGTCCCTACATTTTTAGGCGATTTCCATTTTAGTCTCTAAGTTTTATTTTTACCGCTTTTAGTCTCTATTTTGGAAAACGCCTCCATTTTAATCCATGCCGCCGTTACATCAGAAACGGAGGAAGCTGACGTGGCAAACGACATGAATAAATAATAGTAAATTAATGTCCACGTGGCCTAAATTAATAATAAAAAATATTTTTTGACATTAAAAAATGCCATGTCAGCATCTAACTTAAAAAAATTAATTTATTAATTTTAACTAAATAAAAAAATTAAAAACATAATTAAAAACTAAAAACTACATAAATTGAGATCAAAATGTGTCTTAAACAAGAACTCAAACTCAGATCTAAGAACACAAACCCAAAAATTAAAAATCTCAAAATCACCATTTTCTCAAACCCAGCAATATCATCAAATCCTAAAACCTCATAGTATCAAATCAATCCAAAAATACAACATAACCAATCCAAACAAAAAAAATCTCAAACTTAGAACAACCCATCAACCACCACGTCTGAAGCAAGCCACGAACCTAGGGACAATCACAGTGACCAAACCCACCAATAAATCACAAACCAAACCACAAATGAAGAACCAAACCACAAAGCAAGCCACGCACCAAACCCAGATCGAAACCACCAACCACTGCCACCCTGACCCGAATTAGAACCACAACCCAACAAAAATCTACCCATGAAACCCATGAATTTAGAGCAAACACCGTGGCCCACTCCTAACAAACACAATCAACAACCCCCCCCCCCCCCTCGAAATCCAAGACCAGCGACAAACCCAAATGGGAAAGAGGGAGGGAAAGAGAACTCAACGCCGCCGTGCCGCCGCCTTGAACCTAATCTGGTCGGGCTAATGGGTTCACGATGGGCCGATGGTTTTTAGGTGGATGGGCTATGCGATTTTCAGGTGGATGTGCTCTCTCACGTTTGACCAATGAGAGTTGTAGTGGAACGAGCTTTCCGTCGAAGAAGAGCTCGTTGGCAGGGAGCATGGCCACCGAATCTGGGTTTGCTTTAGGTGGGTTTGCTGGGTTTCCTTTTAAATGAGATGGGTTTGCTGGGTTTCTTTTTAAATGAGATGGGTTGTTACGATTTTGAGATTTTTTTTGTTTGGATTGGTTGTGTTGTATTTTTGGATTGATTTGATACTATGAGGTTTTTCGGATTTGATGATATTGCTGGGTTTGAGAAAATGATGATTTTGAGATTTTTAATTTTTGGGTTTGTGTTCTTAGATCGGAGTTTGAGTTCTTGTTTAAGACACATTTTGATCTCAATTTATGTAGTTTTTAGTTTTTAATTATGTTTTTAATTTTTTTATTTAGTTAAAATTAATAAATTAATTTTTTTAAGTTAGATGCTGACGTGGCATTTTTTAATGCCAAAAAATATTTTTTATTATTAATTTAGGCCACGTGGACATTAATTTACTATTATTTATTCATGTCGTTTGCCACGTCAACTTCCTCCGTTTCTGATGTAACGGTAGGGACTAAAATGGAGGCGTTTTCCAAAATAGGGACCAAAAGTGGTAAAAATAAAACTTAGGGACTAAAATGAAAATCGTCTAAAAATATAAGGACTAAAAGTGACTTTTCGCCTTTAGTTTTTTGTTGTCATGTGACAGCATCATTTTATGCCTCGTGTTTTAATCATGGGTCCATACACCTACTTCGAACACCCTTGAACTCAGCACGTTCGAGGCTCAACCCACCGCTCCCATCGAGACTTGAGAATACAAGCCTAGCCCATGATTCTTCAAGTTCATGTACAGTGTAAGTCCAGTAATATATGTACCATTTATCTCATATTTTAGCAATTTACTATCACGGTATGGGCCTTTGATCAATCCAAATATTGGACCCTAGTCACTCTATATTCAGGCACCGAACAATAAAAATACCAAACTGATACGAAAATGATGTTACTAAGGCTGTGTTTGGTTGCTGTAAAACGTTTTCCGGAAAATACATATTTTCCGGAAATGCTAATTTCCGGAAAAGGAAAATGTTTCCATGTGTTTGGTTGCATTTCAAAAAATTTTCCGGAAAATATTTTCTGGTGTTTGGAAAAGAAGAAGGAAAACACAAATCAGAAAACACAAAGCCACAACCCAGGAAAAAAAATCATCAACGATCACAACACAAGATCGCGATCACGGCGCGATCGCGATCCGAGATCGCGATCGACGGCGCGCGATCGCGATCACGGAGCGATTGCGATTCAAGATCGCGATGGCGCCAGATCGCGATCGACGGCGCGATCGCGATCTCGCCGTCGATCGCGCCGTCGGACTAGAGCTGGAGCTCGCGATCTCGGACTGGATCTTCTCCTCTCACGCGCGCGCTCTCTCTCTCTCTCTCTCTCTTTTTCCGGAAGTGAATTGAAGTGAAAATGAGGGGAGAAATTCATTTCCGGGTCAAAGGTGAAATTTGTGGTCAACCGGAAATCATTTTCCGGAAAATAATGTTTTCCGTGACAGCCAAACGCATGGATTTTCCGGAAATTGATTTCTGAAATTGGTTTTCACCCGATTCAAATGCAGCCTAAATTGTCTTATGAATTGTTAAAACTCAGGGATAACTAAAATGTTTTAGCTTTGTTTAAAGGATGTTATGTGAGACATCTTTACCATTAGTAAATTAACACTCAAACTAATTAGTAAAGTATCTTTACCATTAGTAAACTAATTATTATTTCAATGAGGGTTTAAGTTAGTTAAACTGATAAAATCTCTTGTCATGGAAAAAGAGATTTCGAGTTTTATTATTTTCTAAACAAAAAAACTAATTAGTATATTGGTCTAATAATAAAACAAAATTATCAGTTGGATGGTTGTAAAAGGCTTCGTTCATTACCAAATCTTCCATCAAAAGTTGAGTGTGTAAGTGTAAACAATTGTACCTCACTGGAGAGATTGCCAGGACCAAAAAATATCTTCAGGCCAGATCATTTTAGTTTATGTTTCAAGTGTATCAACTGCTTCAAAGTGGCTGACAATATTCAAAGCGGCTTTAACAATGCTTTAGGTAAACTAGTGTTTTCTAAATATATTTGTCTCTGTCCGTCTGTGTTGGTTTTTTTTTTACTCAATATCATACTTTGTATATTTCAGGGACAAAGTGGTAAACTACTAGCAAGGAGATTACCTTCTATTATTCTTGGAAGTGAAATTCCGTCATGGTTAAAAGAAGTGAAAATATGCAAAGAGACTTAGAGCATTCACATCAAGTTTCTTCAAACTATTCTATTTTACAATCTTAAAACCTACTTTATCATTTATACCATATCATTTTACATCACTTCCAACATCCAAACTTTTATTTTCCTATTCTACTCATTAAAATAATATTTTTACACAATAAAATAATATATCTCCCAATCACTATCATTTAAAATACTACACATTATTTATTCTTTCTGTTCAACAATCACAACACCACCCTCTCTGACCATCAACACCACCAAAAAAAAAAAAAAAAAGCAACCCACGGAGGCAAACCCAAACCCATTCCCACGGCAAACCCAAACCCACCCCCATGACAGCAAACCCAAACCTATACTAGTAAACCCACCCCTTCACCACCCAAAGCAACCCCCACTTCCACGGTTCCACCATCATCAACCCACTGTCTTTTTTTTCAAATGTAGAAAGTCCTGACTAGGGAAAGAACCCCTTTGATATATAATTTTATATGACAATGTGTTTTCTGGGATGTAAGAGTACTCTTCAAAGTCTCTAGAGTTAAAGTCTATCCTAGAAAATTACCACACAAGTAGGTCAGAACAAGTTATGGGACTTCTTAACAAGACAAACTTGTTGTCTGTCCTTTGTTGCTTCTTTTTAAAATTAGGCTTTGCCATAAACACCATTAGATCTTCTCAATCCATTAAAGGCCATGAATACATAATATCCAATGAAGAGTACTTTCAGACTGGGATTCTTCAGCCCTGTAAATTCTACCAATGGGTAACTTGGAATATCGTAGAATAGCATTTTTGTATTCACTGACATATGGGTGGCTAACAGACAGAAACCTCACATGGATTCTTACTATATCCGACGATGGCAGTCTTGTGGTACTACCTATTCACGTTTGGAGAGAAGAGGGAAGAGAGAGAAGGTTTGGGAATGTGAATTGGGGATAGAAAGGAAAGGAAAGGATTTTGGAGAGTGGAAGAGTACTCCACTGTGTGTGTGCGTTTGGAGGTCGAGGGGATTTTCTTAAAAATAACTATAAATTCGAAACTATGTTATTAGTTAGGCAACATTTCAAACTATTTTCGTTTCTAACGATTCGAGTCCAGAGGACTCGATTTTGCCATTTGAAAATGCACTTGAAAATCGATTGTGAGAAACTCGAGTTTGAAAATCGAGTGTCTCACACTCCATTTCCAAGTGCATTTTCAAATGGCAAAATCGAGTCCTCTGGACTCGAATTGTTAGAAACGAAAATAGTTTGAAAGGCTGCCTAACTAATAAAATAGTTTGAGGGATTTGGTTATTTTTTTTTAAAATCCGGTGCGAGGAACTTTACTTAATATATTTTTTGTATGGTACTTGATTTTGCAAAAATAAAGTACTGTGTAAATGTTTTATTTTTATTTTTTTAACAAATTTGATATTATTAGATGAAATTGAGAGAGCAAATTGGACCAAATAGACCAAAATGGACCGATGTGAACTAATTTTTTTTTTAAATTATTGGTTTGATGAGCCATCTCTCCATGTGGATTTTCTTTTTTAGGTACACTATTTTTTGAGGATTATTATTATTATTATTATTATTATTATTATTATTTCTTAGTTATTATGCACATGATAATTATTGAGTGGCATTATTGAAGGAAATTAATGCATGTATTATAATGAGACTAAATTATTTTTGGTAGTTTTTTTAAAATAAAATTGTTAATTCAATATCAATTAATGCATTTTCAACAAAATTATTGAACAGATGTTGGAATGGGAATGGTTAGGAAAATTCATAGGTGGAAGATTACTTTAAGTAAAAAACAAGACAGCATAGAATTTAATCCGAACTTTGCTGCTATATGAGCAGCAGAGTTGCGGCTTCTTTTGACCCTGTTGTTATATTAAAAGACCCTATTGGTTTTGGCTTCACGAGTTGGAGAACAAGTGAAAAACAAATGTGTTAAAGTTAATTAAAAAAAAAAAACTATAACCTACGCATTTTTGTAAAGCAATTATGTAAATGAATAAACACCCAATCAGTAATAAAATCTGTAAATTTGAACAAATACAAATCATGGTATAACCCATAAAAATCTGTTGGAAAAAAAAAAAAAAATAGAATCACTACTCAGCATATTAATAAAATCAGCAAAAAAAAAAAAAAAAAAAGAATTGCCGCGGCAGATTAATAAAATCAACATAGTAATAAAATCTAATAGAATCACTACTCAGAATATTAATTTGTTGGGGAAAAAAAATAGCAAACAAAAACACCGAATATCTCAAAAATTTGGATTTTGGAAGAGAGGAATGAAAAAAAGTACTGCTGCAAATGTTTGTCCTTGCAAGGAAGAGCTGCAGATAGATTTGTGAAAAAAAAAAAAAAAAACTTATTAGATAACAGTGTTATAGAAAGACAACCAAAAAGTGAAATCGATGGGAAGTGTGGGCATGAGAACTGAGAAGAGAGAAAAAGTGAAGGAAAGAGAAGATTTGAGAGTGTTATTGTTAAAAAGAGTGAAAGAGCGCCAAACCAATATTGTTTCCCACGGCAAACAAAAGAGAATATATATATATATATATATATATATAGGAGCCATGAGGAAGAGAGCTTGTTTTTTGAATATTTTTATTGGAAAACAAGCAATAGAAAATAGGCCTTATTTTTATTAGGATTTTCTATTGACTAAAGATAGTTTTCTGTTGACTGATTTTTTTTATGCTATCAAATAATGAAAAATGTGGAAAACTATTTTCACAGAAGGTTTTCCTGTGAAACAAAACAGAGCATATACTTGAACTTGAAGAATCATGGGCTGGGCTATATATGAGGAACTTTTACTCGTCTGACAAATTCAATCTATGTTCCATGAAAATCATTCTTAAGATATATATATATTTTTAATATATAAGATAGAAATTCTACTTCAACATAATCTAAGTGTATATGTGTGTAAAACTCTTTTCTAGAAACTTGAACCCTGACCCTTATCCCTCACACCCAATAAAAACTTATACTTATAGATTGACCATCACACCAAGGATGTACAGTGCAGAGAAGGGACACTTGGACGAGGGGGGCAATGCCCCCCCCCCCCCCTAATTTTTTTTTAAATATTAATATATACATAGGTACCAATTTTATCAATTTTGTTACATAAAATTACACTTTGTCCCCCTTAACAATATCATTAATTCTTGGCATAAATGCACTTTTAGTTCCTACATTTTGGCTTTTTTGCCATTTTAGTCCATGCATTTTAATTTTACTACTTTTAGTCTCTAAATCAATTAACGCGTTCCATTTTGGTCCTTTCTGTTAGCCCACTAACAGAAATTACTTAGATGGCAAACTGAGTACATTGCTGGCACATTAAATGCTGATGTGGCCAATTAAAAAAATAATAATAATTAGCATTTAAAAAAATGCCATGTCAGCTTTTAAATATAAAAAAATTATTAATCAATTTTAACGAAATCAAAAAAGAAAAATTAAAATTAAAAACAATAAAATACATTAATTCAGATCTAATTCATTTTGAACAAAGAACATAATCACAAATTTAATATATCAACACAAGAACATAAAGCACAAACCCAGAACCAAACACAAAAAACACAAACTCAAATTTAAACATCAACACAAGATCACAAACCCAAAGAACACAATAACAAACATATACCATTTACTCTCAAGAAATGGTTGGAGGGAGCCGATTGGGTTGGAGGTTAGGTGAAGAGAGAGATTGTAGATCTAGGTTTGCTTACCCAAACAAAAATCTCTAAAGATCTCTTTCTCAGACCAAAATCTCCCTCTCTCTTTCATCTTTCATCTTAAGCAAGTAGCAAAGCAAACCACTCCATCACTTTCGCCATCAAAAACCCTTCAAACCCTTCTTTCATCATAATATAGCTTTTTTTCTCTAAACATGGTTGGGAGTTTAGATGACGGTGAGTTTTGGCTCCCACTTGAGTTCCTTGCTGACCACGACTTAGCCATGGAAAAGTATGAAACGGAAACTCATGAGGCCACGAAGGGTGGTCTTCTTTCTTTCGAGGTTCCATATATGGGATTTGGGTCTTTTGGAACTTCATCGGATCTCAGTTCTTCGGTTGAGTCCGTGGTCGGTTCGAGTGAGATAAAGAGTGACGAAGAGGACTATCTCGTTGGCTTAACTCATCAAATGGCTCCCTTAACACTTGCCGACCCTGCTTTTTGGTTTGACAAGTCCAAGGTATTTTGAGAAAAAAAAAATTATGTGCCTTTACTATTCTTATAACACTGTATTTATTTTTGTGGGGATTTTGATTTGGGTCTCATTTTTTAAGGCTTGGGTTGTGTTCGGTTCACCATAATCGACCCTATGTGGGTGCAGGCAAGGCTCGAGCAACGGAAGTCCAGACAGCCCTTCTCAGGTCTTTCAGACCAAACGAATTTGGGTTTGAAATTTATGGGTTTGTTTTTGGATTTGATGTTTGTATGGAGGGTTTGATTTTTCATGTGATGTTTTGGGTTTGCTAGAGATTGAGGATTGGGTTTGGGTTTGTGTTCTTTGTGTTTTGAATCTTTGAAGGTCTTTGTATTTTGTAGATTTGTGCCAATATGATTTTACGTGTTCCGTGTTGGCATGTTCTTGATTTTTTTTTTAATTTTCTTGGCAACCAAACATATTATTTGGGGAAGAACATGAACATGTTCTTCATGATGACTGGGAAGAACATAATGTAAAGATTTTTTTTTTTAATTTAATTTCTTTTTTAAACAATCTATTTTTAATTTTTTTTTAATTTATAAGCTGATGTGGCATTTTTAATAGTAAAATAAAATTTTTTATTATTTTAATAGTTCTGAATTTTTGAACTATTTGAAGAGTGAGCAATTATATTTACTTTTTACCTACTTACTTTTTCAAATGCACACTTCAACAAACTTTCTATCATTTTTCTATCTCATTTAAATATTATTTTTTCATTCTTCCTTTAATTTTCATTTATTCCTTTTTTAATATTTCTTTATGCATTCCCAACTATTATATTTTTATAATTCCCAATAACTATATTTTTAAATCCCCAATGGTAACATTTTAAAAATTTTCAACAGTCATACTTTCCAATGGTTTTTTTTAATGATCATATTTTTCGTGCTTGCATTATTTTTCATTTATCAAATCTATATTAGTCTTGAAATTTATCAAATCTATGTAATTTGGAATGAATTTATGCATTCAAATTTTCACAACTTATTTTTTTAGATTATTATTATTATTGTTATTTAATAATTAAATAACTTATAATTAATTAATTAATTAATTATCTCTTTCTATTTTTTCTTAAAAAAAGAAACCCATCTAATATTAAATATCACATCACACGATTACATTATTACATACCAAAAAAAAAAAAAAAAAACCAAGGGATTAACTCAATTTTATTTCAACCTACTAATTTTAAAGACCTCACATTTTCACACCCAATTACTCAACTTCAACCGTTCTTTTCATCAAATTTTTTTTTTGGAGGCACGTTATTCCATTTACTTCACAGTTTCACATCAGAGAAAATAGAAGAGAGAGGGAGAAAGAACACAGCACGAGAGAGAGTGTGAGAAGGCCGGTGGAGATCAAGTGTCGCCGGAAGGACAAAGCCGGCGGAGATCGGCGTTCACCAAGCAGCAGCGCCTCGTCCGGCTCCCCACCGCCGCTATTCCTTCTCCCACCGCCAGACTGGGTCAGATCGGCTTGACTCTTTTTTTTTTTTCCTTACTTTCTTGTTCTGTTTCAACTTTGCTGTTATAATAAGAAATAGATATTTTTTTGTGTTTTGATTATGTGGGACGTTTGAGTATAGAGAAAGAATTGTTTTTTTTTTTTATTGAGTTATTTGATTTTTTTAAAGGAGAAAAATTCATTTGGAGTTGCTTCAGTGCTCTCCAAGTCAAGAGAGCTACTGTCGCAACTCCAAAAAAAATTTGGAAAAATTTTCCTTTTCTAGACAATGAGTTAGTCAATATAAACAACTTCTAGCACAGGGAATAAATTCCTTAGAATTTTTATGGCTTAAAAGGTATTTTTCTGGGATGTAAGACTTTTGGTAGTCTAGAGTAGCCTCTTTCCGAGAAAACTACTAACCAAAGTTGTAACTTGTCAGATGAAAATGGCCTCCCTGTTCTGCAACCTCACGCACAAACAAAAGGTCTGAACAAGTCATGGGATTTCTTAGCAAGAGAAGCTTGTTGTATGCCCTTTGTTGCCTATGTTTGAACTTAGGTGTTGCCAGAGACACAATTAGTTCTTTTCAATCCCTCAAAGATCCTGACTACATTATCTCCAATGGGAGTGCTTTCAGACTGGGATTCTTCAGCCCTGTAAATTCTACCAATCGCTACCTCGGAATATGGTATAATAAGATTTCTGTGGCCAATTATTTCAGTGTTGTATGGGTAGCTAACAGAGAGAGACCCCTTAATGATTCTTCTGGGGTTCTTACTATATATGAGGATGGAAATCTTGTGGTACTAAATGGACAGGAAGAGATTCTGTGGTCATCAAATGTTTCAAATTCTGTACCCAATTCAAGTGCCACTCTGTTGGATTCTGGCAACCTTGTCTTGCAACGCAACACAACAGGAGCAATAGTATGGGAGAGTTTTCAACATCCTTGTGATACAATCTTGCCAAGGATGAAACTTAGTGAAAATTTAAGAACAAATCAGAAAGTACAACTGACATCCTGGAAGAGCCCTTCTGATCCATCCACTGGAAGATTTTCAGCATGCATTAATCCACAAAACATTCCCCAAGGTTTCATTTGGAAAGACGGTCATCCATATTGGCGCACTGGTCCATGGAATGGTCAGTTCTTTACTGGAGCACAGAGCTGGGTTCCAGATTATCATAGTGGAGTTACTATAGTATATGATAAAGAAGAGACAGTTTATAGCACTTATGCTTACGTGAATGGCATAGGATTGTCAAAATATTTCTTGGATTCACAAGGAAATTCAATGGTGATACATTGGGATGATGAGAAGGAGGATTGGGAGGTCATTGGGTTTGCTCCGGCAAATGAATGTGATGTTTATGGCACCTGTGGTGCTTTTGGAAGCTGTTATGCGCTGAGTTCACCAATCTGCAGTTGTTTGAAAGGGTTTGAGCCAAAGATTGTTGAGGAATGGAATAGAGGTAATTGGATGAGTGGATGTGTGAGGAGGATACCATTGCAGTGTGAAAGGGTGAACAATAGTAGTGACGGAGGAGGAAAAGCAGATGGGTTTTCGAAACTGGAGATGATCAAAGTGCCAGACTTCGCAGAGTGGTCATATCGAACCAAAGATGATTGTCGAAAGCAGTGCTTGGAGAACTGTTCTTGTGTAGCTTATGCATATGATACAGGCATTGGTTGTATGTCATGGAGTGGAAACCTAATTGACCTGCAAAAATTCTCCCCTGGTGGAATTGACCAACAGAAAGTCCCGACTGGTGGGTTGGATATATATATTCGTTTGTCTTATTTGGAATTTGGTAAGTTTTTGTTTTTTTTTTTTCTCTCCTAGTTTTGTATACTCTTATGCTTATGATCATCCATTAGACTAGAGAGAAACTTTAATTCTTATGGTGATAAGTTTTGGAACTGTGTTGATCTTCACTACTCCAACTCTTCTTTGTCTTAACAACCCCCATTATAAATTGACAAAACATAAAATCCAGCAAGTTTCACGGCCTTTTTTTGCCAAATAGCATAATTTAAGGAAAAATTTAGGAGAAACACATTCAGCCGAACTTATTTAGTTATGTAGCACATTTTTGGAACTCAAATTTAACAAACTCGAGTTCCAAGCTGTTGGAGGTCTAGTATCAAGGCTAGGTCACAAGTTCCACTCTCTGTTGTGCATTTGCAAATGTTGGGGGTGGGATTGTTGTGCAGAGGCCTAATGGGCCAATTCCAACATCCTACTAAAGGCAGAGGTCAAGTCTCAATCAACTTGTTGGTGTTGGGTTGCCACATTTTAAGGGAATAAAGTTGCACCCTTACCATTAGTTATAGCTTTTGGTGCAGTGGGTAAGTTCTTGGTTCTAATACAAGTGAAACTCGAGTTTACCAAACTTGAATTCCAAGCATTATGTGTTACTTAAGTTTGGAACTTGAGTTTGACAAACTTGAGTTCCAAAAGAGTGCTACATAACTAAATAAATTTGGCTGGATGTGTTTTTGCTAAATTTTTACTAAAATTAAGCTATTTGGCAAAATTAGCTCGTGTTTCACACATTTGATTAAGCTACTTGCAACTTCACCCATCAATTGCTTCAAGTATTGTCCTTTTTTTTTTAAGATTTCTACAAATATATATTTTTTTAATCTTTTTATCTTTATAAATATATCATCCTATTATTTTTTGGTGTGTTTGATTAAATTTTTTCTTTTAAAGTGTTCCACGTTCTTCTAACTTCTATTATATTGTGTTAGCCTAATATACAACTAAAATTTTTAATTTTCAAATTTATCATTCAAATTTCCCATCTCTTAAGGAATATGGAGATTATCATGATAATCAAAACTCATAACAAAATTGCAATGTTATCTTAATTAAAATTAAAATGAACTAAAGGAATAAATGATAGACTTTATAATAATTTATTACTCAAATAATTGTGAAACACATTCGAATTCATAGTTATGTAGATTGTTTTTGGATATAAACTCAAATTCTTATTTCAAAAAAATAAAAATAAAAATAAATAGAGGAAATTATACTTTGTCTACCTGTGGTTTGTCTGAAATACACTTTGCCTACCTATAGTTTAAAAATTGACATTTTACCCACTTGAGTTAAGCTCTGCTTGTCTCCAGTTATCCATCTCTATTAAAGACATGGATAAATTTGTATTTTTGCTATCCTTTTATGTCTTTTTAAACATAAAAAGCTAAAAAATCAAAGTAATAACAGCTCAAGATTTGATTTGAGCACAAACCTCAAACCTGGTCTAAGCATCTCATCCTCTTATTACAATGACCTCTTTCCCACCCCAACAGCAACAACAAGGAATCTTTATATGTTCTTAATGGCTTGAATTGCATTCTTACAACAACCTTCAACCAACTTTTTTTTTTTTTTGGTGGACTTTTTCTCTACCCCCAAGCTTTATTTCTGGACTTTTTCTTTTTTAATTGACATGCATGGCTTTCCTTTTATTTCAATTAGTTTTCAATGTTTTTGGTTTTGGTGTATGTGAACTTTTTTTTTTTTTTTTGGGATTAGCAGTTTTCCGTGAATAATTAAGAGTTTCCTGTTTGAGTTCTTGAGTCAGGTTCTAAACTAGCTATAAGATCATATATGTTACATGGCTGATATTGAATTTCAGAGTTTTTTTTTTTAATTATATGAATGGACTTAAATTTTATAAAAAATAAATTTTATATCTTTTTTCTCATAATTTTTGAGAGACATATAAAAGAGTAGAAAAAATACAAATTTACCATCATTTTTAACAATGTGGGTAACTGGAGCAAATAGAACTTACCTTAGATGAGTAAATTGTCAATTTTTAAATCACAGGTAGGCAAAGTGTAATTTCCCCAACTAAGTATTAACTCAAACCAAAATCCAACCAAAGCTATAAGAGAAAGAGAAAGAAGACTTATGGATGGGAAGCCAAAAAAAGAAAAAGAAAAGAAAAAGCCCATCAGCCTAAATTAGAGTTGTAAGAAAGAACAAAAATCCAAAGAGAGAGAGTGTACTCCCATTTTTTGTGCGAGAAAAATATGAATTGAATGAGAGATGATATCAAATTTATACAAAATAAGATGGAGAGAATAAAAGTCAAAATAAAATAAAGAAGAAATGATGAAAGAAGTGTAACAGTAAAGTAAATAGTAGAGAGATAAAGAGGCAAAAGGGAAGGGGAAAAGTTGAAAGAAGTATAATAGTAGTTTTGGACTAATAGGGAGAAAAAAAGTTTAAAAAGAGAAAGAAGATGTTAAACTTAAGTGGATGATATGACACAATGATAGCGTAGCAAAATTTATTGCATACATTAATATTTTTATATTTTTTGATGTGGTGTGACTCAACGTGAACTTAGCATTAGCTTTAGCTCTTAGATATAATTTAGATTTATATACTCAAATTTGACTGAATTAGTTTGAAACTTGTTCTGAGACACAGAAAACGAGAGAAATTTGAAAGTTATCATCACCCTTATAGTGATTATTGGAGCAATTGTCATCCCTAGCACCACATACTTCTTATGGAGATGGATGACTAAAAAAAGAGGTAATATACCTATCATTAGTAACGGGAACTAGAAATTGCTAGATGCATAACTTACTATTAGAATTTGCAACAGCAAGGAAAAATAAAAGCGAGGAGAGTTTACCAACTAAAAACCTAAATGATGTTAAACCCCATGAGCTACCAACTTTTAGTCTGGAAGAATTGGCAACTGCAACAAACAACTTTCATGCAGTTAATATGCTTGGGCGCGGTGGCTTTGGTACAGTCTATAAGGTGATGGTTGCTCTAGTAGCCTTCATTAGTTCTTCTTCAAATCAAACAGACAAGTACTAATATTCGTTGCTTCTTTTGCCAGGGAAAGTTGCATGATGGACAGGAAATAGCAGTGAAAAGACTGTCTAGATCCTCTGGACAAGGGCTTGAAGAATTTATGAATGAGGTGTTTGTGATCTCTAAGCTGCAACATCGAAATCTTGTGAGACTTCTTGGCTGCTGCATTGAGGGAGAAGAGAAGATGTTGATCTATGAGTACCTGTCAAACAAAAGTTTGGACGCAATTGTTTTTGGTTAGTACATTTAAATTCCCTTCCTTTTAGGCTCTTCAATAGAATAACTCTGAAATCTAGAAATCTGGTTTTTATATACTTAATGTGTTGAACCCTTGACCTCCATTTACAAATTTACTCTAACTCTTTGTTATTTCTTTTCGTCACCATTCATTTAGATCCACTCAACCAAAAACACCTTGATTGGAAAAAACGCTTCAACATTATTGAAGGAATTGGTAGAGGTCTGCTCTACCTTCATAGGGATTCTCGATTGAAGATTATTCATAGGGATCTAAAGGCAAGTAATATCTTGTTAGATGAAGAGCTAAATCCAAAAATATCAGACTTTGGAATTGCTAGAATTTTCAGTGGCAGTGAAAATCAAGCCAATACTAAAAGGGTCATCGGGACATAGTAAGAGCTTTGTTGAAATTAAATTTTAAATAACATCATCACTATTTGTTCTCAAATGATGAGAAGTGTTTCATTGTTCAAATGCAGTGGATATATGTCTCCTGAATATGCAATGCAAGGCTTTTTCTCAGAGAAATCCGACGTTTTTAGCTTTGGTGTGTTGTTACTTGAGATTGTTAGTGGGAGAAAAACCACTTGCTTTTATGATGATCAACAGTACTACTTGAGCCTTGTAGGATTTGTAGGTCTATTTGACTCATTATCCTTTTTCTTTATAGCTCAGCTAAGCAGTATGTTAAATTTTTATCTTTCACACTTGTCATCTTTTAGGCATGGAAATTGTGGAACGATGACAACATAATGGCTTTGGTAGACCCAACAATATGGGATCCTTGCTTTCAAATGGAGATGTTGAGATGCATACATGTGGGACTGTTGTGTGTGCAAGAGTTGGCAAGAGACAGGCCAACTGTGTCGACTATAATTTCAATGCTTAATAGTGAGATTTTGGATCTGCCCATTCCAAAGCAACCTGCATTCACCGAAAGGCAGATTGCTTCAAATGAAGAGCCTGCTCAACTGGGCCAGATAAAGTCCTCCAGTTGCAATATCACTATTACGACGGTTTATGCTAGATAGGAAGAAAGTGCTTGAGATAGCATTCCCTTTGTTTAGCATCTTTAAGCATGCAAACCGTACTCTCTTTTCAAACTTTAGATATATATAAGTTCGAATTCTACATATAACAATTCTATTGAATTTCAAAATTTCTTGTAAGTGTTCAAATATTTTGCACAAAAAAATAAAACTGAATATGATTTTAAAAATGGACAAGGAAGACACAATGAAAGAGCACCGTTAAAAGGTCATAATTGAAGAGTTAAAACTTTCAAAAAAGGTCATAATTGAAGAGTCACAACTTTCAATATACTGTTAAAATTGTTACTCGCTTTAGAATCCTCACTTAAGGCACTTTTTCCTGCATCGTTTTGCAGAATTCTGAAGCCTCAAACTGAGACACTTGACAAGAATGAAAGCCAATATATGTCAATTTCAAATGCTAAGCATGGTGCTGATCATACAGTGGGGTCTACTGAGCATGAGTTTGAAAAACTGTAAATGAAGATGATTGCGACACATGACCAGAAAGAAAGCTAATGAAGGCTACTGATCAAGGTGTGGTGGATTAAATTTGTAAAAGTATCAGTTGCCACAACTTTTATAAACTACTTATTTTTATGGGTAAATTCCATTACCCTCTCTTGAAGTTTGGGCAAATACCACTCAAATCCAAAACATTTAAAAATTAACCAATTAGGTCCCTAAAGGACAACTTAATCCATAACACCCTTAACATCGTAACCCCTCTGTTACTCATTTTTCATTCCCTCACTTAGACTTCTCTCTTCTCCCTCGTTCTACTCATTCTCTATCTCTCTCTAGTCTCTTCTCTCTCGTTCCTCTCACTCTTTCAGACCACTCTTCTCTTATATTGCTCTCTAACCTTAAATCTGCTCCAATTTTACCCATACCCAATCCCAACCAAAGCCATAACAACAAAATCCATATCTTACCACAAAACTGAAATCCAAAAAATTAGAAAAAAAAAAAAAAAAAAAATCCTAGCCAAACCCACAACAACAAATCCCAAATCCAAAAAATTAGAAAAAAAAAAAAAAAAAAAATCCTAGCCAAACCCACAACAACAAAACCCAAATCCAAAAATTCAAACAAATCCCAGCCAAACCCACAACAAAACCCATGTCTTACAACAAAACTCAAATCCAAAAAATTCATAGCAAACCAACCACCACATCAGAAGCCACAAACACCTCCCACTGCAAATCCACCTATATCAGAAGTGGCTCCGGTTGATTCGGTTGATTTGAACCTAGATATAAAAGCTTTTAAACTAAGATTTGCCTAAATCTGTTTCAAGTTGGCTTCAATTCGAACCCAAATTTAACGATTTTTAACCCTGATTTGGTTCGTGTTGGCTTTGATTTGGTTCATAATATTGAGATCTTCTTCATTTTTACATGCTTGTGTGGCTGGTATTCTCTTTTTCCTAATAAAGATCAGAGCATTGACAAACATTTAGATGAAAATCACCATCGTATATGCTGAAAAATCGACCTCAGGAGATCTTGATCGATGCCAGTCAAAGGGAAATCGCCCACAATGATTCAGTGGTACCCAACAATTTAACTAATGAACACCCTTGAGAGAGAGAGAGTGGGTCGTGTTGGAGAGAGAGAGAGAGAGGGAAGAGGGAGAGAAACAGAGGGACTCTACTTCAATGATTCTTCAAATATTTATTACCCAACTTGGGATAAAATGAGGCCTTAAGCTAGTATTAAGATGAATTACGCGTTAGGTAGCAAATCCCCCTGGAAAAATCCTATTATTGGTGGTGATTCCATTCATCCCTTCAAACTTGAGACTCACTAGGGATCGACCTGGGATTAAATATCGATATTTGTGGTGTCATTATTATTTTAGAAATTAGTAAAAATAAAAATTAGTGGATTAAATTTATAAAAAGTAATAGTATACACAACTTTTATAAGGTCAAGAGAAAAAATTAAAGCATAATAAGCATAAATAAATATTGTGCTTCCATGTTGTTATTGTTAGTATTAGAAATGGAAAGCAACAAAAATGAGGGTGGGGGTTGTGAGAATTGAGTGAAAAATGAATAGCTCGACGATTGGTGTATTAAGCTATTCAATGGGAGTCAAGATAATAGGTTTGAGTCGCCATGATGTTCAGGAATATAATTACAAAGTAAGGATACTTCTGGAAATCAGGGTTTTTTTTTTTTTTTTTTTTTTTTTTAATTTTTTTATTTATTATAATTAAGACTTAGATCGTGTGAATATAACTGAGAAGGTATCCTATAATAAGGACAATTCAAGAAAATTAATTGAAGTATCCTATTCCCTCCCTAGTTTCAACATTAGTCCTTGATCTGACATTTAGCTATCGTTATCTTCAAAATAAGGGACTATTGAGCAACTTCTAGACTGGGGTCAAATGAGATATAAACAACTTCAAGACCTAGCCAAAAAAGAACAACAACCACTAGTCTACTACTACTTCAAGACTAAGGTCAAGGAAATATACGCAACTTCTTGACTAGGGGCAATGAGTTAGTCTATGAGATATAAACAACTTCTGGGACAGTGCAGAGGCGGAAAATAACTACAAGTATATTTGTAATCATTATCATGCTCACGATTTTCCATAATTTTAATCATGAATTAACTATAAATATATTTGTTATATCATTCAAACAAAGAAACAAAAATTACCAATTTATAATTACTAACAATCAAAGTAAGAAATTAATCTAAATACATTAAATTTAAATATCTAATTTGATTATTTTAAACAAAATGACAAAATAAATCAATCTAAAAGCACTACAATAATAGCAATATACCTATGAAGTTGTATACATGCCTCATTGTCTTGATTACTTTTAAAAAATAGTTGGAACTCAACTTTTTTTATTATTATTATCTATTTTTAAAAGCATTTTATAACAAAATCCTAGAGTTAGAAATTGAAAAGTTAGAGATGGAGGAGTAAAAAAGATGTGGATTTAAAATTAAGAGATACTACTTTAAAAAAAAAAGATATATAAAATGTTATATATTAAAAAAAAGAAATACTAGTATAAAAAGAAAAAAGAACTAGAGCCCACAGCATTATGAAACTGAAACCACTATTTCCTCTGGCTCTGGATATCAGTTTTCTCATTGCCATTCACTAGCTGGTCAAAAAGCAAGGTAAAACACGAAGCATCCTTGCAAATTTCGTACGTGACCTGCGACTGAGGTGAATGAAACACGGTATGCTAAAGTAAAAGATACATTGAATGAAGCCCCAATCATCACTCTGCTCCTCAAAAGCTGTGCACATTCTGGTGATGGTGGGGAATAGAAGGGTTGAAAATTTGCCTATGTCCACGGAGTTACAGAGATTTCACTATTATCAGGGAAAATACAATAGTGCACAAGAACACTCTCAAGAAACCCAAATCCCAATACACCCTAACTCTCTCTCACCCACAAGACAAGAAAACACTATTTTTTCTTCTTATGCGGCTGCTAGGTTATTAGGAATTATCTCTATCATCAATTCTCTTCTTCTTGCCGCATATCATAAAGCACATATATATACATGTTACTTTATAAAGTCGGCTCTTGGGATTCCTAATACAACTTGTATTAGGTCAATTTCAATGACCAGATTGGGCTTGGTTAGGCCTTATGGGCTTGTGGCAAAATTCAAGCCACACTTCACGCCACATTAACACTTTGTTCATTGGAACTAAGAGATTGCAAAAATCTTATGTGTCTTCCTAACACCATTTGTAGTTTGAGTATCTCCCGTCTTAATCTTTCTGGATGCTCAAAAATTGTCTACTTACCAAAGGACTTGGGGAAGATGGAAAGACTGTTTAGTCTTCATTTGAATGGTACATCTATAAAAAAGGCGCATTTCTCCACTATTTTGCTTGAAAGTCTCAATGAAGTGTGTTTTAGGGGATGTCAATGACCATCATTTTCATTTGATCTCATGCGTATGTTATTGCATTTCTGTATACATGTAAACAATTTGGATCTTAGTGACTGCCATCTTTTGGCAATTCCCAACAATATTGGCCACTTATACGATTTAGTTACATTACGTCTAAGTGGAAATGATTTTGTTTCCCTTCCTGAAAGCATCTCTCATCTCTTTAATCTGAGATGGCTCTACTTGGATAGTTGCAAAAGGCTTCAGTCATTACTAAATCTTCTGTCAAAAGTTAAGTTTATAAGTGTAAACAATTGTACTTCACTGGAGAGATTGCTAAGACCAAAAAATATTTTTAGGCCAGATCATTTTAGTTTATGTTTTGACTGTATCAACTGCTTCAAATTGGCTGACAATTTTCAAAGCGGCTTTAACATGCTTCAGGTAAACTAGTGTTTTATAAATATATCGGTCTCTGTCCGTCTGTGTCGGTTTTTTTTTTTACTCAATATCATACTTTGTATATTTCAGGGACAAAGTGGTAAACTACTAGCGAGGAGATTACCTTCTCTTATTCCTGGAAGTGAAATTCCGTCATGGTTAAAAGAAGTGAAAATATGCGAAGAGCCTTATAGCTCCTTTGTTACTTCTCTGACTTTCCAAAGATATCGATCCCACTACGCAAATGTGAATCGAATTTTCAAAATAAAAAAAGTAAACATACAGGTGCCTTTTAATGGGTGCGACGAGTGGAAGGGAATTCTTTTGTGCCTTGTTTTTGTACCCCACGAGCGTCATTGATACCCATCTGAAATTGACGTTTATTCAGTTCAAGTCGATGGACATCAAGGTGATTTAATGCCATTCATGTGTTGTATGGGGGAAAGATATTGTAAATTTGAATCGCATCACCTTTGGCTGGTCTATTTTTTCCGTCACCTTTTCGGCAATCCATATAGGATGAGGCGCACTTGCGGCTCTATCGATGCGAAGGGATTCCATCAAGTTGAGATTAAAATAGCTACTGTGAACGTGGAAGTGGAGAAAATCGGTTTCGGTTTGGTATACAGCAACCGCAGTGAAGAAGAAAGAATCAGTCGACAGTATCTATGTTGAGGGCCATTTGTGGAAAGCCCAATGGAAAGAAAAGCCCAATGATAAAGGGCCACAGCAAATTGACTATGAATAGTTAAAAAAGACCATTAGGCCCAAGCGGCAGGAATAATGAGTCACTAGCCCAACAATGTATATTTGGGCCTTGAAAAGGTAAACGGGCTCAAGGAAGCCAGGAAAGAAAGAAATAGCATCCCATGGGCAGAATATGAGTTAGAAAAGTGAGAAAGGGTCGCTGCAGGCCCAAGGTAATGTAAACTAAGAAAGTAAGGGATTTATGGCAGGCCCATAAAACCCAAAGATAAGGATAAGGTTATTGGGCCGGGGAAGCCCAATGAAGTTAGTAAACAAAGCCCATGGGAGTGTGGAATTAGCAAACGGGCCGAGGAAGCCCAAGAGAGTTAGCAAATGGGCCGTGGATGCCCAAAAGAAGAAAACAAAGGGACATAGGAGCCCATGAATAAAAGGAAACAAAACAGTGCCTATGGTAGGCCACTGAGAAAAGGAATAAAACGGCTGGCCCAAAAAGGGGCCCAGCAGGATTGAGTCATTACAGCAGGAACTATAAGCCAATACGGCAGGCAACAAAGAAAAACAAAGGGTAGGCACAAGAAATATAAAGCCCATCATCATACGAAGCCTAGTTTCTAATTGAAGCAAAGAACCAAAAGAAAGCCCACATAAAAGGCCAGAAAACGCAGAAGGAAAGTCTCCAGGTCACGGCAGACACATGAGCAGCAGGCAGCCTCTTGGACAAATTTAAGAGGGAAGCACGCGCAAGGCCCAGGCGCCACCAGCCTGTACCCAGCCAATACAGGACATGGTGGGGCCATGGGCTAGAGGTAAGAGGTAAAGGGGGTGTGGTTTGGTGGTGGGGAGAGGGGAAATGATCTATTTTCGGCCCCTGCTCAAGCCTCTTTTGGGAGGTACGTCCTGCTGGGATGATAGACCACCTAAAAGAGGCAATTTGAGAGGGAACCGTTGAGTGCATGCTCTGAGTGTGAGGAGAGAGAAAATTAACATTGTGGCAGGAAAGGCCGCGGTACGCAGGGACAAAATGAGTCCGCGGTGCACAGAATGGACAAAATGGATCCGCTTCTGTCTGGCAGGGGTTTTGTACGATTGGCAGACGTACCCAGACCAGACAAAGGCAGTTAAGGGGCAAAACAGTAAAACACTGGTCACGGCAGGCACTATAAAGAGGCCCTTGCTGTGCCCTGTGTTGGGGAGGGAAAAACAGGGGATTTTTCACAACATAGAAGGAAAAGCAGAGTAAGAGAAAAAGAAAAAAGATTAGAACGAAAACAGAGAGAAAAGGAAAGAAAACTAAGAAAGAAAGGAGAGAGTTAGTTTGAAAGAGCATGCACCAATATGTCGGCTTCCCTCTCTCCCCCTTCAAAAATCTCACATTTCTTCCAAAGAATGCAAAACGAGAACTTTCCCAGTGGGACTATAACCATTCAGGGCCGACTCCCTCAAAGCCATTAATTCCCGTAGCAGGATTCTTCCTGGGGATTATTTGCATTGAGAAGAGGCGTTCTCCCCTCTTTGGATTTGCTACGGCAGACAAGACTTATAACTTAATATTTTGCCTATTCAAATTAATCAATGTTACTCTCTTTATTTTTCTTAATGACTGGTATCATTGTAACGATAATCATGTTTTACTAACAAGAGATCCCTAGCCATCTGTTCGAATAGATAGAATACTCTGTTTTTTAGTCATTATTATCTGCTTGCCATAACTTGTCTGCAACAGTCTAGCCTGCCATAACTTCTGCAACAGTCTAGCCTGTCATAGCTTGTCTTCTACGATTCTGCTTGCCGAAGGACTTGCTCCTAGCAGGCGTGGTATAAGTTTGTGCACAAACCGGCCCAAGTTGAGTTGCGATTGGGCTGGCCCCAGCTCCCTTACTCAGAAACACTAGGGCCCATCACCGCAGGAGGCAGCCCAGCCCGCTACCGCAGGAGGCAGCCCAATCCTACTCAGAAAAGGCCCCCACATTAAATTGGCGACTTCACTGGGGAGTTGGGAAATAGACAGGGGTGAAGGAAAAGAAAACAGCACCCCTCGCGAACAATGCCACCCAAGTCTAGGACGACATGGAATATGAGTGCCGTGCCCTCACAAGCAGAATCTAGGCCAACAACGCCTCATCAAGAACAACTTAACCAGACAGAAGGTGCCAACAGAACGGAGGCTGACCCTCAGCCTCAAACAAGAGTCCCCGCAGACAATGTCAACACCTTCGTAGAAGTGTTGCAATCATTGCAGCACTCACAGCAACAAATGATGGAAGAAATCCGCCAACTGAAGGCGGACAAAACAAAAGAAAAAGGCAGCCAGCATGACCCAGATCATGCGGCAGACGGAATAGAGACGCTGGCAGGAGGTGCCCCACGGAGCACAGGACAGCGTTTCATTACCATGGCTGAGGTAGCAGCTCTCTTGGAGCAAGAGAGAGTCAGGACACCGAAGGAGAGGTTTTACTCAAGGAGACCTCCCTATCCTCTAAAAGTGCTTAGCAAACCATACCCTGAGAGGTATGAACCAAGGGCCTTTGCCCAGTACGATGGCAGGAAGGGAAGTGCAGTAGAGCACGTGAGCAAATTCATTGACACCCTTGGCCCTTATGCGGCAGATGAAGATTTATGCCTTCGGGAGTTTTCAAAATCACTATGCGACCGAGCATACACCTGGTACATTGGTTTAAAGCCAGGATCAATCCCAACTTGGGATGACATGGTGGACGTATTTTGCACTAAATACTTTCACGGAGAAGAAACAGTGACGCTTGCAACTCTGCAGGCAATAAAGCAAAGAAGCGGAGAAGATCTAATGGAATACATCAAACGGTTCAGGGACATAGCACTTGATTGCTATGATCACTGCAAGATGAGGACATTGGTAGAAATGTGCATGACCAATATGATTCGGGAATTCAGAGCTGTCCTGGAAAATCTGGAGATTTCCCAGTTCGCACAGCTATTACAGAAAGCAAGGAAGACGGCCCAGTCCGTAAAACCCAGTTCAGACAAGCGGAACGCACCGCAAGCCATGGCCGTGTCTACTGGAAACTAGAGAAGGAGAACAGAGGGGAGGGAGTATGATACACCTCCACCCCTGCCATGCACTCCTAAGGAGCTGGATGTGCTACTTGACAAGTGGATAGCAGATGGGATCTTTAAGCCCAACCAGGTTTCTAGAGAGCCAACGGAAGAAGAAAGGAGAGATCCTCGCTTCTGCCACTTGCACAATTATGTGCAACACCCCACCGCAGAATGTTGGGCGCTCCGCAGGCTAGTGCACCGCAGGATCAAAGAAGGCACATTAGAGCTGACTCAGCAGGAAGTTCAAAGAAACCCACTCCCAAACCACAAGGGAAAGGGTGTGGCAGCAGTAGTGATATGTGCGGACCTAGGAGAAGATGAGGAAGAGAACTTGGCCCTGCCTGCCGCGGCCATTACTACCCTTCAGCAGAGTGCCAAGTTCAAAAATCTATTCGACCAGTTGAGGCTTACGGCAAAAGAAAGAAAAATAGCTACGGAGGCCTTGGTAAGCATCGCCTCCGGCGCAGGGGTGGAATGCCTGTCAGCGGAGATATCAGAAGACAGGGCCCTCCTGTAGGAATCAACGGAGATCACATTCAGTAGTGAAGATATGGAAGCAGGGCACCCAGATCATCGAAGGCCTCTCTACTTAGCAGCATCCATAAATCAAATCCCCATCAAGAGGGCCCTGGTAGATACAGGTGCTTCTGTAAATCTCATCCCATTAAGCACCCTGCAAGCCGCAGGAATTTCAGAAAGAAAGATCCAGGGATGCCCGATGGAAGTAACAGGATTCGGTGGGAGAGGTGAATACACCGCAGGCCACATTCAGTTATGGTTGAAAGTAGGTTCTATAGCCTCTCTAGCTCGCTTCCACGTGGTCAGGACAGAAGTATCTTACCATGTACTTTTGGGGAGGCCTTGGTTACACAAACATCGACTAGTCCCATCCACCTACCACCAATGTGTGAAGGGAAGACTAAATGGCAAGATGATACGCATAGCGGCAAACCCTTCGCCATTCGAGCAGGCAGAAGCCCACTTGGTAGAAACCATGTTTTATGATCAATGGGCCCCATCTGGAGAAAATGTGGTTACAAAACCACAAGGCACCTTTGTGCCTAGGTGGAAAGATGTTCAAGATGACCCAGAACCTGACTTAAGAGAGTTACTGGCACGAAAGAAGAAAAGGAAAGAAGCGCCTGCCGCAGAGCTGGATGAAGTACCTCGGTGTGTCAGGATCCGAGGTCTTGATGGCAAGATTATCTACAAATTGTGAAGGTGCGTGGGACCCACGGGTGAATTACAAGTGGGTCCCGCCCAAAAGAAGCAACACAAGAGTTTGGCATGTTGCGTTGTTGAAAAAAGTTTGGAAAAAGAAGAAGGGAAGGATGAGGCAGTTACGGCAGAAAGGGACATCCAGGTTATGGCAGAGGAAGAGCTGGAAGAGGTTGACTTGGGGTCTGATCCGCAAGAATCAAGGCCCATCTCAATCAGTGCAAGCCTAACGGAAATAGAGAAGTCAGAACTCATATCACTGCTGAAAGAATTCAAAGACGTTTTTGCTTGGGATTACAATGAAATGCCAGGGCTCGATCCCAGGCTTGTCGCGCATACGTTAAATGTGGACCCAAAGGCCAGGCCAGTGGCCTCGCCTGCCAGGATATTCCACACAGAAATTGAAGGGCAAATAGTCAAAGAAGTACAGAAGTTACTAGCCGTAGGATTCATCAAGCCTATCCAGCATCCCCGCTAGCTATCCAACATAGTACCTGTGAAAAAGAAGAATGGGCAGATAAGATGCTGCGTGGATTTCAGGAATCTTAACAAAGCTTGTCCCAAGGACGAATTTCCATTGCCAAACATGGATTTGCTGATAGATTCTGCGGCAGGAAACGCCATGTTCTCATTCATGGATGGTTTCAGTGGATATAATCAGATCAAGATGGCGCCAAAAGATGCAGAGAAAACTGCCTTCAGGACACCCATGGGCAATTTCTATTATACTGTGATGCCCTTCGGGCTAAAAAACGCAGGTGCAACCTACCAGCGGGCAATGACGGCCATATTCCATGATATGAGGCATAAGGAACTGGAGGACTATGTGGATGACATAGTGGTCAAGTCAAGGAAGAGGGAAGAACACTTTCGGGTGTTAAAAAGAGTATTTGAAAGATGCAGAGCTTTTAAGCTAAGAATGAATCCCCTCAAGTGCGCATTCGGAGTGTCCTCTGGGAAATTTTTGGGTTTCCTGGTTCACAGCAGAGGCGTGGATGTGGATCCAGCCAAGGCCACAGCCATAGCAACCATGAGACCTCCTGCCACAGTAAAAGAGCTGAAAAGCTTCTTGGGAAAAGTTTCATATATTCGAAGGTTCATCCCTGGTTTGGCATCAATTACCTCTGCTTTCACCAAGTTGCTCAAGAAAGGGCAAAGTTTTGAATGGGGGGCAGTGCAGCAGACGGCCTTCAAAAGGCTGCAGCAGATAATGATGAACCTTCCCACGGTGCAGGCTCCTATTCACAAAAGACCACTGTTACTCTATCTGGCCACCAACTCATATGACATTGGCGCGCTAATCGCTCAGGAAGACAGAGGTGGTACTGAGCAGCCAATATACTACATCAGCCGCGCCTTAAAAGACGCTGAAACTCATTACCCAAGGGTAGAGAGAGCGTGCCTGGCCATTGTTTATGCTTCACAGAGGTTGCGTCACTATTTCTTGGCATACGAAGTATGGCTGATGACTAAGTCACATGCCATTAAAGCTCTGTTACAACAGCCGATTCTCTCCGGCAGGATATCCCAGTGGTTGCTGCAATTGTCACAATACGATTTGAGAATGGGGATGCCTAAGGCGGTGAAAAGTTAGGCCATAGCAGATTTGTTAGCGCAGTTCCCAGGAGAGGAAGAATTCCCACTAGACGATGAAGTTCCAGGGGAAGTCGCTATAGCAGAGGAGGTCAGGGAACAGTGGGTAATGAAATTCGATTGGTCTTCTACTGCCCATTCCGGAGGGGTAGGAGTAGTTCTGTATCATGAAGAAGACAAGGCAGTGGCACTATCGTTTAAATTAGAATTCCCCTGTTCAAACAACACGGCAGAGTACGAGGCCTACCTAACGGGGCTTGCCACAGCGCTCGAAATGGGAGTCAAACATTTGAAAGTGCTGGGAGATTCGAACTTGGTCGTCTGCCAGGCCAAAGGAAGTTTTTCCTTAAAAGAACCCAGCCTAGCTCCATACAGAGCGATGGCCCAGAGGATAGAAGAGAAATTCTCAACTTTTGAGATAGAACATGCTCCGAGAAATGAAAATCGGTTTGCAGACGCGTTAGCCGCACTGGGTTCGCAGATAACCTTTGAAGGGAATAGTGCCAACGTAGAAGTCAGTAAGAGGAAGGAATCGATCATCGAAGTATTGAAGGAAAAGTTCCAGGAAGAACAGGACGAAGGGGATTGGCGAATCCCCATAAAGGAGACCTTGGTAAAGGGGGGCGACGCAGCAGAATTGAAGGTGTTAAAAGATTATGCTTTGGTAAAAGAAGAGCTGTACCGCAGGATGCCAGGTGGGGTTCTATCCCGATGCGTGGGCCTGGAGGAAGCCTAGAGAAAATTAAAGGAAATACATGACAAGACCTGTAGGTCTTGTGAGGAAGTCAGTCTTTACCGCAGACTCCAGAGAGCAGGCTTCTATTGGCCAAACATGGGTAAGGACGCAGATCAAGTACAAACCCAGTGTGGGACCTGCCAGCTTGCGGCAGACAGGAAGGAGAGTTATGCTATGTTCGTCAGCGAGGACTGGAGGACCCCCTTTACGCAGTACCTGGTGGAAGGTGTCCTGCCACAAAGACATAGCGAGAGGTACAAACTTAAGAGGTTGGCAACACGTTACTTCTTGCACAACACAGTCCTTTTTAAAAGAGGATATGATGGGGACCCTCTGAGGTGTTTGGGTCCTGAAGAGGCCAAAGAAATGATAAAAGAAGTACATTCTAGGGAATGTGGTGAACACCAGGGGAAGAAAAAGCTTTACAGATGCCTACTGTAGATGGGCTACTACTGGCCAACCATGAAGAAAGACGTGGCAGAATTTGTAAAGAAGTGTCATAGTTGCCAGGTACAAGCCAATTTAATCCATACCCATCCACAAGGCTTGCACAGCATAGTCACTCCATGGCCCTTTCACACCTGGGGGCTAGATTTGGTGGGGCCAGTCAACCCGCCATCACGTGGGTACATTTGGATATTAGTAGCTACAGAATATTTTACCAAGTGGGCGGAGGCGATACCACTCCGCAAGGCCACAGGCGGAGCAGTGGCAAACTTCATCAAAGAAAATATAATTGTGAGGTTTGGAGTGCCCCACAGGATCATCAGCGACAACGGCACACCGTTTGTCAATAGCGATGTAAGAAGAATGCTTGAGTTCTACCAAGTCAAGCACCACAGACCATCACCCTACTATCCTCAAGGAAACGGGCAGGCGGAGGCGACAAACAAAATTCTCATAAAAATCATCAGCAAAATGAGCCAAGAGTATGCGGGAGGATGGGCAATACACCTGCCAGATGCTCTCTGGGCATACCGAAAGTCACCAAAGTCAGCCACGGGCTTTTCACCTTTCTCCCTAGTCTACGGAACTGAAGTAGTGAGTCCGGCAGAAATAATGACACCATCCTTAAGGGTCATGCAGATGCAGGAAAAGGAAAAAGAGGAAGGGGTTTTTGCGGCAGAAAGGCTTGAGAACCTGGAAGAACTTGATGAAAAGAGGGAAGAAGCCCAGGAGCGCAGCCGCAGATACAGGCAGAAGATGACTGAGGCCTACGGCAGGATGACCAAGGAGCGAGTGTTTGCGGAAGGACAGCTAGTGCTAAAAGTGGCAGATTATGTCAGGCGAGGCCTGGCAGGACCATCTAAGTTTGCACCAAAATGGGAAGGACCCCTTGTGATAAGAGAAGCGCATCAAAGCAGATATTATCGCCTAACTCAAATAGATGGCAGGGACTTGATGGACCCCATCAATGGAAAATGGCTGAAACGTTATTTTGCTTAGAAAAGGAAATTTTGTGGTTGACCACCTTTTCTCAATTATCTGTTTATGTCTTCCTTTTCTTTTTGATTTCTTTTATTCCTCCAAGTGATTATGTCACAAGAAAAGTTGTAACGTGCTTTCATGAGTGTGCAATGAAAAAGTACGCAATATTAAGCATCATGTTATAGCAGCAGTAAAAAGAAAAGAAGAAGTAGCAAAGTGTAGCATCATTACAAACCCAAAGTATGGCAAACACAAGCCAAGCAACTACGGCCGGAAATATAAAAGTGTTTTGTATGACATAAACAGAGAAACAAAGAAAAGGAAAAGGAGCGGTGCTATCATCAGTAAAGTCCAGAAATGAGACTCTGATCCCCAAGGCGACTAGGTCCACTAATGCCGGAAAGAAGCTGCTCGCGGCGACCCTCCAAATCAGCCACCTCCTTCTTCAAAAGCTCGATGCGTGCATCTATGACCTCAATGGCAGGACGGACTTTCCTCATAAAGAGGGCCCGGGCAATCTCACGAAGGTGCTCAAGGATAAACTCCACGGCAAAACCTACGCTGATAAGCTCCTGCACCGCAGCCCTCCACTGCAGAATCCTCTCGGTAGAAACAGTGTCGACGAAGTTATGCTCAATATCGTTCAGCACACATCCCAACATTTTTAAGAAATGTTCCCTGACAGAACGGCCCAGACAAAAGCCCTGCATAAAGTCGCCGTGACTGCTGTGGATCATCACTAAGTGGGAAACACAGTCCTGAGGGACTCGAAAGCCATTAAAATCCACATAGGGAGGACCGGAAGCCCAAAACTCTGCCGGACCAAGGTCATTAACTTCCGGCTGATCAAAACGAACAAAGAAAGATGCAGCATCATCTGGAATGGCAACATGACTACTACTACCAGCCACAAACTGGGAAGGAATAGTAGGAAGTAGACCTGCAATAAAGGGAGAGTGGAACGCAAGGGAACATATAAAAAAAAAATGAATGAAGAAGAAAAAGGGGATGAAATAATAAATTTTTTTTTACCAGGAATGGGGGCTACAGGTGTAGCAGGAAGCGGTATCACAGGCACAGAAGGAACAGGGGCAGTAGGTATGGCTGAAACAGGTACTGAAAGCGCTGCAGGAGCAGGCGCTACAGGGGAGGCAGGAGCAGTCATCCCCTCACCTGCTGCAATCTCGGGTCCTTTAGAAGTTTCTGCAAATGGAGAGATGAGTATGTAAACGAGGCACAAATACAAAAAAAAAAAGGAGGATGAAGAGGAAGGAAGATACATACCCATCAAGTCAGGTCCAGACGGAGCACTACCCTCCTCATCAGAGTCAGAAATAGTCCTCTTCAACACAGGTACATCATCAGGATCCTCAAAAATGTCAGCGGACCCTTCTGAAGATAAGTCCAGGTCAGGGCCACGGGTGGCAGAACCAGGGATGGAAGAAGGAGTAACAACAAGCGAAGCACTACCCTTTGCAGCCTGGGGAATATCTGCAAAAGGGTCGCTGGACAAAATCACTAGCGGCAGAATCGGAGGAGAAATCTCGGTCTGAGCAACGGCGGAAGGAGTGGCGCCTTCTGAAGAAGCAAATCTCTCAGCAGGCAAGGGTGTAGTCTCACCAACCCCTTCAACATGAGTACCCTCTCTAGATACCGGCTCGGCAGAAGGGGTGGGAGTTTTGACAGGAGCCTTGTGTGCAGCAGGAGGGGCAGGCGTCGATAGTACCGCCTCGGCCCCATCAAAGAAGCCTTCCATAGGCACACCCATGGAAGCAGAAATCTCCTCGGCGGTAGGATGATATACGGATAAAGGTTCAGGTTCCTCCTAAAAAAGAGAAACTTTTTGTTAAGTAAAAAAAAAATGATGTGTGTGAAGGAAAGGGGCAGAGGGCCCATGGCAGACGCGTGCAAAAGGAAAAAGGGGAAAGAGAAGTAAAAAAAAAAAAAAGAGACTCACCTCAGGCTCAGGATCATCAAGAAAAATGGGGCAAGTGGCTGATGAATCTTCCTTGTACTTGGACTGAAAAAAAAAAAAAAAAAAAAAAAGGGGGGGGTTGGCGAGTTTGCCGCAAGATAACTAAGAAATCTTATTAGAAAAGAAAATAAAAGGAGGAAAAAGGGACTTACTCTTCGTTCAGTGGCAGATAAGGGGTGAGGAGTGGTTTTCCTTTTGCTACCACGAGTCCTGACAGCCGGCGGAGCACCTGCAGGAGGCAGTGGTGTGGCTGACTTGGTTTTGCTGGCAGACTTAAGCTTGGCAGCAGACCTGGGTTTGGCAGGCACCTTTTCACTCGGGGCAGGAAGGTTAATCACCTTAACTCTTTTCTCCCAGCCAGGGGGATAGTCACCAGTATGCAAAAACCACCCTCTTTTCTCTGCATCCCACTCAAAGATGACTGACCGGCTCTGCTTCCTGGCATACGCCAGAACAGACCTGGAAGGAAGCAGCAGGCGGGGGTTAGCCGATGCAACTGCACTTAACCCCTCAGGAGGAATGAGAGAAAAGCCACGGCTCCCAGATAACTCGGCGACGAACGAATCCATCACCGCACACCAATAGCCGTGCATGGGAAAGGTACAAACACCCTCCCTCAACGAACCAGGAACGGTGACAGCATCGAAGCGCTTTCTCCAAAAATCAAAGGCCGTAAGCCGCAGGAAAGGGTGAACCGAAGTGGGAGCCCTCATCAGGGAAGAAAGGTCTTCAGGAATATCTTGGTCCAACCCAAATTGCCTCCTCACCCGATTGGCAGGATAATGGACAAACCTGATACCTTCATCCGCTAAGTATGGCAGCCAGCCGGCATTGGTGGCGGCGAGATAAGTAATTCCAGTTTCATCAAAACCTACCAACGGAGTGGTAGTCCCAACAGCATCAACAAACGGACCCATGGCAGAATCTGCACAAGTATAACCAACGCCCAAATTTCTATATGCCCGCCAAGAAAAACCCGTGCCTTCATCAAAAGAGTTAACTATAGAATAGCCTATCGGCTTCAGACCACACCAACAGAAAGCAAGTGGAAAGTCGGATTCAAACCTGCCGCAGAAGTCGGTAATCTCCCTTGGGCAATTCTGGTATTTCTCCTTGATAAACCTGGCAGGCCTACACTTCGCCAAATACTGAGCACAACGCTCAAACGCCCATTGCTGAAGTATGGTAGAGTGAACAGAAGAGGTAACAATATGGCAGGACCCAGCCTGCTGCTCATCATTATGGAGAATGTCTAGCTGGACGTACAAATGCCCCAGAAACATGGGGGCTAGCGGCAGGCTTACCCCCGCAGATATCTTAATGGCCAAACGAAAATATAAAGGCTTTATGGCATAATGAGGATGGGCCCCAAAAAAAAACTTACTAAGCCAAAAAGCAACAAAAGTCGCGCGGCGAGCGGTGGCAGAAAACTTGGAAGAAGAACTCACCCAGTAGGATAGCTTGGCATTTTCGGCCATTCTTTTCCTTAGTTCGGCTTCGATGGCCTCCTCCTCAGAAGAAAGCTCCAAAGCGGCAGGATCAAAATCACCGAGAATGGGCAAGAGCAACTGGTTTGCCACATCCTCAAGGGTTACAGTAAATTCGCCACAGGAAAAGAAAAAAGTATGAGTAGTTGTACACCACCGGCGGACCAAGTGGCGGAGATTATAGAGGTCACGAAAGTTTGACAAGCAACGGGAAGAGACCACGGCCTTCAGAACGCCGGCCCGTTGCAATAAACCCATAAATCCGGTGTCGGAGAGTTCGCTATCGACCCACTCCTTCCAACCCAGGGACGCGCCGGACCCAAATTCAAAGTGGAGGGGTACAGGAAGTGAAATACCTTGACGGATGGACATATCGGGGATGGAAGAAGCCAACGGAGCCCAAGAGACGTCGGGGTCTGGCCGGACAAGGGTGATCAGTACACGGCCTGGCGGCGGCGGTACATATTCACCGGGAGCCTTTGGGAAGTAAGGGCTGGTTTCGTACCACAGGTCGATTAAAGGAGCGCACTCGCCGTTAGGGTCGCGCTCCACCTCTTCCTCAATGGACCGCTCCGAATCGGAACGATCCACCTCCTCGGAGACAACAGGGGGGTCGAAGGCCACCGCCTTCCCCTTGCGGCAAGAAGAACCAGGACTTTTTGCCGGAGACATGATGGGAAGGTTTAACCGGAGAGAATGGGTATGGTCGGCTTGAAGGAAGAAGAAGATGTGAAGAGTGTGCGTTTTGGAGAGAAAGGGATTTGTGTCCAAAATACAGAAGGATTTCTTTTTTAAATACCCACATTAATGTCCGCATGAAAAGAGGTGAAGAGTCAGCCATCAGAAGGGAATGAAGTTAATGAAGCGGCGGCTCTGTTTTGAAAATAACTGCCAAAATGGGAAATTCGAAGAGACAACCCTGTTCGCAGCAGGAAGAAGGAAATATGTATGAAAAGGGGTCCACAGCTTAAAAAAAAAAACCGCGAAAAAGGAGAAGAAGGAAGACTATGAGAAAGGGGCAGAAACGTCCTTTCATTCACATATGAATCGCAGAAGCGTTTCACATGTTCAGGGGGCTAAATGTTGAGGGCCATTTGTGGAAAGCCCAATGGAAAGAAAAGCCCAATGATAAAGGGCCACAGCAAATTAACTATGAATAGTTAAAAAAGACCATTAGGCCGAAGCGGCAGGAATAATGAGTCACTAGCCCAACAATGTATATTTGGGCCTTGAAAAGGTAAACGGGCTCAAGGAAGCCAGGAAAGAAAGAAATAGCATCCCATGGGCAGAATATGAGTTAGAAAAGTGAGAAAGGGTCGCTGCAGGCCCAAGGTAATGTAAACTAAGAAAGTAAGGGATTTATGGCAGGCCCATAAAACCCAAAGATAAGGATAAGGTTATTGGGCCGGGGAAGCCCAATGAAGTTAGTAAACAAAGCCCATGGGAGTGTGGAATTAGCAAACGGGCCGAGGAAGCCCAAGAGAGTTAGCAAATGGGCCGTGGATGCCCAAAAGAAGAAAACAAAGGGACATAGGAGCCCATGAATAAAAGGAAACAAAACAGTGCCTATGGTAGGCCACTGAGAAAGGGAATAAAACGGCTGGCTCAAAAAGGGGCCCAGCAGGATTGAGTCATTACAGCAGGAACTATAAGCCAACACGGCAGGCAGCAAAGAAAAACAAAGGGTAGGCACAAGAAATATAAAGCCCATCATCATACGAAGCCTAGTTTCTAATTGAAGCAAAGAACCAAAAGAAAGCCCACATAAAAGCCCAGAAAACGCAGAAGGAAAGTCTCCAGGTCACGGCAGACACATGAGCAGCAGGCAGCCTCTTGGACAAATTTAAGAGGGAAGCACGCGCAAGGCCCAGGCGCCACCAGCCTGTACCCAACCAATACAGGACATGGTGGGGCCATGGGCCAGAGGTAAGAGGTAAAGGGCGTGTGGTTTGGTGGTGGGGAGAGGGGAAAGGATCTATTTTCGGCCCCTGCTCAAGCCTCTTTTGGGAGGTACGTCCTGCTGGGATGATAGACCACCTAAAAGAGGCAATTTGAGAGGGAACCGTTGAGTGCATGCTCTGAGTGTGAGGAGAGAGGAAATTAACATTGTGGCAGGAAAGGCCGCGGCACGCAGGGACAAAATGAGTCCGCGGTGCACAGAATGGACAAAATGGATCCGCCTCTGTCTGGCAGGGGTTTTGTACGATTGGCAGACATACCCAGACCAGACAAAGACAGTTAAGGGGCAAAACAGTAAAACACTGGTCACGGCAGGCACTATAAAGAGGCCCTTGCCGTGCCCTGTGTTGGGGAGGGAAAAACAGGGGATTTTTCACAACATAGAAGGAAAAGCAGAGTAAGAGAAAAAGAAAAAAGATTAGAATGAAAACAGAGAGAAAAGGAAAGAAAACTAAGAAAGAAAGGAGAGAGTTAGTTTGAAAGAGCATGCACCAATAGGTCGGCTTCCCTCTCTCCCCCTTCAAAAATCTCACCTTTCTTCCAAAGAATGCAAAACGAGAACTTTCCCAGTGGGACTATAACCATTCAAGGCCGACTCCCTCAAAGCCATTAATTCCCGTAACAGGATTCTTCCTGGGGATTATTTGCATTGAGAAGAGGCGTTCTCCCCTCTTTGGATTTGCTACGGCAGACAAGACTTATAACTTAATATTTTGCCTATTCAAATTAATCAATGTTACTCTCTTTATTTTTCTTAATGACTGGTATCATTGTAACGATAATCATGTTTTACTAACAAGAGATCCCTAGCCATCTGTTCGAATAGATAGAATACTCTGTTTTTTAGTCATTATTATCTACCTGCCATAACTTGTCTGCAACAGTCTAGCCTGCCATAACTTCTGCAACAGTCTAGCCTGTCATAGCTCGTCTGCTACGATTCTGCTTGCCGAAGGACTTGCTCCTAGTAGGCGTGGTATAAGTTTGTGCATAAACCGACCCAAATTGAGTTGCAATTGGGCCGGCCCCAGCTCCATTACTCAGAAACACTAGGGCCCATCACCGCAGGAGGCAGCCCAGCCCGCTACCGCAGGAGGCAGCCCAATCCTACTCAGAAAAGGCCCCCACAATCTGTTACTTTAATTGGTCATTATGAAATCGTTGAGAGGATTTTAGCATCTCTAACAAAATTTTATTCTCTACTTTTACCTGTAAGTTATCATCTTTCTTCCTACCATTGTAAATCTAGTTGTTTTCTTTCTTTTCTTTTTTGTATTCCTGGACATATTCTAGCATTTCTTTTTCTGTTTTCTTCTTAGCGTTACCTCTTTTTTTTTTTCAAAAATTAAAATCATACTGGTATCACTTTCATTTTTAGTTTTTTAATCAGGTTGGAATAATACAAAGTTTTCATTGTTCTCTTGTTGGTGTAAACTTTATTTAATGGAAGAAGAGGACCAAATGACCCGCCTGGGCTCTCGCTAAAGTGCTCATGATCTCAACTCTCAAAATGGTAATGCATTTAAATCAACTGCCAACTTGCTCTTATTGTTGAATGAATCACTTTTCTATTTTATGTGCTGCATATGTAATGCTGTCTTTTAGTTTTTGGCTAAGTATGTGAAATGCTCTGTTAAACTTCTATTTATATACAAATGCATATGTAATCGCTGTTTTTCTTTTACTCTGATAGTCTGACGTTTATAATAACGGTTTCTCTTTTCCTTACCGGCATTTGGGTCTATTATTCATATTGAGAAATTTCCAAAGGACACCTCACGTGGTTCAGATGTTGATTTTGCTCCATGATTTACACACCTACATGCAGTTGAAGTTCGAAAAAGAAAAGTAATGAAAAAGTGAGCTGAAGTTTGCAAAACTTTTTTCTATTTGGTAATCAAAGAAAGTGAAAGTGAAGAAATGGATAACTATTCAATATTTCATGACAAGTCTTAATAAAATTTATAGTAGAATATATTATTCACTTGAGAGGAGGTAATATCATCCCAAAATATTTACCTTATAATTTGTCCAAGCAACAAACCTTATAATTTCTTATACAGCAATTGGACCTCTATGCATTTGTCGTTTAACAACTAATGATGCTAGAAAATCAACAGTGAGCTACACGGCAAACACGTGATCGCAATGACACCTGCACAACACAAAAAAGAAAGGACCTAACAAAGAGCACTGGTGTGGTGCCGGCCGAATACCCTCCGAATGTCAAGTTAGAACTTCTCACAACTTTAGAGTGTTAGAGAGAGGTAAATTATACGTACCTTGGTTGGTGAGGGTATCGGGGCTTTTATAGTAGTAGGGTGTGAACATCCCTTAGTGGGACTAGAAGTCTTTTCCTTTTAGGAATCTTCTTGAGGCGTACTTTACGGGATCCTTTCCTTATGGGAATCCTTTTAGATTCTACGAAGCGTGGAGAGCACGTTATTTCCTTATATACCCGATACATGGGTGGCAAGCAAATATCGATCAGTACCATCAGCTTGTGATGACACTCTGGCTTTCACCCCGTCGCCCTCATGAGGGCGTCAACCCAATGAAGGCGTTATCCTCATGAAGGCGTCAGCCTTAGGGTATCCTACGAGGCTTCCCGTCACCTCATTTCCTACGAGGAATATTATGCAAACTGACGGACACAAAAGATGCCGTTAGCTTGTATCGTCGCCGTCGTCCTATGTTTTCGTTGTAATACGTTAGCCTACTCATTTTTCTTCCACATCAGTTGCCCCCTACTCCATAATTTCGTTGATTTTAACCTAACAGATTTGTGGAGTCTGTTAAATTACTTTTTTGGGTCCAGAGAAGCGGGAAAATCATCAGTTAATTCCTCGTCCCGAGATGCATTTAATGCCTAAAACATATGTTGTCCATTCATTGGCCCCGTTTCTGACGAAGGCGTCGCTTCGTCTTCCGCGCATTTTTCCTTCCTATATATATAGTGCTCCTTTCTCATTTTCCTTCATTTCATCCTGGCTGATTATTGAGAGAGAGACAGAGAGAGACCGTCGCTTTTTACTCCGTCGTCTTAGCTTCCGTCACTTTATCTACCGTCAGTCTTCAGGCCTTTCTTCAGAGTGTAACTTTTAACGGTAAGTTTCTATTTCCTTACATTTTTATTAGTGAGGATGTCAACTTAGGTACTTAGATTGGATCCGTCACTTGTAGGTAGTCAGATGTCAAGTGACGCGATGAGTGAGGAGTCGTTAGTCCGCGAAGGAGCGGGCTACGACGAGGTCTTCGGTTCAGGTGATAAGTTTGAGGATTTCTCACTTTCGTTAGGGAGAGAAATGTCAACCCAGTCCCTCAACGGTGAGGATGAGTGTTTTGTTGAGGAGAGTGAGGAAGTAGGAATTGAAGTAGGAAAAGAGGGAAGTTGGGTTGAAGGTGATGATGCCCACGACGGGGAGGATGGTGACGGTGACGAGGATGGTAACGGAAAGGGATCTAGTGAAGGGGCCTTAGTAGGTCCTGAAGATAACCGTCCCTTTATTCTTCCGGCAGAGTAGGCCGTCAACAAGTTTCTACCATTGATGAGTGACAAAATTTTTAGTGAGTCGTGTGTCAGGTATCAAATCCCAGAGCACATTCCAATTCGTCTCCTTTATGAGAACGAAAAATGTTACATGGGGAGGACAGCTGATGTCGATATATACGACGCTATGTTTGTTGCCGGACTTAGGCTTCCGCTGACGGCACTACACCGTCAGCTGGTGGACTATCTAGGTCTGTTCGTCAACCAAATTGCTCCCAATGCTTGAAGAACTTTTATTGGAGCAGAGATACTATGGGGAAGTCTGAGTGGAGGGAACCATCAGCTTACGCTGGATGAGTTCTTTTACTACTACAGGCCTCATCACATATCCTCCTCCAAAGGGACGTACCACTTTGCCATTAGGGAAAAAGACTTAAAGTTGGTGTTTGATATGCCAGATTCTAATAGGAACTGGAAGAGTAGGTTTTCTTTGTTGAAGGGACGGATTTGGTGTGTCGTGAGGAAGAGTGGGCGACGATGCCTTGTGGTTATTTTGACAATACATGTGCTTTCGTCAGAGAATCAGGTTAAACCCGTCAGCTGCTCTTTTGTTTGTTTTATTCTGACGCTTCTAATACCGTCTTCTTTTTCTTGATGGCAGCTAGTGCGCGTCCCTGCATAACTGACGAGTAAAAGGGGTTCATCCAACGGGTTCTTGAAATCCCCTTGGATCAGAGAAAGTGCCAGGACTTAATCAACCTTGACACCATCCACTTGTATTGCGGGGGTCCTGAGCCGTCACCAGAAGCTTGGAAGTTAGGCGAGTACTCCCGTCGGTGTAAGTTAATCTTTTACATAACTTGTTTGGAATTAACGTCTGGTTTTCCTGATGCCCGTTGGTCAACTTTGTAGAGATGGACATTGCTAAGCAAAGGATCAGGGCGGCGGCATCCCGAAAAAGGAAGAGAGACTGGCGAAGGGGACGGAGGAGGGAGACTCGTCAGCTCCCAAATCCATCAGCAAAGCTCTAAAAAGAAAAGCTGATGGAGATGGCACCCGTCTGTCCAGGAAGACCGTCGGTATCCTAGGTGACACCTCCTTGAAGGGGAAGTCGTCCCTTAAGCCAAGCCATGGCGCAGGTAAGGGGGTAATGACTTCCTCTGGTCCCATCCCTGAGGGCCCAAGTTGCCTTCTGGCTCACAAGGCATACGCCGTCGGGGAGGTGGGCTCCTTTGTGAAGCCGACGGATCTTAAGCCCTTTGACTTGGTGGGGACAGAAGATTTGGGGGCGCCAGCCCTTTTTGATATTACCAGGGTATGTTTGCTTTTTACTAGATTAGTTTGGTTTTATCTCCTTCTTACCTGACTGACGTCTGCGTTCTTCTCTTTTTCAGGCCTTGGTTCGCATCAAGGCTCTTCAGGATCGCTGCCTTGCCAATGAGGGGGTCGTCACCCGTGTTAGGAAGCATAATGCTGCCCTGATGAACGAATAAGGTCAATACAATGAGGCCATGCGTACGTTCAACCAGGAGGTGAAAGAGCTGAGGGAGAAATTAGTAGAGGCAGGCTCTCAAAAGCAGAAGCTTCAAGAGGAGGTGATAGCTTTGCGAGAGAAAGTAGAGATGGCTAGAATTGACGTCGTCCAGAAGTTTAAAATGTCACAATCGTTCATTAACTCCTGTACTGATTACTACGGCACCGGGTTTGACGATTGCCTTAAGCAGGTGGCGTCAGCTTTCCCGAAGCTGGACTTGTCTGGGATTTCAATGGATGTGCCTGAGCCAGTGACGCCTGCCAGGGAGGTCGTCATTAATGATGATGACGGCATCTTAGAGTCCCAGCCTTCGCCCAAGGTTGACGGCGGCGTCGTTCTAGCCCAGTCTGCTATTACCCTTCCTGCTCCTATTTCTAAGATTCCCGTGCTAACTGTTGATGCTGACGGCGCTCAACCCGGTGGGACCCCTGCTGACATTCTTGATTTGTGATGTTCATTTTATTTACCTTAAGAATATTAAGAATATTGTTTAAGTGCCCTTTTGATTTTGGGCTTTTGTTTGTAAACAATTTATTTTATGTATGATATTTTCTCTGTTTTCATTCCTGTTGATATGTTGCCTGTTGAGGGCCGGGATTCCCGTCGCCTGTGGTATCATTTTTCAGTGGGTTGTACTAGTTCTTACTTCTATTTGCTTATGGAACCGTCAGCTTTATTGGCTGTCTTACATGTTTATTCTCTCCGTAGGCTTTTTATAGCCTTGCCCATTTATGGGGTTCTAAAAATTTTTGTTAAGGCCGTTGACGTTGTAGCTAAGATTCTGTGAATCCGTTTCTTTTTATTGGGTCCGTCAGTCTTGCCATTATAGACTTTAAGAGCCCGTCGCTTTTTAGTATTATCTTTGTTTAAGACTGCATTTGTTATTTTTATTGGACCGTCGGCTTCTTAGCCTCGTCCCTGTTACTGCCTTAGTGACCTTGTTATTTTTATTGGGCCGTCAGGAGCCCGTCAGCTTCATGGGGGCCGTCGGCCTTGTTCAAGACTTGGTAATTCACTTTTATTGGGCCGTCAGCTTTATAGATTTGCGCAATTTAACTCATAGAGCCCATCACTTTTGTGGGGGCCGTCAGCCTACTTAACCTTGTATTTATTTGAGGCCTTTGTGAACTTGTCACTTTTTAGCCGTCAGCCTAATTATAGACTTTAAAGGTCCGTCACTCTAGTGAAGGTCGTCGGCTTATTAAGCCTTGTATTTATTCGAGGCTTTAGTGAACTTGTCACTTTTTAGCCGTCAGCCTAATTATAGACTTTAGAGGTCTGTCACTCTAGTGAAGGTCGTCGGCTTATTAAGCCTTTTATTTATTCGAGGCTTTAGTGGACTTGTCACTTTTTAGCCGTCAGCCTAATTATAGACTTTAGAGGTCCATCACTCTAGTGAAGGCTGTCGGCTTATTTAGCCTTATCTTTGCCCAAGACTTTGGTCACTTTGATGTGTTATAAATTTGTCAATAGAAACTTTGACTATTTTCTGAATAAACTCCTCTTATTGCCATGCATCCGTAAAAAAAGTAGTTCTTTAAAAAGAAAACAAAAACCTTCCCTTTTGAGCTTTGAAAAGTTATTGTAGCGAAAACTAAAGTAAAATAAAGAAAATGAGGAGTGTAGCTATAATTAAACAAGAAATAAAGGGGTGTTGCTTCTTCACGTCATCCTTTTTACTGGTAGTACTTTTGCAAGTGCTCAGTGTTCCATGGATGTGGCAGCTTCTGTCCGTTTATCGTCTCCAAGTGGTAAGTGCCCTTTCTCTGCCATGACTGATTCGGTAAGGTCCTTCCCAGTTGGGGTCGAGCTTCCCTTGTGTGGGGTCTCTAGCAGCGCCTATGAATTTTCTTAGGACGAGGTCTCCTACCTTGAAATCTTTGTGTCGGACCCGGGAGTTGTAATACTTCGCCATGCGGTCTTGGTACCGTGCGAGCCTTTGTTCTGTTGTCACCCTGACTTCATCTATCAGATTGAGCTGAAGGCATATGGCCTCATCGTTCCTTCCTTCGTCGTGGTTATATACCTTGTAGCTTGTGAGTCCAATCTCGGCTGGGATGACCGCTTTATTTTCGTATGTTAGTCGGAATGGTGTCTCTCTTGTGGGTGTCCTTGCCATCGTTCTGTACGCTCATAATACGCTCGGTAATTCTTCAGGCCATATGTCATTTGCCCCCTCGAGTTGAGTCTTGATGATCTTGAGCAAGGATCAGTTCGTAACCTCGACTTGCCCGTTAGCTTGTGGGTGGGCGGGGGAGGAGTAGTGGTTCCTTATTCCTAACTGTGAGCAAAAGTTCCGGAATGAGTCATTATCGAACTGTTTTCCATTATTCGAGATTAAGACCCTAGGAATGCCAAATCTGCATATGATGCACCTCCAAACGAAACTCCGTATGTTCTTTTCCGTAATGGTGGCCAGAGCTTCAGCTTCCACCCACTTTGTGAAGTAGTCAATGCCTACTATTAGGAACTTCAGGTGTCGGACCACTGTAGGGAATGGTCCCATAATGTCTAGTCCCCACTGCGCAAATGGCCAGGGGGCCGTCATTGGAGCCAGCTCTTCGGTTGGTTGTCTAATAATGTTGCTGAACCTCTGACATTTGTCGCAATCCTTAACATAAGCTTTAGCGTCTGCCTGCATGTCAGGCCAATAGTATCCCGCTCGCACAAGCTTGTGTATTAGCGGTCTTGACCCTGAATGGCTTCTGTAAATCCCTTTATGTACCTCTCTCATGATATAATCCGCCTCTTCATTACCTAAGCACCTTAGGTATAGGCGGGAGAAGCCTCTTTTGTACAGAACATCTTTTATCAAGATGAACCTTGCTGCCCGGACCTTTAGCTTTCTTGCGGCTTTCTTCTCGTCCGGCAAAACGCCGTCCTTCAAGTATGAAGCTATTGTTGTGGTCCAGTTGCTTTCAGAACCTATCTCCTGTACGTTGCTTGAGTCTATTAGTGGAGAAAGTTGAACAAAAGAGAGTATATTACCATGGGTGATCATGTGTTCTGTTGAAGCGGCCTTGGCAAGGTGATCGGCTTGCTCATTCTCTCCTCTGGGGATCTGGAAGATTTTGGCCTGTAGGTCGTCTACCCTCCTTTTCACTTGATCCAAGTATCGTTTCATCATTTCGCCCTTGCACTCATAATCCCTATTTACTTGGTTAGTGATGACCTGGGAGTCGCAGTAGATAACTACGCTAGTGGCTCCAACGGCTTTGGCGAGGTCAACGCCCGCTACTAACGCTTCGTATTCCGCTTCATTATTGGTGGTGAGGAAGTCGAGACAGATCATGCATTCAACTACATCTCCTTCAGGTGACAGTAATACTACGCCGGCCCCCTCGGCTTGTCTATTAGATGATCCATCCGTATGCATGCTCTACTGAGGGGATTCTTCTGCCCTCTTGTCTTCATCATGAGTAAACTCCGCTATGAAATCCGCGATGACCTGCCCTTTGATAGTGGTTCGGGGGCGATATTGGATGTCGAACTCGCTCAATTCTATGGCCCAGAGTGCTAATCTTCCAGTGGCATCAGGGTTGCTCATAGCTCCCCGTAAGGGCCTGTCGGTCAGGACGACTATCGTATGGGCTTGGAAGTACGGTTTGAGTTTGCGAGTTGCCATAACTAGCGCGAAGGCTAGTTTCTCCATGGGCAGGTACCTCTCTTCTGCTCCGCAAAGCGCCCGACTAGCGTAGTATACAGGTTTTTGTACTTTTTCTTCCTCCCTGATCAAGGCTACGCAAATAGCAGCGGGTGAAACGGCTAGGTAGAGAAAAAGTTCTTCACCCGGTTGCGATGGACTTAGCAACGGTGGGGCAGAGAGGTAGGCTTTTAATTGTTCGAACGCCTGCTGGTACTCGTCTGTCCATTCAAAGGACTTCTTCAGCGTGCGGAAGAAGGGCAAACATTTATCTGTTGCCCTCGACACAAACCTATTCAGCGCTACCACTTTTCCATTGAGGCTTTGTACCTCATTTATATTTCTTGGGAGCATCATCTCCATTATGGCCCGAATCTTATCCAGGTTTGCTTCTATCCCCCTTTGCGACACCATGAACCCTAGAAATTTTCCCACCGTCACTCCGAAGGTGCATTTTCCTAGGTTGAGCTTCATATTATAAGAACGGAGGGTGTCAAATGTCTCTCTGAGGTCTTCCAAGTGATCTTCCTCCATTCGGCTTTTCACTAGCATATCGTCCATGTAGACCTGGACATTTCTCCCAATTTGTGGCTCGAACATTTTGTTCATGAGCCTTTGGTATGTCGCGCCTGCATTCTTCAATTCGAAGGGCATTACTCTATAGCAGAAGAGGCCTTGACTGGTTACAAATGAAGTTTTTTCCTGATCATCTTTGTGCATTCGAATTTGGTTGTAACCCGAGAAGGCACCCATAAAACTGAGCAATTGATGCCTAGCTGTAGAGTCCACTAGTACGTCAACTCGTGGGAGAGGGTAGCTGTCCTTGGGGCATGCTTTGTTTAGGTCGGTAAAGTCCACGCACATCCTCCACTTCCCGCTAGCTTTTTGATCATTACTACGTTCGTCAGCCAGTCGGGGTAGCATACCTCCCTTATGAAGCTTGCTTCCTAAAGTTTGCGGACCTCTTCTGCAATGGTTTGGTCTCGTTCCGGGGCGAACACTTGCTTTTTCTGTCGAATGGGGGGAAAGGAAGGCGATACATTCAGCCTATGTACGATGACTAATGGATCTATTCTGGGCATGTCCTCATGGGTCTAAGAAAATACGTCTCGATTGCTTCTTAGAAAAGCTGTGAGCTCTTGGCGGATGGCGGGACTGGCGGGAGTCCCAATCTTGGTTGTTCGCTCGTGGTTCGAGTCGTCAAGAAACACCTCTTCAAGTTTCTCCACAGGTTCCGTCATTGTTCGATGTTCTTCTATGCTCATTGCCTGGAGGTGGTCATCCATTTCCATCATGGCCACATAACATTCACGTGCGGCCACTTGATTTCCTCGTAACTCTCCCATGCCGTAGTCGGTAGGAAACTTAATCATTAGGTGGTAGGTTGAAGTTACAGCCTTCCATAAATTGAGGGTGGGTCGCCCGAGGATAGCATTGTAGGCAGATGAGCAGTCGACCACTAGGAATGTCATGTCCTTAGCGATCTATTGTGGGTAGTCGCCTACCACTACGGACAATGTGATTGCACCTAAGGGGAGCACCCTTGTTCCTCCAAAACTGACGAGAGGAGCGTTCGTCGGGATTAACCGTTTCCTGCCGATTCCCATCTGTTGGAATGCTGGATAATACAGGATATCTGTTGAGCTTCCATTATCGACCAACACCCTGTGCATGTTGTAATCTTCTATCCGTATGCTAACGACCAGCGCATCATTGTGTGGGTGGTGAAGACGTCTTGCATCCTCCTTCGAGAATCCGATTATGGGGCTTTCTCTCCGAGCTATCTTCGGCATAGAGCCCGTCAGCTGAACATTCTGGACCATCCTAAGGTAATTCTTCCAAGCTTTTTTGGATGATCCAGTGACTGCCGTTCCTCCCACGATCATTCTTATGTCCCCTATGGGGGGTCTCGGTCGTTCATTATCCCGTCGGGGGTTCTGCTCCTGAGGAGGTTAATTCGCTCTCTCCTTTCTGACGAACCTCTGCAACTTTTCTTATTTAATAAAGGTTTCAATATGTTGTTTCAAGTCGTAACAGTCGGCCGTGTTATGACCTTGGTCTCAGTGGAAGCGGCAATACTTATCCTTCGAGAGTCTGTTGGGATCTCCCTTCAGCTTCTCGGGGTAAGTCAGGGCTTCCTTGTCTTTAATCTGCATTAGAACTTGATCTACCGAGGCCATTAGTGGGATAAAGCTTGTAAACCTTCCAGTCGGGGGCTTGGGGCGACGTTCGTCCCGTCGATCTCCCGTCCGGGCCTTCTTGCGCCCTTGGTCTTGTTGAGTATCATCCTGCATTTCCCTTTTTCTAGGTTTCTCCTCCTGAGCTGACAGCGCATCTTCAGCGCTCATGTACTTGGTGACCTTGTAAAGCACTTCTAACATGGTCTTCGGATCATTTTTGTATAAGGAAAACAAAAACTTACCCTTTTGTAGCCCATTTGTGAAGGCTGCCACAAGTATCTTATCATCGGCTTTGTCGATCGAGAGTGCTTCCTTATTGAAGCGAGATATGTAGGATCGTAGCATCTTGTCCTCTCGCTGTTTAATGCTCATCAAGCAAGCTGTGGGCTTCTTGTATCTATGTCCACCAATGAAGTGCGCGGTAAACTAATCGCTCAACTCCTTGAAAGTGCTGACTGAGTTGGGCGTTAGCTAGCTGAACCAGATTCTAGCTGCTCCCTTCAACATCATAGGGAAGGCGTTACACATGATTTCATCCGCTACACCTTGAAGGTGCATCAATGTCTTGAAGGTCTCTAGGTGGTCTAGAAGGTCCTTGACCCCGTCGTAGTTATCTATGTGCGGCATGCAAAACTTGTTCGACAAGGGGAAAGAGTTGACAATGGCAGTGAACGGGGAATCAGTATGGTTGACGAGATTGTCAAGATCGCTGGATACCCGTCCCTTGAGAGCGTTCATCATCACCTCTATTTGCTCCTTCATTGCCTTTATCTTTGTGAAGACAAGGGGTGGAGTCGCATCCATGAGGGATAGGATGCTTACATTTTGCTGATCCAGTCGACTTGGGGCGTTACTTCCCTCTGGTCCTTCGTGGTCTCACCGCTCAGCACTGGAATCTTCTAGGTCTTCTGCAATATTATTGCTTGCCTTCCGATGTAGCTGCTCTTCTAGAACCTGATTTTGCCTTGTGAGGCATTCAATGACCGCAGTTAGGATCTGCACTTGCTTCTCTAAAGCAGTCGGTTGCGGCTCGTCTTCCTGAACATTGTTGATAGTTGCCATTGATCGAGTAAGTACCATGCAACTCTTTTGTCAAGGGAGTGTTAGCTGTGGCTTATGACACTACTTGCGACGGTTCCCACAGACGGCGCCAACTGATGATGCAAGAAAATCAACAGTGAGCTACATGGCAAATACGTGATCGCAATGACACCTGCACAACACAAAAAAGAAAGGACCTAACAAAGAACACCAGTGTGATGCCGGCCGAATACCCTCCGAATGTCAAGTTAGAACTTCTCACAACTCTAGAGTGCTAGAGAGGGGTAAATTATGCGTACTTTGGTTGGTGAGGGTATCGGGGCTTTTATAGTAGTGGGGTGTGAACATCCCCTAGTGGGACTAGAAGTCTTTTCCTTTTAGGAATCTCCTTGAGGCGTACTTTACAGGATCCTTTCCTTATGGGAATCCCTTTGGATTCTGCGAAGCGTGGAAAGCAAGTTATTTCCTTATATACCCGATATGTGGGTGGCAAGCAAACATTGATCAGTACTGTCAGCTTGTGATGACACTTTGGCTTTCACCCCGTCGCCCTCATGAGGGCGTCAGCCTTAGGGTGTCCTACGAGGCTTCTCGTCACCTCATTTCCTACGAGGAATATTATGCAAACTGACGGACATGAAAGATGCCGTCAGCCTGTATCATCGTCGTTGTCCCATGTTGTCGTTGTAATACGTCAGCCTACTAATTTTTCTTCCACATCAACAACATTGTGAAAATTTATTAGGACTTGTTCAATGGAGGAACTGTTACAAACTACCACTACAAATGAATGGGCAATGACTGAGCTTCTTCACAATCATGGCCGGCTGAATGGTGGAGCAAAAAATGCAATCGCCTAAGGCCCCAAGTAAAAAAAAGGCCCCCAAATTTTAACCAATAGAGTTATTTATAATCAATAAATAAAATAATTTTGTTTTACTAGATGAAAAACAAATAAAAAACAAATATAAATCCAACATCCACAATATTTTTCACAATACTTTTAACCAATAAGTAAAAAAAAGGTCTCCAAATTTTAACCAATAGGGTTATTTATAATCAATAAATAAAATAATTTTGTTTTAGTAGATGAAAAACAAATAAAAAATAAAGAAAAATGCAACATTCACAATATTTTTCACAATACTTTTACAACTAATGCTAAGTACCAGATTATTACAGCCTATTGTTGATGGCAAAAAAAATAATTATAGTGATATTTTCAAATAGAAAACAAAAAGTAACTCAAAATTTAGGATTTGTTGTACAAAATATTGTGAATGTTGCACTTCTAAAAAAAATAAGAATAATAATAAGAGTTTAGTTAGTAAACTTTTACTAGTTTTCATCTAAGTCTACCACTAACACCATTGTTTTACTTACTACTATCAATTTACCACATTAACAAGTATAAAAAAATTTGTCAAATTTTTTTTGTCTATAAAATTTTTTAAAAAAGAAAAAATTCTACGTAGTTCATGTTAATTAGTAGTAATTTTGCATCTCAAACAAGATGATCAATTTTCGTCTTAGGCTCCAAATTCATCAAGCCGCCCCTGTTCACAATCCTGACATAATGGCCAAGACAAAGCACGAACTTGCTGCAACAGTTGGAACAGGACAAAGCATACAAGAGAAAGATATCCTTTGACTTCCCTATCTACAAGCTGTGCTTAAAGAAACAATGCGACTTCATCCAACAGCACCTCTTCTGGTGCCTCGTGCTGAGATGGATGTGGAAATTTGTGGATCACCATTCCTTAGCTCACTCAAGTGATTGTAAATGCATGGGCGATAGCCCAAAATCTCATGTAGCCAACACAATTTATACCAGAAAGGTTTAGCTCTTGCTGTAAGAATGCTAAACTTGTTGCTAGCTTCTCTCATTCACCACTTTGATTGGAAGCTTTTTCCTGATCGAATGGCACCTGAAGGTATCAACGCAAAAGACAAATTTGGACTTACATTGCAGAAGGCTCTTCCACTTGTTGCCATTTCTGTGGTTGTTGCTAAAGTGGAATAGTTTATGGACCTTTTTCTGTGTTATACTAATGTTGTTAGTAATGCTACAAGTTGTTATTCGATAGTTTGCTATTGCTGAATTGAGTGTAAATTTTTGGGTAAATTTAATGTTACCTGGTGCTCGTCATTTCTATTTATAATGCCCCGCTCATGGTTTTCATTGGGTTTACTCCAATTTTCAAGCTTTGCGCTTTAAATTTTGGGTTGTCATTAGACTTCTCTAGTGTGTCATGTGCATCAAGATATGAGTCTTCATGCCCCACTAATTTATTTTACTTTTTGTCATGCCTGACCTACCATGAGTCTTCATGCCACAGTTGCCAAAATAGTCTTAAGCAAGTGGCCATCCTTTGGAGTGCGCCTCATTGATTCATTCATGTTTTGGCATTTTAGGCTCCTATTTTGTTGGTTAATCTTTTGCATGTAAGTTTTTAGAGAATGTCTCCCTTTGCATTTGGTGACCAAAAAAGGGAGAGGCTTTAGGGGATTAGAATTAGCTAGAGAACTCTTATTTAGATAACACAGGATATTTATGTAACCTTGGATATATATTGTGCTTCATTATTATATGTATGTTTTTGCTTCTGGGGGGATATGTCCGCTGTTATTTATGAAATTATTAGTTACCGACTTTTAGTATGGTTTAAAATTAATGTTATTGTCTGATGTTTATTATTTTGTGACTATGAGTTGTTGCTTATACCTGTTTTTTCCCATGCGATTAAGGTGTTTGCTCATGGTTCAGGAAAAGACGAGTTACTTTCTTTGTGATTGATCTCTAATAACTGGTGGTAACTCCTAGTTAGTTTTTTTATGTGGTTTCTCAAGATTAGCTGTATTACTTGAGTTTAACATGGGATTTTTTTAAATAAAAAAAAAATGTAATGGGGATTTACTCACGGAATAGCCAAAGGAAGAGATAATTTGGATTTTGATTGGCAAAGACGAAGGGGTTCACTCAATCAATTCCACGTTTACATAGATGCCACCTTCTGCATTGTCATACTCATACTCTGCCAAACCACAAATCAACAGGACTTTTTACACGCCCATGTGCCCAATAGGCCAGTATTCAAAGCCTCCATAATATTACACGTAAGGCGGCGCTAGAATTTTATAATTCTCAGATGAAATTGATGACAATCACAAATGATTCTGGTCTGAGTGCGATGAAACTTTTATTTAATAAACCATGGCACATCATTCAACCCAATTGTCAAAATACTAGTAAAAGATTTCTTTCTTTTTAATAACATAAAATTTAATACCAAAAAATAAATTAAAAATAAATTTTGTACAAATTTGCTAAATATATATACAAACAGTCTTTCTCTTTTTTCATGTCACCACACTACCTTAATTCATAAAAAATTAAAAATTTAAAAAAAAAAACAATAATAAAAATAACTAATCAGAGTTAGCTCATATAATCTTTGAACATCATTTCAATGGGCACATGTTGTGTGGCTGGCTCATTCTATGTTTTCCAACCAAACACATGCTTCCACACCCAACTAAAACTTAAAAAAAAAACACAAAAAACTACAAAACTGAAATATCCCAACAAGAAAAAAAAAATACAATATTTTAAAAAAAATTAATAGAGTCAGCAATCAGACGGATCAGAGAGGAGCACAAGAACAAGAGGGGCACCTGATGAGACCGTTCTCATTGCACGCGATACAACAAATGAAGCCAGTTTTGTCGTTGTACACGGGATATTTATATAACCTTGGACATATAGTGCTTCATTGTTATATGTATGTTTTTGCTTCTGGGGGGATATGTCTAGTGGCGGCTCTAGGAATTTTGTTTAGGGGGGTCACTACAAGATTTTAATAAAAAGAGAACTTGAATGAGAATAAAAAAAAAAAAACGTAAAATTTTACAATTTTATTATATGAAGTTTTCAAATTTTGAATGTTACATAATAGTTCATTATGAATATATCTATTGCCAATGTGGGTAGCTATGAGTTTATGATCATTTTATTTTGTTGAGTATGTCTAACATTTTTATCTTTATATAGTTGTTATTATCTATTTGACTTTGTTTTAAAAAATATATTTTAAACTAAATGACTAATCTCAACTCATTGGATCTGTATTAATTATTGACGCACACAGCCACACTTATTCATACAAAAATTATACACTACATATCTACTTAAACAATTTAATGCTTGAACAATTACTAACTTTACTATTGTTTTCTTGAATTTTACTAACTTTATTACAAAAAGTTATTATAATATGATAACTACACACACATGTAAAAAAAAAAACTATTTCTTAATTATTAAATTATATAAAGTTATATTATATTTATATTGTACATACAAATATCCACACACATCATAATTTATACAAATACATAACATTATAACAAAAAGTAATGTACATAATCAATATTAAACACACTCACACACATATAATATAAATTTATAAAAAAGAATTACACTTACAATTCACAAAAATTTACTCTTTATTTTTAAAGTAAAAAATACTTGTAATAAAAATGTACAAAATTTAAGTCAAGATGTGAAAAAAATATTTTTAAAAATAAATTAAAATATTAAGCTAACAAAAAATATATATATTTTATATATATAATTTTTTCTTTTGAAGTCAGGGGGTTCAAATATGCTTTAGCGCCGCCCCTGGATATGTCCGCTGTTATTTATGAAATTACTAGTTACCGATTTTCAGCATGGTTTAAAATTAATATCTTTGTCTGATGTTGATTATTCTGTGACTATGACTTCTTGCTTATACCTGTTTTTCATAATAGTCAAGTTAGTAAACTTTTATCAGTTTTCAACTAAATTTACCATTGACATCACTCTTGTACTCATTATTATCAATTCGTCATATCAACAAATGTAAAAAGTTTTGTCAAATTTTTCTGTGTTTATAAACTTTTTTTAAAAAAATAATTCTATATGGTTCATGTTGATTAATAGTAATTTTATATATGAAACAAAATAACCAATTTTCGCATCCCCAAATGCATGAAGCCGCCCATGACAGCAACTACAACTTCAAGCCGCCAATGAGTTAGTCAATGAGATATAATCATATAAGCAACTTCTTGCCAAAGTTGTAAGACTTTTGGTAGTCTATAGTAGCCTCTTCTACTAACCCAAGTTGTAACTTGTAAGATGAAAATGGCATCCCTGTTCTGCAACCTCACACACAAACTAAAGGTCTGAACAAGTCATGGGATTTCTTGGCAAGAGAAGCTTGTTGTATTCCCTTTGTTGCCTATGTTTGAACTTAGGTGTTGCCAGAGACACAATTAGTTCTTTTCAATCCCTCAAAGATCCTGACTACGTAATCTCCCGTGGGAGTTCTTTCAGAATGGGATTCTTCAGCCCTGTAAATTCTACCAACCGCTACCTTGGCATATGGTACAATAAGATTTCGGTAGTCACTTATTTGAGTGTAGTTTGGGTAGCTAACAGAGAGAGACCCCTTAAGGATTCTTCTGGGGTTCTTACTATTTATGAGGATGGAAATCTTGTGGTACTATCGAACTAAAGATGATTGTCGAAAGCACTGCTTGGAGAACTGTTCTTGTGTAGCTTATGCATATGATACTGGCATTGGTTGTATGTCATGGAGTGGAAACCTAATTGACCTGCAAAAATTCTCCACTGGTGGGTTGGATATATATATTCGTTTGTCTTATATGGAATTTGGTAAGTTCATTTTTTTTCTCTCCCAGTTTTGTATACTCTTATGCTTATGATCATCCATTAGACTAGAGAGAAACTTTATCCCTCCCCCCCCCCCCCCCCCCCTCTTTCCCTTATTTATATATATCCTTTTCTGAGTAACACATTGGTCAGATGTTTATGTATTATAAATTGACAAAGCATAAAATCCAACAAGTTTCACGGCCTTTTTTGTCAAATAGCATAATTTGAGGAAATATTTAGGAGAAATGTATTCGACTAAATTTATATAGTTATGAAGTACTTTTTTGGAACTCGAGTTTAGAACTAAAGTTCGACAAACTTGAGTTTCAAGCAGGGACGAACCTAGGTGGGTGCCGAAGGGGGTCCCTTGGGTCCTTTATATATATATATATATATATATATATAGTTATTATGTATTTTATTTTTATAGTTGGGCCCCCTTCTAAAACCTTAAGCCCTCTTTCTCCTCAATAAGTCTAACAAACCTACGCAAATAGCAACTATCCAATCCAAAAACTTAACAAAAACAATAAAAACATTCACAATGGTGATTGTATTTTAGCAACCAAAAAAAAAAAAACTATTTTACCACCAAAGAACCAAAAAATCATGTGTTATTGAAGAAGTTAAAGCTAAATTTTTTGCAATTATAGTAAACTGATATAAATACCAGTTGACTGTAGTATTTATTAAAAATAAAATAAAATATTTTATTAAATTATATCTCTTCCTTAAAAATAAAAAATAAAAAAATAAACTCAAATTCTCTCGTTTACTTTATTATTTTAATGATTTGTTTATATTGTTTTAAATGAAGTGATAAAAAAATAAAACTTTGATATTGGGTGTATTGTAAAGTGATGTGGTAAAATAAATAAAGTAGATTTTTAAGGTGCTATAAGCTAAAAATTTCAGCACCACCACTGTGAATGCTCTAACTTCAACCAAAAAAGAAAAAAAACTCTTAGCAAGCTTAGTATTAAAAAAAAGACATTATTATTATTATTATTTTATGTTTTTGTCTTTGTTGGTAAATGATTGCATTTTAATGTATTTAGAAACAATGATTTTTTTTTTTTTAAATACTATATGGATGCCTATCTGGAGTTTTTTTTTTTTTTTTTTCCTCTAGCCCCTACTAGTTTAAAATCCTAGGCCTGTCCCTGGTTCCAAGTTGTTGGAGGCCTTGTATTAGAGGCAGGTCACGAGTTTCACTCCCTGTTGCACATGTGTAGGTGTTGGGGGTGGGACTATTGGTGGAGGCCTAGTGGGCCAATTCCAAGATCCTACTAGAGGCAAAGACCAAGTTGGGCCAAGTCTCAGTGAACCTATTGGCGCTAGACTACCACCCTTTAAGAAAATAAATTTGCACCCTTACCTTCAATTATGGCTTTTAGTGTAGTAGGTAAGCACTTGGTTCTAACACAAGCGAAACTCGAGTTTACCAAACTTGAATTCCAAGCTTTATATGTTACTTAAGCTTAGAACTTGAGTTTGGTAAACTCAAGTTTCACTTGGAACTTGTGTTTGACAAACTCGAGTTCCAGAAAAGTGCTACATATAGCCGGATGTGTTTCTGCTAAATTTTTTCTAAAACTATGCTATTTGGCAAAATTAGTCCAAGTTTCACACATTAGATTAAACTAGTTGCAACTTCACACATCAATTGCCTCAAGTATTATGTTTTTTTTTTTTTTTTAAGACTTCTACAAGTATTTTTTTTTAATCTTTTTATCCTTATAAATATATCATTATATTATTTTTTGGTGTGTTTGATTAATATTTTTTTAAGGTGTTTCACATTCTTCTAACTTCTATTATAGTGTGTTATATTAGCCTAATATACAACTAAAATTTGTAATTTTTAAATTTGTTATTCAAATTTCTCATCTCTTAAAGAATATGAAGATTATCATGATGTTAAAACCCATCACAAAATTACAATGTTATCTTAACTAAAATTAAAATGAAACCAAAGGAATAAAAGATAGACTTTATAATAATTTTTTACTCAAACAATTGGTAGACACATTCAAATTCATAGCTATGTAGATTGTATTTTGATATAAACTCAAATTCCTATTTCCAAAAAAAACTAAGTATTAACTCAAATCAAAATCCAACCAAAGCAATAAGAGGGAGAAAGAAGACTTATGGCTGGGAAATTTAGGGAAAAAAAAAAACCATCAACCTAAATTAGAGCAATAAGAAAGAACAAAAATCCACTGAGAAAGAGTACTCACATTTTTTGTGTGAGAAAAATATAAATTGAATGGGGGAAATGATATCAAATTTATACAAAATAAGATGGAGAGAAGAAAAGTCAAAATATAAAAAAGAAAAAATGATGAAGGAAGTGTAATGGTAAAGTAAAGAGTAGTAAGGAGATAAAGAAGCAAAATGGGAGAGGAAAAGTTGGAAGAAGTGTAACAATAGTTGTGGACAAACAAGGAGAAGAAAAGTTTTAGCATTTGTTTTGTTTTTTAAATAATAGGGAGAAGTAAAGTTTAAAAAGAGAAAGAAGATGTTGAGAATAGGTGGATGATATGGCACAATGATAGAGTAGCAAAATTTATTGCATACATTAACATTTTTATATTTTTTGATATGATGTTACACGACAGAAGCTTAGCATTACTTTTAACTTTTAGATATTATATAGATTTATTTTCAAAAATTTGACAAAATTAATTGAAACTTTTTCTAATACACAGAAAACAAGAGAAATTTGAAAGTAATCTTCACAATTATAGTGATTATTGGAGTAATGGCCATTCCCAGTACTGCATACTTCTTTTGGAGATGGATGACCAAAAAAAGAGGTAATATGCCCTATCATTAACTATGGGAACTAGAAATTGCTAGATGCATAGCTTACTATTAAAATTTGCCACAGCAAGGAAAAATAAAAGCAGGGAGAGTTTACCATCCAAAAACCTGAACAATGTTAAACTCCACGAGCTGCCAACTTTTAGTTTGGAAGAATTGGCAACTGCAACAAACAACTTTCATGTAGCTAATATGCTTGGCCGAGGTGGCTTTGGTACTGTCTATAAGGTAATGGTTGCTCTAGTAGCCTTCATTAGTTCCTCTTTAAATCATACAGATAAATACTTATATTCGTTGTTTCTTTTGCCAGGGAAAGTTGCATGATGGACAGGAAATAGCAGTGAAAAAACTATCAAGATCCTCTGGACAAGGGCTTGAAGAATTTATGAATGAGGTGTTTGTTATCTCTAAGCTGCAACATCGAAATCTTGTAAGACTTCTTGGCTGCTGCATTGAGGGAGAAGAGAATATGTTGATCTATGAGTACATGTCAAACAAAAGTTTGGACGCAATTGTTTTTGGTTAGTACATTTCAATTCCCTTCCTTTTAGGCTCATTAATAGAATAACTTTGAAATCTAGAAATCTGGTTTCTATATACTCAATGTGTTGAACCCATGACCTCTATATACAAATTTACTCTTATCTCTTTGTTATTTCTTTTGGTCACTATTCATTTAGATCCACTCAACCAAAAACACCTTGATTGGAAAAAACGCTTCAACATTATTGAAGGAATTAGTAGAGGCCTGCTCTACCTTCATAGGGATTCTAGACTGAAGATTATTCATAGGGATCTAAAGGCAAGTAATATCTTGTTAGATGAAGAGCTAAATCCAAAAATATCAGACTTTGGAATTGCCAGAATTTTTACAAGCAGTGAAAATCAAGCCAATACTAAAAGGGTCATCGGGACATAGTAAGAGCTTTGTTGAAATTAAATTTTTAAATAATAACAACACTATTTGTGCTCAAATGATGAGGATGTGTTTCATTTTTCAAATGCAGCGGATATATGTCTCCTGAATATGCAATGCAAGGCTTTTTCTCAGAGAAATCAGATGTTTTTAGCTTTGGTGTGTTGTTACTTGAGATTGTTAGTGGGAGAAAAACCACTTGCTTTTATGATGATCAGCAGTACTACTTGAGCCTTGTAGGATTTGTAGGTCCATCTGACTCATTATCCTTTTTCTTTAAAGCTCAGCTAATCAGTATGTTAAATTTTTCTCTTTCACACTTGTCATCTTTCAGGCATGGAAATTGTGGAACGATGACAACATAATGGCTTTGGTAGACCCAACAATATGGGATCCTTGCTTTCAAATGGAGATGTTGAGATGCATACATGTGGGATTGCTATGTGTGCAAGAATTGGCAAGAGACAGGCCAACTATGTCGACTATAATTTCAATGCTTAATAGTGAGATTCTGGATCTGCCCACTCCAAAACAACTTGCATTCACTGAAAGACAGATTGCTTCAAATGAAGAGCCTGCTCAACTGGGTGAGATAAAGTCCTCCAGTTGCAATATCAATATTACAACAATTTATGCTAGATAGGAAGAAAGTGCTTGAGATAGCATTCCCTTTGTTTAGCATCTTTAAGGATGCAAACCGTACTCTCTTTTCAAAGTTTAGATATAACAAAGTTTGAATTCTACATATAACAATTCTATAAAATTTCAGAATTTCTTATACTTGTTCAATTATTCTGCACAACAAAACTGAATATGATTTTAAAAATGAACAACGAAGACACAACAATGAAAGAGCACCATTAAAAGGTCATAATTGATGAGGTAAAACTTTCAGAAAATTTCTTAATTGAAGAGTCACAACTTTCAATATACTGTTAAAATTGTTACTAGCTTTAGAATCCTCACTTGAGGCACTTTTTTTTGCATAATTTTGAAGCCTCAAACTGAGACACTTGACAAGAAAGAAAGCCAATGTCAATTCCAAATGCTAATCATGGTTCTGATCATATTGGGGGGTCTACTGATCATGAGTGTGGTTTGAAAAACTCTTGATGAAGATGATTGCAACATGTGACCAGAAAGAAAGCTAATGAAGGCCATTGATCAGAGGTGTACTCCGAGTCACGTAGGATGAAGATAATAGAGACGTGTGACAAGAAAGAAGTTGACAGGGAGAGGATATCATTCAGTTTGGTTCATGATATTCAACCATGATGGTTGAGGACACTTGATCAGAAGGAAAGCAAAAGAAAGGTGCATATGTCCAATGAATGTAGTTTAAATAACTAAGATCATCTTGTCATGAAATATCACTTAAGAGAAGATATATACTACTGATACTAGGTTGTCAAGATGTTGGGTTTGAGTTTGGGTTGTTTGTATTTTGAATCTTTGAAGGTCTTTGTATTTTGTAGATTTGTGCTCTTTGATTTTGCGTGTTCCATGTTGGCATGTTCTTGATTTTTTTAATTTCCTTGGCAACCAAACATATTATTTGAGAAAGAACATGTACATGTTCTTCATGATGACTGGGAAGAACATAATGTAAAGATTTTATTTTTTAACTTAATTAATTTAATTTCTTTTTTAAACGATCGGTTTTTATTTTATTTTTTAATTTATAAGCTGACGTGGCATTTTTAATAGTAAAATAAAATATTTTATTATTATTTTAATAGTTCTGAACTTTTGAACTATTCGAAGAGTGAGCAATTACATTTACTTTTTACCTACTTACTTCTTCAATTGCACATTTCAACAAACTTTCTATCATTTCTCTATCTCATTTAAATATTATTTTTTTCATTTTTCTTTAATTTTTATTTATTCCTTTTTTAATATTTCTTTATGCATTCCCAACTATTATATTTTTATAATTCCCAATAACTATATTTTTTAATCCCCAATGTTAACATTTTAAAAATTTTCAACAATCATACTTTCCAATGGTTTTTTTTAATGATCATATTTTTCATGCTTGCATTATTTTTCATTTATCAAATCTATATTAGTCTTGAAATTTATCAAATCTATGTAATTTGGAATGAATTTATGCATTAAAATTTTCACAACTTATTTTTTTAGATTATTATTATTGTTATTTAATAATTAAATAACTTATAATTAATTATCTCTTTCTATTTTTTCTTAAAAAAAGAAACGCATCTAATATTAAATACCACATCACACGATTACATACCCAAAAAAAAACCAAGGGAATAACTCAATTTTATTTCAACTTACTAATTTTGAAGACCACACATTTTCACACCCAATTACTCAACTTCAACCGTTCTTTTTATCAAAAATTATTTTTTGGAGTCACGTTATTCCATTTACTTCACAGTTTTACATCAGAGAAAATAGAAGAGAGAGAGAGAGGGAGAAAGAACACAGCAAGAGAGAGAGTGTGAGAAGGCCGGTGGAGATCAAGTGTCGCCGGAAGGACAAAGCCGGCGGAGATCGGCGTTCACCAAGCAGCAGCGCCTCGTCCGGCTCCCCACCGCCGCTATTCCTCCTCCCACCGCCAAACTGGGTCAGATCGGCTTGACTCTTTTTTTTTTTTTTTTTCTTGTTCTGTTTCAACTTTGCTGTTATAATAAGAAATAGATTTTGTTTTGTGAAATAGATTTTGTTTTGTGTTTTGATTATGTGGGACGTTTGAGTCTATGAGAGAGAAAGAATTGTTTTTTTATTGAGTTATTTGATTTTTTAAAGGAGAAAAATTCATTCGGAGTTGCTTCAGTGCTTTCCAAGTCAAGATAGCTACTGTAGCAACTCCAAAAAAAATTTGGAAAAATTTTCCTTTTCTAGACTAGGGTCAATGAGATATAATCATATAAACAACTTCTATTACAGGGAATAAATTCCTTAGAATTTTTATGGCTTAAAAAGTATTTTTCTGGTATGTAAGACTTTTGGTAGTCTAGAGTAGCCTCTTTCCGAGAAAACTACTAACCAAAGTTGTAACTTGTAAGATGAAAATGGCCTCCCTGTTCTGCAACCTCACACACAAACAAAAGGTCTAAACAAGTCATGGGATTTCTTAGCAAGAGAAGCTTGTTGTATGCCCTTTGTTGCCTATGTTTGAACTTAGGTGTTGCCAGAGACACAATTAGTTCTTTTCAATCCCTCAAAGATCCTGACTACATTATCTCCAATGGGAGTGCTTTCAGACTGGGATTCTTCAGCCCTGTAAATTCTACCAATCGCTACCTCGGAATATGGTATAATAAGATTTCTGCGGTCAATTATTTCAGTGTTGTATGGGTAGCTAACAGAGAGAGACCCCTTAAGGATTCTTCTGGGGTTCTTACTATAAATGAGGATGGAAATCTTGTGGTACTAAATGGACAGGAAGAGACTCTGTGGTCATCAAATGTTTCAAATTATGTACCCAATTCAAGTGCCACTCTGTTGGATTCTGGCAACCTTGTCTTGCAAGGCGGCACAACAGGAGCAATAGCATGGGAGAGTTTTCAAGATCCTTGTGATACAGTCTTGCCAAGGATGAAACTTTGTAACAATTTAAGAACAAATCAGAAAAGACAACTGACATCATGGAAGAGCCCTTCTGATCCATCCACTGGAAGATTCTCGGCAGGCATTATTCCACAAAACATTCCCCAAGGTTTCATTTGGAAAGACGGTCATCCATATTGGCGGACTGGTCCATGGAATGGTCAGTTCTTTACTGGAGCACAGAGCCGGGTTCTAGATTATCAAAGGGGATACACTTTAGTATATGATAAAGAAGAGATAGTTTGTGCAACCTTCGCTTATGTGAACGGGCTAGGTTTGTCAAAACATTTTTTGGATTCACAAGGAAATTTTAAGCAATTACGTTGGGATGATGAGAAGGAGGATTGGGAGGTTGTTGGGTTCGCTCCGGCAAATGAATATGATGTTTATGGCACCTGTGGTGCATTTGGAAGCTGTTATGCGCTGAGTTCACCAATCTGCAGTTGTTTGAAAGGGTTTGAGCCAAAGATTGTTGAGGAATGGAATAGAGGTAATTGGATGAGTGGATGTGTGAGGAGGACACCATTACAGCGTGAAAGGGTGAACAATGGAAGTGAAGGAGCAGGAAAAGCAGATGGGTTTTTGAAACTGGAGATGATCAAAGTGCCAGACTTTGCAGAGTGGTCATATCGAACTAAAGATGATTGTCGAAAGCAGTGCTTGGAGAACTGTTCTTGTGTAGCTTATGCATATGATACTGGCATTGGTTGTATGTCATGGAGTGGAAACCTAATTGACCTGCAAAAATTCTCCACTGGTGGGTTGGATATATATATTCGTTTGTCATATTTGGAATTTGGTAAGTTCAAATTTTCTCTCCCAGTTTTGTATACTCTTATGCTTATGATCATCCATTAGACTAGAGAGAAGCTTTATTTCATATGGTGATAAGTGTTGATCTTCACTGTTTCAACTGCTTTTGAGTAGAGTTGTGGTGTGCTTTTGTGTTAGACCCCCTTTCCCTCTCCCTTGTGTGTGTTTTTCTCAAAAAAAAAAAACTCTTCTCTGACTTAAATCCCCCCCCCCCCCCCCCCCTCTTTCCCTTATTTATGTATATCCTTTTCTAAGTAACACATTGGTCAGATGTTTAGGTTTTATAAATTGACAAAACATAAAATCCAACAAGTTTCACGGCCTTTTTTTGTCAAATAGCATTTAAGGAAATATTTAGGAAAAACGCATTTGGCCAAACTTATATAATTATGTTGTACTTTTTTGGAACTCGAGTTTGGAACTAAAGTTTGACAAACTTGAGTTTCAAGCAGGGACGAACCCAAGTGGGGGCCCAAAGGGGGTCCCTTGGGTCCAATTTTTATTTTTATTTTTATAGTTATTATATATATATATTTTGGTAGTTGGACCCTCTTCTAAAACCTTAGGCCCTCTTTCTACTCAATAAGTCTAACAAGCCTCATCCAAATAGCAACTATTCAACTCTAAAATTTAACAAAAACAATAAAAACATTCACAATGGTGATTGTATTTTAGCAACAACGAAAAAAAAAAAAAAAAAAAAAAAAAAACTATTTTACTGCCAAAGAACCAAAAAATCATGTGTTATTGAAGAAGTTAAAGCTAAATTTTTTACAACTATAGTAAACTGGTATAAATACCAGTTGACTGTAGTAATTTACTAAAAATAAAATACAATATTTTATTAAATTATATCTCTTCCTTTTATTAAAAAAAAAAACTCAAATTCTCTCGTTTACTTTATTATTTTAATGAGTTGTTTTTATTATTTTAAATGAAGTGATAAAAAAATAAAACATTTGATATTGAGTGTATTGTAAAATGAGGTGGTAAAATAGATAAAGTAGATTTTTGAGGTGTTATAAGCTAAAAATTTTAGCACTACCACTATGAATGCTCTAACTTCAACCAAAAAAAAAAAAAAAACTCTTAGCCAGTCTAGTATTAAAAAAAGTCATTATTATTACTATTATTATTATTATATTTTTTTGTCTTTGTTGATAAATGATTGCATCTTAATGTATTTAGAAACAATGATTTTTTTAATACTATATGGATACTTATTTGGAGTTTTTTTATTTATACTCTAGCCCTTGCTAGCTTAAAATCTTAAGTCTGTCCTTGGTTTGAAGTTGTTGGAGGCCTAGTATCAAAGCCAGGTCATGGGTTTCACGCCCTGCTGCACATGTGTAGGTGTTGGGGGTGAGATTGTTAGCAGAGGCCTAGTGAGCAAATTCCAACATCCTACTAGAGGAAGAGGCCAAGTTGGGCAAAGTCTCAGTCAACCTATTGGTGCTAGGCTACCACCCTTTGAGGGAATAAATTTGTGCCATTACCTTCAGCTATGGCTTTTAGTATAGTGGGTAAGCGCTTGGTTCTAACACAAGTGAAACTCGAGTTTACCAAACTTGAATTCCAAGCATTATATGTTACTTAAGCTTGGAACTTGAGTTTAGCAAACTCGAGTTCCAAAAAAGTGCTACACATGGCCGGATGTGTTTATGCTAAATTTTTTCTAAAATTATGCTATTTGGAAAAATTAGCCCAAGTTTCACACATTAGATTAAACTAGTTGCAACTTCACGCATCAATTGCTTCAAGTATTGTGTGTTTTGTTTTTTAAAGACTTCTACAAGTATTTTTTTTTAATCTTTTTATCTTTATAAATATATCATTATATTATTTTTTGGTGTGTTTGATTAATATTTTTTTAGAGATTAAATTCTATAAGGATGGGGTGTAGAACCCATGTTTTACACCATCCAATAGGTGATTGCCACATCAGCATTTTATTTAAAATTCAATACACCCTACCACACTTAGTAACATCTCGACAGATTCCCAATTTGGTTGGATTTATATATGAGTATTAGAATTGATTGTGTGTGATTGTGTTTATTCTTAAATATCTGATAAGATGATGTTGCATGTTGGAATTGGAGGGATAAAACATGGGTTTTACATTACGTCCTTATAGAATTTAATCTCATTTTTTTAAGGTGTTTCACATTCTTCTAACTTTTATTATAGTGTGTTATATTAGCCTAATATACAACTAAAATCTATAATTTTTAAATTTATTATTCAAATTTCTCATCTCTTAAAGAATATGAAGATTATCATGATATTAAAACCCATCACAAAATTACAATGCTATTTTAACTAAAATTAAAATGAAACCAAAGGAATAAAAGATAGACTTTATAATAATTTTTTACTCAAACAATTGGTAGACACATTCAAATTCATAGCTATGTAGGTTGTATTTTGAAATAAACTCAAATTCCTATTTCCAAAAAAAACTAAGTATTAACTCAAATCAAAATCCAACCAAAGCTATAAGAGGGAGAAAGAAGACTCATGGATATTTAGGAATAAAAAATAAAAAATCCATCAACCTAAATTAGAGCAATAAGAAAGAACAAAAATCCACCAAGAGAAAGAGTACACACATTTTTTGTGTGAAAATAATATAAATTGAATGGGGGAAATGATATCAAATTTATACAAAATAAGATGGAGAGAAGAAAAGTCAAAATATAAAAAAGAAGAAATGATGAGGTATAATGGTAAAGTAAAGAGTAGTAGAGAGATAAAAAAGCAAAATGGGAGAGGAAAAGTTGGAAGAAGTATAACAATAGTTGTGGACTAACAGGGAGAAGAAAAGTTTTAGATTTTGTTTTGTTTTTTAAATAATTGGGAGAAGAAAAGTTAAATAAGAGCAAGAAGATGTTGAAAATAAGTGGATGATATGGCACAATGATAATTTATTGCATACATTGACATTTTTATATTTTTTGATATGATGTGACTCAACAAAAGCTTAGCATTAGCTTTAACTCTTAAATATTATATAGATTTATTTTCAAAAATTTGACAGAATTAGTTGAAACTTGTTCTTATACACAGAAAATGAGAGAAATTTGAAAGTAATCATCATAGTTACAGTGATTATTGGAGCAATGGCCATTCCCAGCTCCGCATACTTCTTATGGAGATGGATGACCAAAAAAAGAGGTAATATGCCCTATCATTAGCAACGGGAACTAGAAATTGCTAGATGCATAGCTTACTATTAAAATTTGCCATAGCAAGGAAAAATAAAAGCAGGGAGAGTTTACCATCCAAAAACCTGAACAATGTTAAACTCCACGAACTGCCAACTTTTAGTTTGGAAGAATTGGCAACTGCAACAAACAACTTTCATGTAGCTAATATGCTTGGCCGAGGTGGCTTTGGTACAGTCTATAAGGTAATGGTTGCTTTAGTTGCCTTCATTAGTTCCTCTTTAGATCATACAGATAAGTACTTATATTCATTGTTTCTTTTGCCAGGGAAAGTTGCATGGTGGACAGGAAATAGCAGTGAAAAGATTGTCAAGATCCTCTGGACAAGGGCTTGAAGAATTTATGAATGAGGTGTTTGTGATCTCTAAGCTGCAACATCGAAATCTTGTAAGACTTCTTGGCTGCTGCATTGAGGGAGAAGAGAATATGTTGGTCTATGAGTACATGTCAAACAAAAGTTTGGACGCAATTGTTTTTGGTCAGTACATTTAAATTCCCTACTTTCTAGGCTCATCAATAGAATAACTCTGAAATCTAGAAATCTGGTTTCTATATACTCAATGTGTTGAACCCATGACCTCTATATACAAATTTACTCTTATCTCTTTGTTATTTCTTTTGGTCACTATTCATTTAGATCCACTCAACCAAAAACACCTTGATTGGAAAAACCGCTTCAACATTATTGAAGGAATTAGTAGAGGCCTGCTCTACCTTCATAGGGATTCTAGATTGAAGATTATTCATAGGGATCTAAAGGCAAGTAATATCTTGTTAGATGAAGAGCTAAATCCAAAAATATCAGACTTTGGAATTGCCAGAATTTTTGGAGGCAGTGAAAATCAAGCCAATACTAAAAGGGTTATCGGGACATAGTAAGGGCTTTGTTGAAATTAATTTTTTAAATAATAACACCACTATTTGTGCTCAAATGATGAGGATGTTTTTCATTTTTCAAATGCAGCGGATATATGTCTCCTGAATATGTAATGCATGGCTTTTTCTCGGAGAAATCAGATGTTTTTAGCTTTGGCGTGTTGTTACTTGAGATTGTTAGTGGGAGAAAAACCGCTTGCTTTTATGATGATCAGCAGTACTACTTGAGCCTTGTAGGATTTGTAGGTCTATCTGACTCATTATCCTTTTTCTTTAAAGCGCAACTAATCAATATGTTAAATTTTTGTTTTTCACACTTGTTGTCTTTCAGGCATGGAAATTGTGGAACGATGACAACATAATGGCTTTGGTAGACCCAACAATATGGGATCCTTGCTTTCAAATGGAGATGTTGAGATGCATACATGTGGGACTGTTGTGTGTGCAAGAATTGGCAAGAGACAGGCCAACAGTGTCGACTATAATTTCAATGCTTAATAGTGAGATTCTAGATCTGCCCGCTCCAAAGCAACCTGCATTCACCGAAAGGCAGATTGCTTCAAATGAAGAGCCTGCTCAACTGGGCCAGATAAAGTCCTCTAGTTGTAATATCACCATTACAACGGTTTATGCTAGATAGGAAGAAAGTGCTTGAGATAGCATTCCCTTTGTTTAGCATCTTTAAGCATGCAAACAGTACTCTCCTTTCAAAGTTCAGATATTACAAAGTTTGAATTCTACATATAACAATTCTATAGAATTTTAGAATTTGTTATAAGCGTTCAAATATTCTACACAAAAAAACTGAATGTGATTTTGAAAATGGACAACGAAGACACAACAATGAAAGAGCACCGATAAAAGGTCATAATGGAAGAGTTAAAACTTTCAAAAAATGTCATAATTGAAGAGTCACAACTTTCAATATACTGTTAAAATATTTACTAGCTTTAGAATCCTCACTTAAGGCACTTTTTCTTGCATAATTTAGCAGACGTTTGAAGCCTCAAACTGAGACACTTGACAAGAAAGAAATCCAATGTCAATTCCAAATGCTAATCATGGTGCTAATCATACCGGGGGGTCCCATTGATCTTGAGTGTGGTTGAAAAACTATAGCTGAAGATGACTATGACACGTGACTAGAAAGAAAGCTAATAAAGGCTACTAATCAGAGGTGTGTTCCGAGTCACGTAGGCTAAAGATAATAGAGATGTGTGACAAAAAGAAGTTGACGGGGAGAGGATATCATTCAATTTGGTTCATGATATTTAACCATGATGGTTGAGGACACTTGATTAGAAGGAAAGCAAAAGAAAGATGCATATGTCCTAGTTTAAATAACTAAGATCATCTTGTCATGAAATATCACTTCAGAGAAAGACATAGGGTGAGTTTGGTTCAGCTTTTTGAAAAAGTGCATAATGAAAAAGTGCATAATGAAAAAGTGGAGTTTTGTTAAAAGTGCATAATGAAAAAGTTGAGTTTCAAAAAGCTGAGTGTTTGGTAAAAACTGTTAAAAAGTGCATAATGAAAAAGCTGAGTGTTTGGTTAGCACTTATAAAAGTGGCTTTTTGAGGGGTAAATGACCAAAAAGGACAATGTATATATAAGAGAATTTATTTTATACCTTTTTTTTTTTTTTTTTTTTTTTTTTTTTTTTTTTGGTGGATGTGAGTTTATTTCATACTTATTAAATCATCTATTTCATATACTTACTAAAAAATAATAATAATAATAATAATAAATATATATTATTGGTATTATTTTAATTGAATTTTGAGAAATTTTTCTTTTTTAATGTCATAATTATTTGTTATTACTATTAATGACTTCTTATTAATATTAATTAAATCTAAATAATTTTTATCATCATGAAGCACGAAATAAAAATGTAAAAAGATGATAAAATATATACCAATAATCCAAGTTTAAATTGTACTACATAAATATGTAAAAACATATAAAATACATATCAATAATCCAAGTTTAAATTGTACAGCACAAAAATGTAAAAAAGATAATAAAATACATACCAATAACACATATTTAAATTGTACTACATGAGATTATAAAATAAAATAAAAAGACAACTACTAATTATTATCCCCCCAAATGGAATTAGCAATGGAATCACGAAGAACAATCATCACAGGGTTTGTTAAAGATCCTGAGTTCTGCTCATTACTGCTATTTACTTCACTATTACGTTCTCTTCTAGAAATTGAATCTCGATTGGCATTTATGAAGCTCCTATCATCCCTATCATTTAGTCTAACAAAATTATGAAGAGCCATAATAGCAGATACAATAAGTATTTGGATATGGAATGGAAAAGATGGCATGTGTTTGATAATTCTCCATTTATTATTCCACACACCAAAAGTGCGCTCAATCGTACATCGAAGAGACAAGTGAGCATGATTAAATTTTTCATGTCTAGTCCTAGGGCTTCCACCTCTCCTTCGAAAGTCTTGAAGATGGTATGATATCCCCTTGTATGGTGCCAAATAGCCTTTCATCATTGGGTATCCAGAATCAACTACATAATATTTCCCTAGAAAAAAAAATTCAATTGTATTAACACACTCATACAATATGTTATTATAATGAATAATTAACTCAGTGTAACTCATTAACAAGTTAAAAATATTTTGAAAATTAACGAACTAATCATGAATATAAAATTTGCATTCAGTCCTAAGGTCGAGCTCATCTTGAACTCAATAATAAAGTGAATAACCAAACTTAATCAAGCTCTAAAAAGGCTGAGAGAGACCGAGACACAGGCTGTGAGGTTGAGGAGCTCCAAACCCAGTTGGGTTTTCAAAAAATTCATCTGAAAGTTTGTATATTTTCTACTAATTCAGATTTAGAAAGCAAAAACAAGAGATGGGTATTGCAAATGAGGAGGCAGTGAAGGAGTTCCTGAATTGAGATTTAAAGAGAAGATAACAACACCTTGTGAAAGTAGTAGTACTAACTTGCTCTAATTTTTTAAATAGGTTCTTAAAGTAAGATTTATTGCTTATAGTGATTATGGAGTAGCAAAAATGATCCTTAGACCTCTGCTTCACCTGGTATTGGAGTGATTATGGAGGTTTAAGAGTGATTATGGGGCAGCAAGTGCTATTGTATCTATTGTTAGTTGTTATTGCTAAATGTATTTATGTTAGTTGTACACTTAGACTCCCATTGATTGAATAAAATCGCTTCTTCATTTGAATACTGCAATTTGAATCAAAATTAAAATAAATAGTGGTTCTACTTTTCCTTTATTTGATGGAATATACAACCATCACACCAGCATATACTTAGAGTCATTAAAATTATTGGTATGCCCCGAATTACTGATTTTTTTTACAACAATCTATCTATTACATCTTCAAAACTTTCAAAAATAATATACAATCCTTAGCCATATGCTCTGAAATCCTAAGTTGTCTAAGAACGCAAATGGTTCTAAGCAAAAGTATAAACCTATACTAAGTAAATTTTCTTCTTTTTTTTATACTACCATGCAGTTTCCATGCTCCCTAGTGTTATAGGGAGAAATAAATTATGAAACATACCCAGAAGGGCCTGAACCCATAGTGTAAAATGATACTACTTAAATCCAAAGTGTGCCACAAACCAAGAGTATAGAATTGAGTAGTTATAACCAAAACTATGGCTGCACTACTACTACCCCCCCATATATATGTTGACATGGATCAAAGACTAATAGCTAAGGTTCTTAGCTAGAAATTTTCAAATAGTATTCCAGCATAGGTTCTTAAAAAAAAAAATAAATAAATAAATAAAACAAAATGTATTGTTTTGTCATGATTAACAACATAGGTCCTTAAATACTTATATTTTAAGCTACTTGGATTCTATATATCTCAATTCCACCAAGCGAAGCTCATTTTGTGATTCTCTTTAGCCACATGCACCTAAAGTTCCTGAAGGAGGCAGTGAAGGTGCACATTAATTCCTACCCATGGCACTAGCAACAACTTAATTAATGGCATGCAATGTGATAAAACAATATTTAATGAATTCAGATTTCCATGATTTCAGAAGAATAAAAAGCAATCTAATTGGTTTTGCTTTCAATCAATTCTCAGAGCAAAATTAAAATCAGAGAAAGCCCCCTAATACACATGTTCCCACTTGTTGTGGTTAGTGGGTTAAGTAACCAAGTAGCCAATGTTTGGAAAATTATATGGTTTGTAACTTGTTTATGAATATTCTCACCGCAAATGATGCCTATTGTCTCCATTGACTAAATCTTATTTTGGTTTTGACAGATCCTATACAGTCATCACAAGAGCAAAAAACTAATTCTTTAACTTCTCTTAAGCATCTTGGCAACATGGGTACGGAAGTACTATAAAGCCATTTTATTCTACTCAAGTAAGTCTACTCATTTCTCTTCCTTTACATGTAGGATAGGACATATTGCAATCGGTAAGTTAATGGCTACATTGTTTTTTAAATTCCTTCACATGTAAGAATCTGCATTAGGGATTTGATGAAACTAGTTTTGTTGACAATATTGGAGCAAAATAATGAAAAATGACACATCCAAGTTGGGCATGAAAAATCAAAGACTGGAATGTTCTTCACATCTCTAATCATTATCCAAAACAACAAATGAAAAAAAGGAAGGGGCACCCAATTATGTGATACTAATCTGTCTTAGAATAAACATTGTTACAGATAGTATATCTCACACAAATTTTTGCTACGATAGTATATCTCCAAGGCTAATCTGTTTTTGATTCAAGATTTAAGAAATAAAAACATTGTTACCGAGAAAACAAAAAAACTAATTCCAATCAACTAAAATTCCAATCAACAAAAACAATACCCATTAATCTATTTCTGGTTTGCGAGAAAACAAATCAAAGAGAGCTGAAGCTGAAGAAAACAAAAGCATGCAAGATCTGAAAATGTTTTTCCCACACTCGGTAAAAAAAAATAATAATAAAAATAAAAGCTTCTGAATTAGTTGGTACCTGGTGATTTTTGGTAGCAGATCAGTGTTGCTTGGTGTTTTGGTAGCAAATCTCTACCTTCAAAACGTATTTCTCAGATCAGATTAGACAGAAATTAAAAAAAAAAAAAAAAAAAAAATCAAAATCGCGTTGAAGAAGACGAAGAAAGAAAGAAGAAGAAGAGGAAGAAGCTTACCACGGAGTAGAGCGCAGAAATCTAGCGAGGCTGGGAGGCGTGGGGGTGAGGGCGTGCAGCGTGAAGAGCAAAGAGATGAGGGTCAGTGTGAGAGAACTAATGAGTTTGTGTCTGTGAGATATATCAGGGACATTTTCGTAAATGCACATACCAACAGTAATAATCCAAAAACGCGCAGCAGTGCGTTTTCATTTATGGACCTCTGAGGTCCATAAATGAAACGCGTTTTGGACGTGTGTTTTGCCTGAGCCCAAAACGCAAATTTTTAAAGCCAAACGCATTTTATTACCAACTTTTTAATTTATGCGCGTTTTGGGCTTCAAAAAGTCCAAACAAACGCACACATACTACTGATACTAGGTTGTCAGGATGTTGGGAAAATTAAGGCAAAATAAAGGAAAATAAATAAATAACAAAGTAGGCTTACAAAAGGCACAAAATGGATGTTATCTTTAAGACTATTTGTCTCTACTCGATTGAGACTTGAACTTGGCTAGTTTATAAACAAACAAATATGAATGAGCAATATATCAAGCCAAGCAAAAACAATTTATGAACAACTTAGAATGTGTTTGGATACTGTTTATTTGTTAAAAACTGAAAACTTATTGTTGAACATTGTAGCAAAATATTTCTTTAATGGGCAAAACACTGTTCACATGTTTTGTGCAAGTTGGCTGGTCCATGTACTATAGCCGTGGGTCCCACTTTTTCAAATGCAAATGCAGACTTGGGGCTGGAAATGCGCAATCCAAATGGAGGCTTAGTTTATTTTTAGCCTACCTGGTTGCAAGAAGCTAGTCAAAATACAAAGAGGATGACTTACCTGGGCCCTGGTGTGACAGAAAGGACAGAGTTGGATGCATTCGGACTTTTGGAGACTGAGACAGAAGCTGATCGTGGATTACTTGCATGTCTGGTATACAAACTAAACGTGGTGTTGAAGAGAAAGCCTTGAAGGTATTGCTGATTGAAGCACACGAAGATGAAAGTGGAACACTTACTAAAGTTACCACTTTTATAGAATTCTAAAGCAAGCGAGCACAACTTTTTCCTTTGAAGAGATTGTTCTTAGGATTTCCACATCGTGATTAATCTGCGTACTGTGTCACTATCTCTATATTTTGTACTTTGTATACATATATGTACTTTGTATACATATATTTTGCTGGGTATATAATTTTTATTTTTTGTGATTAACTGTTAATTCGTTTATTTCTGCATAGGGATCTATTCTTAATTGTTTAGGATTTTGCAGATTCTATTCCTGCTTCTTATTCAGTGTTAATTATTGTACTTTATTCCAATTGTCTCTTTAATTATTTCCCATCCCTAGTCGCCTAGTCCTTGGTTGAAATTCAACCTGTCCTTTTTGACAAAGGAAGAAACAATCTAGACTAGGGAACAAACCCCTTTGATTTATAATTTAATATGACAAACTTATTTCTCGGAATCAAGGCTTTTGAAAGTCTAGAGTAGCATTTTTCTTAAAAAACTACCAGCCAAAGGTTAAACGTTTTTGTTTTTGTTTTTTTCCCCGGATAAACAAAGCTGTAACTTGTTTTATGAGCAAGGCCTACTTGTTCTGCATTCTCGGACACAAGTAGGCCAGAGAACAAGTTATGGGACTTAAGACAAACTTGTTGTCTGTCCTTTGTTGCTTTTGTTTGAATATGGGAGTTGCAATAGACACCATTAAATCTTCTCAATCCATCAAAGACCCTGAATACATAATATCCAATGGGAGTGCTTTCAGACTGGGGTTCATCAGCCCTGTAAATTCCACCAATTGCTACTTCGGAATATGGTATAATAACATCTCTGTATTCACTGTCATATGGTAGCTAACAGACAGAAACCTCTCAAGGATTCTTCCGGGGTTCTTTCTATATCTAAGGATGGCAATCTTGTGGTACTAAACGGACAGGAAGAGATTCTTTGGTCATCAAATGTTTCAAATTCTTTAACCAATTCAAGTGCCACTCTTTTAGATTCCGGAAACCTTGTATTGCAAGTTGACACAACAAGAATTATATTATGGGAAAGTTTTCAACATCCATCTGATTCCTTCTTGCCAAGAATGAAACTTAGTACTAATTTAAGGAAAGATGAGAAAGTGCAGCTGACATCATGGAAAAGCCCTTCTGATCCATCCATTGGAAGCTTCTCTGCAGGCATTGATCCATTAAACATTCCTGAAGGTTTTGTTTGGAAAGACAGTCGCCCATATTGGCAGACTGGTCCATGGAATGGTCAGGTCTTCATTGGAATAAAAAAATGGAATCCTGTATATCATAATGGATTTAGTGTAGTCGATGACAAACAAGGAACTGTTTATGCAACTTTTGCTTATATGGACTTGTTACATTTGTCAAAATTTGTTTTGGATTCACAAGGAAATCTAGTGCAGACATATTGGGATGATGGGAAGGAGGATTGGAAGGTTGTGGGGTTAGCTCCAAAAGATAAGTGTGATGTTTATGGCACATGCGGTGCAAATGGAAGCTGTGATTCACTTGCTTCATCAATCTGCAGTTGTATGAGAGGATTTGAGCCCAAGATTATTGAGGAATGGAATAGTGGAAATTGGAGTAGTGGATGTGTGAGGAGGAAACCATTGCAGTGTGAAAGGTTGAACAATAATGTTGAAGAAGGAAAAGCAGATGGGTTTTTCAGGTTGAAGATGGTCAAGGTGCCAGACTTTGCTCAGTGGTCATAAGGGACTAAAGACGATTGTCAAAAGCAGTGCTTGTAGAACTGTTTTTGTGTTGCTAACGTGTTTTAAAGGTTGGCTATGCTTTGGATGTTGTACCCCCACACTAAATTATTGCCTTTGTAAAGTCGGTTATAAGCTAACCAAGTTGGATTGTTACCTAAAATTGGTCTGTTACCATTAAAAAACATTGTTCTCATATATTTTCATTGATTTGGTGATGTGAATAATTTATACATGTGCTTAGACAACAACCCCCAAATAAAAGATATGTCCATATCATGGACTTTTAATGCTCATGTTGGAAAAAATACAATTTATATACGAACTACACATTGTCTAACCAAATCCAATTCTCTCTCGACATTTTCCTAAAAAAATCCGATTTGTGTGGATTCTTCCCCCAACTAAAGAAGAGATCTTGGCGAAATTGCCACATATGAAATTGAGCACAATTTTGAAAAGAAACTTGTACAAAAAGAAAGAAAGTGACTTAGACAAATCTTTTATAATGTATAACTTAAATGAAACCTGATTCTATTTCAACATCTTATCCATACTTTATTTTTATTCTCTCTTTAATTTCCATGCCTAGTACTTGGTCGACACCCAACCTGTTTTTTATTTTTTATTTTGTTAACAAGTGAGAAAGGAAGACACTAATATTTAGATTAGGAAACTTTTGGTTTATAATTTTATATGACAACATATTTTCTGGGACGTAAGACTTGTGAAAGTCTAGAGTGGCGTCTGTCTTGAAAACTACTAGCCAAAGCTGTAACTTGTTAGATGAGCTAGGCCAACCTGTTCTGCATTCTAAGACACAAGTAGGTCAGAACAAGTTATGGGACTTCTTAGGAAGACAATCTTGTTGTCTGTACTTTTTTGCTTTTGTTTAAACTTAGGCTTTGCCATAGACATCATTAGATCTTCTCAATCCCTCAAAGACCCTGAATACATAATATCTAATGGGAGTACTTTCAGACTGGGATTCTTCAGCCCTGTAAATTCTACCAATCGCTACCTTGGAATATGGTATAATAACATTTCTGTATTCACTGTCATATGGGTAGTTAACAGACAGAAAGCACTCAAGGATTCTTCTGTGGTTCTTACTATATCTGAGGATGGCAATCTTGTGGTACTAAACGGACAAGAAGAGATTCTTTGGTCATCAAATGTTTCAAATTCTTTGACCAATTCAAGTGCCACGCTTTTGGATTCCGGAAACCTTTTATTGCAAGTTGACACAACGGAATAATATGGGAAAGTTTTCAACATCCTTCTGATTCATTCTTGCCAGGTATGAAAATCAGTACAAATTTTAGGAAAAATCAAAGGGTACAGTTGACATCATGGAAAAGCCCTTCTGATCCATCCATTGCAAGATTTAGTTCAGGCATTGATCAGCTGAACACTCCTGGAGCTTTCATTTGGAAAGATGGTCATCCATTTTGGCAGACTCCATGGAATGGTCAGGCATTCATTGGAAAATACAACACAAATCCGCAATATCATAATGGATATACTGTAGTAGATGATAAAGAAGGGACAGCTTTTGCAACTTTTGCTTATGTGAATGAGTTACCTTTGTCAAAGTTTGTCCTGAATTCACAAGGAAAGCTAGTGCAGAGTTATTGGAATAATAGGAAGGAGGATTGGGAGGTTTTAGAAATAGCTCCAAAATTTGACTGTGAAGTTTATGGAACTTGTGGTGCTTTTGGAACCTGTCATTCACTGGGTTCATCAATGTGCAGCTGTTTGAGAGGGTTTGAACCGAAGATAATTGATGAATGGAATAGAAGAAATTGGACTAGTGGGTGTGTTAGGAGGGCACCTTTGCAGTGTGATCGGGTGAACAATAGTGTGAGGAAGGAAAAGAAGATTGGTTTTTCAAGCTGAAGACGAAGAAAGTGCCAGACTTTGCTGAGAGCTCATACGGGGCTAAAGATGATTGTCAAAAGCGGTGCTTGGAGAACTGTTCTTGTGTAGCTTATGTATATGATGTTGGCATTGGTTGTCTGTCATGGAGTGGAAGCCTAATTGACCTATAGAAATTCCCCAATGGTGGATCAGATATATATATATATATATATATATTCTCCTTGCCAATTTGGAATTTGGTAAGTTCATTGTGTTTTCAGTTATAGTTTTGTTCACCCAGCATTTGGTCCATTTTTTTGCTTGCTTTTTGATTTTCAACAAGCGTATTTGGATTTAATTTTTTTAAAACTTTTTCTTGGGTAACATAGAGACTAAAACATTACTACTTACATAAGAGCCACTTACCTGGTGATAAGTCTTAGGGCTGTTGATATCCCCTCCAACTTTGATGAGAAAATAACTTGAACTGCCTTTTATTAAACAATAAGCCCAGAGATGAAAAACAAAATCACAGTTGTTTCATAACTGCTAAGGTGATATGTTGTGATTGATACCAGTAAATGTTATTTATCAACAGTGATTTTGATAAAATGTCTATACTCAAATTTGACTGAATTAGTTTAAAATATTTTTTGGTAAATAGAAAAAGAGAGACCTTTGAAAGTAATCATCACAATTACAATGACCTTTGGAGCCATTCCCGTTGTCACCACAACATACTTCTTATGGAGGAGGATGGGAATGACTCACAAACAAGGTAATAAGGCCATTTATTAGATATGGGGACTGGGAATTGTGAGATGGATTACTAACTATTAAAATTTGCAACAGCAAAGAAATATAAAAGCAGGGATAACTTATTGTTTGACTACCTGAACGATGCTAAATTCCATGAGCTACCGATTTTCAGTTTGGAAGAAGTGGCAAGTGGCAACTACAACAAATAACTTTCATGTAGCTAATATGCTTGGGCGAGGTGGCTTTGGTCTAGTCTATTGGGTAATGCTTGATTTGTTGAGTTCATTAGTCCCTCTTCAAATCAAACCAGTATGTACTCATTCCTTTTTATGTTTCTTCTTCTTTTTTTTAGGCAAGGGAAAATTGCATGATGGACAAGAAATAGCAGTGAAAAGATTGTCTAGAACCTCTGGACGAGGTCTTGAAGAATTTATGAATGAGGTGGCTTTGATTTCTAAACTCCAGCATCGAAATCTTGTTAGACTTCTTGGTTACTGTATTGAGGGAGAAGAGAAAATGTTGATCTATGAATACATACCAAACAAAAGTTTGGATGCAATTGTTTTTGGTTAGTTCATTTAAACAACCTTCCTTTTAGTCTCATTGCCAGAGTAACCCCTAAATACAACTTTTTAAAGATGTACTTATTTTTTTTTACATATTAACATACAAGTACATTTTTGCTCACTTAAGTACAAGAGCAGATAAATAGAAAGGTAAACAAGCAATTGCTCATACTTTGGTGCTAACTTTGCCCCAACTTCTTTTCCTAACAATAAATTTTTTTCCATAAAAATTTGCTCATACTTAAAAAAAAAAAAAAAAAATGGTTACTATTCATTTAGATCCACTATACCAAAAACTCCTTGATTGGAGAAAATGCTTCAACATTATTAAAGGCATCAGTCGAGGCCTCCTCTATCTTCATAGGGATTCTAGACTAAAGATTATTTATAGAGATCTAAAGGCAAGTAACATCTTGTTAGATCAAGAACTGAATCCAAAAATATCGGATTTTGGTATGGCCAGAATATTTGGAGGCAATGAAGTTCAAGCCAAAACAAAAAGGGTGGTTGGGACATAGTAAGAGTTTTGTTGAATTTCAATTTTTTTAAAGTAATAACACCACTATTTTGTGCTCAAATGAGATGAATGTGTTTCAATGTACAAATTCAGTGGTTACATGTCCCCTGAATATGCAATGAATGGCGTATTTTCAGAAAAATCGAGTGTCTTTAGTTTCAGTGTCTTGTTATTAGAGATTGTTAGTGGGAGAAGAAGCGCTAGTTTTGATGATGATGAGCAGCACATGAGCCTTGTAGGATTTGTAAGTCCATCCGAATTATTGTCCATTTATTTACATCTCCAACTGGATCATTGCTAATAAGATTGAATTTGCAATTTATGTCTTTCATACTTGTATTCATTCAGGCATGGAAATTATGGAAAGGTGAGAACAGTATGGCTTTGGTAGACCCAGCAATATGGGATCCAAGCTTTCAAATGGAGATGTTGAGATGCATACATGTCGGACTGTTGCGCATGCAAGATTCAACAAGAGATAGACCAATTGTGTCTACTGTTATTTCAATGCTTAGTAGTGAGATTGCAGATCTGCCCACTCCAAAACAACCTACATTCATCGAAAGGGAGATGGCTTCATATACAAACCCTGCTCAACAAGGCCAAATAAAATCCTCCATTTACAATGTCACTATTACAGCAGTTTATGGCAGATAGGAAGAAAGTTCTTGAGATAAATTTCTCTTTGTTTGTGTATATTTTATCTTATGACTCCGAAGAAACCTATACATTTTTGGATGATGCATTTTTCATCTTTTTAGGGTCAATTTGGTTGATGAAAATTTTAAATCTCGAGAATTATATATTCTTAATAGTTTAAACTCACAAGAATTAGAATTTTCACATTTGAAATTATGTTCTACTCAAAATAGTTGGAATTTGTCAATTTGAATGTATATCTCAACTAAGACTATCTAGATTCCCAACCAAAGCAAATGAGATCAATGTATATACTATCTAGCATTTAAGGCTTAAGTACAAGGTAAACTGTATTGCCCAACCAAAACACATGGATTTTAAATGTCTTATGTTGAACCTTTAATAGTGTAATAGTTGCACAAGATCTTTGTAGCTCAATGGTATAACGGTTCAAATCCCCTCATTGTTGTTCCATCCATTTGGTCCTATTCTGTCCTATTTGGTCTTGTTTTATTTTCAAATGAAACGATGAACTTATCAGGCCTCAGGTGCTGTCATTAAAACACAGACGTGTACACCTGATATTACTGATACAAATGATGACATTTAATAAAAGCCTTTTAAATATATTGCACAAAACGGTGGTCTCCTTATCCTTATGTAGCCGTTAGATTCCAAAGTTTTTTTTTTTTTTTTTTGGTTTTTGTTTGTTAATGTTAGATTCCAGAGTTAGTTACAGTAGTCTTTGAACCAGGACTTCCCTGTTATACTCTTGTCTGTGCTTTATTAAAATCACTACTATATATAAAAATTAAATATTCAATTGAAATTGGGCCAAGCTTTAAAAAAGAAAGGAAGAAAAAAAATGAAACTTTGACAATATGCTCTTGATTTCCCTAGTCTAATTTCTATTGATAAATAAAATTGAGGACAAATTATAATCCAAAAGTTTTCATTTAAACACCTTTTGTTAATTATGTGGATTAATTGACAATGACTTCATATCATTAACACAAGGGCTCCATATCATTAACGCAATATAGCTTTAAATATATTGTACCAAAAATGATGTGGTCATGTAGCCGTTAGATTCCAGAGCCTGATTAGTCATTATCGAAGGTATTGAGTTGATCCACCACAGCCACAGGCAGTGGATTTTGAAATAAAAACAAAAGCACATTACTTGCATAGAGCGTCCTGGCTTCCTAGTATGTGTGAGAAAAGTCTTCAAAAAGTTACTGCAATAAGAGCATCCACAGCAACTGTGGCAAAAATTATGTTATTTTGCCACACCAAAGACCTACTTTATTATTTTACCATATCATTTTACAACATCACATTTATCATATGTGTTATCATTCAATTCTATATATTAAAATAATATATGCTACTTATTAAAATAATATATTATCTCAGCCACCAACAACAAACAAATATCACTCACCAAGCAACAACAGCCACCAACCACCACTGTCGCAACAACACCGACCAGCCACCATTGGCACAACCACCACTTCACCACCACAAATGCCTAGCAAGGTAGCAACCACCACCACCACCCCACCATCACACACACCCTAGCAAGGCAAAAAACACAATTTAAAAAAAAAAAAAAAAAAAAAAAAAAAAAAAAAAACCTAGCAAATACCAATCACCAAGCACAACCACCACCCAAATGCCAAACCACCACCAATTCAACATCGATTTAGCACCAATTCAAACAAACAAATAGCCATCGATTCAAACAGACAAACATAGCCACCTATTCATCATTTCATCAAACAAACACCAACAACAACCTTCACCGATCTAGATCATCCGTAGCAACCTTCATCAACCTTCACCCATCCCAAATCTCACACCCACAACGCTGACCCAAAACCCACATCAACGCCGACCCAAAACCCACATCATAACACACATCAACACCGATCCACAAATCTCAGCCAACCAACAACAATCAAAACAACCAACCACCAAAAGAGAGAGAGAGAGAGAGAGAGAGAGAGATCGACGAGATCGGAGAGCGATGACGATGGCTCGTGCGCCGTGAGCGGCGAACTCGTCACCCTTGTCGCTTGCGCCTCAGGTGATAATGGCCACCGTCAAACTGATGTTAAATTAAAGGGAAAAGAGAGAACAGAGGGAATCGAGGTGGCTGAGAAGAGAGGGAACCGGTGAGAGAGAACAGAGGTGAGAGAGAAGAGAAAAGGATAAAGTGAAGAGAGAGAAGAGAGAAAAGAGAATAAAAAATGATTAAAATTATTCCATTTTGATTCCGTACCGTTGCAAATTTGCAACGATACTGTTTACATGTTGTAAAAATTATGGGATTTGGCACATCTAATATTTGGTGTTTTTTGTGTTTGGTGTGGCAAATGTGCCAAAAATTTGGCATTTGGCACATTTGCCATACCTGCTGTGGATGCTCTAAATGAGTAAAGGCTCCAATAAGAATATTTTCCTTTTAATTTCATTGTAAATAACATTCATCCTGCGTAGCCAAAAAGTACACCAAATTTATTGTGGGTTCAATTAGTTTTGACTTATTTTGGTCTTTGTTTTGTCTCTTTTCTGGAGAAAGAACACATTTCGTCTTCTTAGATAGGGATGAGGTTGTGTGAGCTCACCAATTTGTAAAATGTTTTACCAAAAACTTGACAAAGGATTTTCTAGTCAACTTGAAAGATTTTACAATGAAACAAATATTGAAAAAATACAAAAAAATATTATCTTGAAAGGATTTTACAAGCAAACAAAGTGAGGGTTCCTTTCAACCAAATGGCATCTCCCTTGGTGATGTTTTTTTAAACAGGGTGGATCCACCACGGGCTTGAGCCATGAATTGGGCCACCTTTATGAGTAGTTTTTGGTACCCAATTGGTCTCCTCCTCCTCAAGGACATTTACACTATGGACCTTTTGTTGTCATATTAATTCAGACGCAATAGGCCACCCTTGCTTGCAATGAAGTTTGTGGCACTGATGGACTCTCCTCCTAAAGGATGTTTACACTCTGGGCCTTTATTTAGTGCCCATTTGTTTCAACGTTTTGGACCCAAAAAGCCCGTTTTGAAGAAAGCCGGAGTGGAAAGCCCGTTTGGTTCAACATAAAATGCAACTTTTTGGAAAAAGTTGCGTTTTGGCCAAGGCTGAGAACGCACAAACCATTATGGAGCTCTGGAGGTCCATTTTAGAAAAAGTCCATGCGTGTTCTCAGCTATCCATTGGACTCTTCGGGATTACCAAATTACCCTTCAATAAAGCTCACTCACGCCTCTCATCTCTTCTCTCTACTCTACCCTTGCCGTGCTACTACAAACACAGCGCCACCCGACTATCACCGATCTACCACTACAACCCATTTCAACATTTGATAATCCAAACACAAAATCGACAAAATCAAACCAAAAATAACTCAAAATCAACACAAAACAACTTAAAATCAACTCAAACCCCATTGAAAAACCCATCCCAAACCCAACTCAAAATCAACCCAAAACAAAATCAACTCAAAATAAAACCCAAAATCCACAGAAAATCAACTCAAAATTAAACCATTAACTGAAAACCCATAACCCAAACCCAAAATCAAAATCAAATACAAACCCAATGAGAATTAAGGAGAGAGATGAGGGATTTCCTTATGTTTCAATCATCTTCATCTTCTTCATCATCATCATCTTCTCTCTTCCTTGATCCTTGTAACTTTTGAATTGTCAAAAAAAAAAAAAAAGATGCAGAGAAGTGGAACGTTTTGGAATGTGAAGTGGTAAGGAAAAAGACGAAAGAAGGAAATAAAGAAAAAAAGTAAGGGCACATGTGTGGAGGAAGTGGTAAGGAAAAAGATGAAAGAAGGAAATAAAGAAAAAAAAATTAAGGGTACATGTGTGGAGGAGAAAAAAAGAAGGAAAAAAAAGGAAGAAGAAGGAAATATGTATAAAAAATAAAATAAAATAAAATAAGGGAAACATAAAATAAAGAATAAGAAATTAAAATTGAGAAATACTGTCACAATATTTTCACAATACTTTCACAATAAATCTTAAGTAGTTGGTTATTATTAGTTAATATTGGTGAGAAAAAAAATAATTTGTTTAGAGAGAGAAAAAAATAATTGTAATAGTACGTTCAAATTAAAATCAGTATAAATTATCACAATATTTTCACAATAAATCTTAAGTGGTATGTTATTATTAGCTAATATTGGTGAGCAAAAAATTATTTCACAATATTTATTTAAGTATGTAATAAACTCCCTTATATATACATTGTCCGTTTTTGAAATTTATCCCCCAAACTGACACTTTTATAAGTGCTAGCCAAACACTTAACTTTTTTAAAAAGCACTTTTTAACATTTTTTGAAAAAACACTTTTTGAAAACTCAACTTCAAAATGCTGAACCAAACTCACCCTTAGTAGCTTATGGTTTCTATAAATTATAAATTACATAATTCAATGAGTTTGTGTACAAGTATATGTATATGTATATGTTGATGTTAAAATTTATGTTTGTTTGTGTGTTTGTGCGGGCGCGCATGTGTGTGTGTGTGTGTGTGTATATATATATATATATATATATATATATAGAGAGAGAGAGAGAGAGAGAGAGAGAGAGAGAGAGAGAGAGAGAGAGAATGTGTTTATGGTTTCCACCTTTGGCACTACCTTTCTTTCAAACTAGAAGTAGAAAGACCACACATATGACAATCACCTCGAGAATGTTGCGCCATTTTTGGAGCCATATTTTGTTTGTAGAAACTACTAATTGATTGTTTAAGCAAACCTAAGAAGCTAAGTAGAATTTATTCTGGCACCTAGATGTCCATTGTCTTGGGATTCTTGTGTATGGTAATAGTCCTTAGAATAACTCAATTTTTGTACAACTATCTTCCTAATAATAGTCCTTAGATTCAACTCAATTATTTTTTTTTTTTTCAATCTTGTTTAACTGTCAAATCAAGTAACTTCATTAAGATAATACTTTCATCCATTTGTCTTTCAAATTATTTTGAAAATATTTGACTCCATAAAATAAACTTTCATCCATTGCACACCTTTTTGCTAAACAAAATAATGAGCTTCCAAACAAATATACCATTAATAGTTATATTAATAAGTTAGTGAGAAAAATAGAGCAAATAAGAAATAGAATTTTAAATCAAAAAAAAAAAATACAAAAACAAAATTATTTAAAAATTACTATTCAAATATCATTAAATTTTTCTTCTTAAATTTTTGTATATAAATATTTAAAATTTATTTACTAAAATACTTATGAACTTATATAGTTGTTTTTCTCTAATAAATGATTAAATTGCTATATATAGTATGTGAGTTTGTGTTTATGATTATGTTAATGTTTATGTTAATTTTCTCTTGTGAGAATATGTATACCCTTTTGACACTGCCTTTATTTTAAAATAGAAACACACTTACCACTCACATGACAATCACATTGAGAATGTTGGACAACAAAAGTACTTTCCAAATGTATTGAAGAGATGCATAGCTAAGTAATAGTTCCAAAATAGTCCCTAAAGAGAAAATTCCAGCAACTACAGTCAACTATATTAGTTTTACAATATGAATTTAAAAAACATTATATCCTAAATCACATTCTAAGTGATATTAACTAAGGAATTAATTCCAAAAAAAAAAAAAAAAAAAAACACTAAGAGCTTGTTTGGTACACTGTAATGGTTATTACAGTGTAATAGGAATTAGAATAACAAGAAATGGAAGAAGCTGTAATGGAATAAGTATTCCTATTCACTGGTTTGGTTACAATAACTTAGTAAGATGATGGGATGACATTATCTATAGTTAAATTTTATAAAGTACACTTTCTAGAAAATTAAATATTCACCCTTTTTTTTTGTTTAAATTGTATAGCATTCATCATTATAATTAGACGAATTGATTAATATTTTCATAAATATTTAAAATGTATGTAAAAAATTGGTAACATATTGTACAAGTTAAAAAGTTAATATGGATACTAGCATGGACGGAGGTAGATTCGGGCATTGGGGGGAAATGGCCCCCTAATTTTTTTTTTAAAAATATTAATATATATATAGCTACTAATTTTAGCAATTTTTTATAATAAAATTACAGTTTTTCCCCATTAATAATATCAATAATTCTTTTAAACGTAATGTTATAGTCATAAACTCTTGTACAACATTTTTACAAACTGTTGAGGTAGTAAATTCTTATTGGTTTACTTCTAGACCTATCATTTACCACTTTTTTACTTACCAATAACCACTCACCACATCAACAATTTGTAAGAAAAAATTGTAACTCTAGCATTTTTTTTCTTTCTAAAGGCCATAAAAAAATTTATAGGTACAAGCCCAAAAAAAATTAGCTCAACAACAAAAATTACCTTTAGTAAAGCAAAAAAAAAATTAAGTTTAATCAATTAATTTTATCCAAAACAAACAACCCAACCCTTTAAAAAAATTTAAATAAAATAATTTTATCCTTACCCAACAACAACGCAAACACCAAAAGCACAAAAAATAATAAATAAAAAAGAGAAAATCCCTTAGCAATTAGTTAAGTAGCAAAGTCGGAGATCACAACGTACTGCCGCACATAGCCAACATCAAAGCCACCCCCTAAGTCTTGGCTCCGTTCCTGCATACTAGTTTATAATATATGAATATAAATATAAGGAACAATTTTTCATTTAAAAGAAAATCCAAATCAAATTGTAAAAATGAAATACATGACATACATCAAGCATGCAAGTGACGTCTTTTCAATAATGTCCACTGTCATTTTACCGTGCAATCTTTGGAGGAAAAAAAAAAACAACAAAGAGTAGAAAACAATGGAGGAAGAACAAAATTGATTAAAAAAGAAGAAGAAGAAGAAAACAGGAAGTATGTGAGAGGAAAAAACCATATTTTGTTAGAGAGAGAGAGACCATTATGTGTTCAGTCCATTCGGTCTTGCTCAGTCCTTTATTTTTGAATAAAATGGCGACGTTTCTTATCAGGCCTCTCGTGCTGTCATCAAAACACAGACGTGTCCACGTGATAATACTGATACAAACGATGACGTTTAATAAAAGCCTTTTATGTATTGCACACCAAATGGTGTTGTCTCCTGATGTAACTATTAAATTCCAAAGTTAGTTACAGTAGCCCATGAACCACAACCTCCATGTAATACTCTTGTCTGTGTTTTATTAAAATCACTGCTATATAAATAAATTAAATTAAAAATTAGGCCAAACTTAAAAAAATATAAAAAATAAAATAAAAAACTGAGTCTTTGACAATATGCTCTTGATTAATTCCCTAGTTTAATTTCTATGGCGAAATAAAATTGAAGATAAATTATAATTCAAAAGTTTTCATCTAAACACCTTTTTTATGCGGATTAATTAACAATGATTTGATTAGATCAATTTGGTGATCACAATATTAATCAAATTTACCACAGCTAGCTACAATATAAACCAAATCTAGAGATTGAAGCAATCAACACAAGAACACACATAATTAATAATGTAGTGAGAAACCAACTTCAAAGGAAAAAAACACTTTGATGATACATCTACCTCAATAAAGTAATCCACCATATGAAGAGAAGTTCTACAAATTAGTTCAAATTCATGACCCTAGACTATACTCGTTAGTTAAACTTATTGACGTGATATATAATCGCTTCACACTAGCTTTAAACCTTTTGAAATCTTCTGTATGAAATTATGAATACCGTCATGCAAACTGCATCTATGATCACAATTAGAACTTGTTGCCGATTCCAAGGACCACCTTGAAGATTTGTGCTTTGCATCAACATACTGGGATTATAGATTCTGTGCCTTCAGCTCTTGTTTACCATAAGACCAACTTCGTTCTTGAATAAAGATTTATGAGACATAAGTTGATCAAAACTAGGTATAGGTTTTCTCTCATTGGCACATGAAAATAGTCTCTAAAACTCTTGTCGAAGTTGTGTGATAATAAACCTTTCATATATTTGCATGTAGGGCACAAAAAACAAGGCAATAGCATACTCAATTAAAATACATCAGATTTTGGTTTAATAATTTTTGATCAATCTAGTAGTGCTCATAAATCTCATGATAAGTACCCAAAGATTCATAGTGAACTTCGATAGAAGCTTCTCTTGAAGCAATAACGTGTTAATCTAGTTGCCACCGGAGCCATAAATTACTATCTAAATTGATTCTTTTCTAATAGTAAGCTCCAATTGCATCATAGCAAATACAAAAAAAAAATGGGTTCTTTTTCTTTCATATACTTATAGCCATGAAAAAAATTTCGATTTCTTTATCTCTTTACATATAATGAATTTTTCTGGACTGATACATGATTTTCTTTTAGTCTTTTTTGGGTCAGGTCTCATTATCGAATATCTATTGAAAATCATCTTTCAATTGAAAGAGCATTAATCAAATGGCTACTAAAATCACAAATTACTCTTGAACAACTATCTTCTTTTGGGTTGCATCTTAAGCCTTCTAAACCTGGACTTTGACACATATTATAAAATCTATAAAAGATATTACAAAGTCATGGAATTTGCCAACTTAAATTCGATCACACACACTACGGTACACCCTTCCTTAGGCCAAAGGCTTATAAGGCAAGGGTGGGAGGCATCTCTTCCTGATGTAGGATTTAGCAAATTCATGCGGGTGGGACGTAGGTCGATCCTTGCCCATCCCAAAGTGAACAAAACCTAATTGGGAGCCGAGACGAAAGTCCTCCCACACTAACAATTTCCCCATTTGGCAATTTTGTGACAAAACTAAAAAACCACAAATTGAACCAAGACTAACTGATTTATAAGACTAAAAACTAAATAGAAAACCTATCTTTCAAGAAAACATGAACAAACACATTAAACGCAATGCACCATGCAAAAAGCATAACAGGTTATATCATTAATTGCTAAAAATGACAGGCTTACATAAATCCTTTATCTGATAGCAAGATAATATAGTGATGGTTACAAAAATTCAAAGGTACATAATTAAAAGCTAATAAGTCCCCCCAAACATTAGTAGTCGAAGAAGCATGATAAAGGGAAGGACCAGGATCGTCTTCGTCAAAAAGGGTAGCTACAGAAAAAATAAAGTTTGAGAAAGTTTGTTTAAAACTAAAAGAATAATTTCAAATTTGTATATTCTTTTTAATGATTCACAAAATGTTATAAATAACTTTTATTAAAAAATGAATATTTTCATTAACTTGCCTTTTGAATTTCTGAAAAAAAATTGTATTGTTTTCATTTTGGTACGACAAAATTTATATTTATGATTTATGATTTTTCCTATATTGCATTTATAATTGTTCCTATAATAAATAAAAATATGATTACAAAATACATTACACCTTATTAAATTAGTTTACATTGTCAAAAAAGTTAATAAAAACACTATAAAAATAATTATCACGCGCAACGTGCGGGTTTATGGCTAGTAATAATAATAATAATGATAATAATTTTTTTAATAAATTACTATTGATAAGCACTAATATATATATATATATATATATATATGTTAGGTTAAGGAATAATGTTGAAACTAAATGTATATTCTCAAAAAGAATATGTCCTTAACCTAACATTAATGTATCTTTGTTTCTCAAAAAAAAAACATTAATGTATCTCTCTTTTTCTTCAAAGTTAAGGAATAATAGTTACTAACCTGTGCAATACACAAAAAAACTATTAAATTTGAAATTTTAAAGAATATATATATATATATATATATTTACATTGTTGACTACATATAGCAATTATTCAAGATACTATTCAATCATAAAAAATAGCAATAAAATGAATAACAATATACTATACTATCCAATAGACATTGCAATCTTAAACGAACATGTAATAAATTGAAATTTTTTTTTTTTTTAATTCTCCGTAATTGCAGATAGTGGTGCAAGTTCTGCATTACAGTTTCTGCATAGTTAGAGGAAAACTGATGCACTTTGATGAAGCCAACATAAATCCTATCCGAATAAAAAGTTATGTGTGTGTGTGTTGTTGTTGGGGGGGGGGGGGGGGGGGGGTGGGGGTGGGGGAAAGGGGGAGGGAGGGCTGGCTTTGCAAATTGCAATGCCTTTACTTGTAGTGGGTCTAAAAGTCAAGATGAGCAAGAATTCCACTTCAACACGACACTTTTATCAGACCATCCGCGTGGTTAAAGACCATTCACTTCTTTAGTTCCTTATCTCTTAATCTGACGCTTCCTCCTGAAACTAACCATGGCATACACTGTACTGATCATGGGATATAAGACTTTTGAAAGTCTAGAGAAGCGTCTTTCCTAGAAGACTACCAATTACCAAAGTTGTAATGTGTTAGATGAACATGGCCTCCCTGTTCTGCATCCTTACACACTCCCACACAAGTTGGTCTGAACAAGTAGTCATGGGATTTCTTAGCAAGAGAAGCTTGTGGTCTGTCTTTTGTTGCTATTGTTTAAACTTAGGCGTTGCATTAGACACCATTAGATCTTCTCAATCCATCAAAGATCCCGATTTCATGGTCTCCCGTGGGAGTTCTTTCAGAATGGGATTCTTTAGCCCTGTAAATTCACCAACCGCTACCTTGGCATATGGTGCAATAAGATTTCGGTAGTCACTTATTTCAGAGTCGTTTGGGTAGCTAACAGAGACAGACCCCTTAAGGATTTTTCTGGGGTTCTTACTATATATGAGGATGGAAATCTTGTGGTACTAAATGGACAGGCAGAGATTCTGTGTTCATCAAATGTTTCAAACTCTGTACCAAATTCAAAGTGCCACTTTAATGGATTCCGGAAACCTTGTTTTGCAAGTTGACACAACAGAAGCAACAGTATGGGAGAGTCTTCAGCATCCTTGTGATACATTCTTGCCAAAGATGAAACTTACTACTAATTTAAGGACAAATCAGAAAGTACAACTGACATCATGGAAAAGCCCTTCTGATCCATCCACTGGAAGATTCTCGGCAGGCGTTAATCTACAAAACATTCCCTAAGGTTTCGTTTGGAAAGACGGCCATCCATATTGGCGGCCTGGTCCATGGAATGGTCAGTTCTTTACTGGAGCACAGAACTGGGTTCTAGATTATCATAGTGGAGTTACTATAGTATATGATAAAGAAGAGACCGTTTATGCAACCTTCGCTTATGTCAAAACATTTCTTGGATTCACAAGGAAATATAATGCAAATAGATTGGGATGATGAGAAGGAGGATTGGGAGGTTGTTGGGTTCGCTCCGGCAAATGAATGTGATGTTTATGGCACCTGTGGTGCATTTGGAAGCTGTTATGCGCTGAGTTCACCAATCTGCAGTTGTTTAAAAGGGTTTGAGCCAAAGATTGTTGAGGAATAGAATAGAGGTAATTGAATGAGTGGATGTGTGAGGACACCGTTGTAGTGTGAAAGGTTGAACAATAGAAGTGAAGGAGGAGGAAAAGCAGACGGGTTTTTGAAACTGTAGATGATCAAAGTGCCAGACTTTGCAGAGTGGTCATATCGAACTAAAGATGATTGTCGAAAGCCGTGCTTGGAGAACTGTTCTTGTGTAGCTTATGCATATGATACTGGCATTGGTTGTATGTCATGGAGTGGAAACCTAATTGACCTGCAAAAATTCTCCACTGGTGGAATTGAGCTACAGAAATCTTCGACTGCTGGGTTGGATATATATATATTCGTTTGTCTTATTTGGAATTTGGTAAGGTTTTTTTTTTTTTTTTTTTTTTTTTTTTCAACTCTCTCCCAGTTTTGCATACTCTTATGCTTATGATCATCCATTAGACTAGAGAGAAACTTTAATTCTTATGATGCTAAATTTTGGAACTATGTTTGATCTTCACGGCTCCAACTCTTCTTTGACTTAACAACACCCTCCCCACCGGGCGCTATATATATATAATTTTCTGAGTAAATTGACAAAGCATAAAATTCAACAAGTTTCACGGCCTTTTTTTTGCCAAATAACATAATTTAAGGAAAAATTTGGGAGAAACACATCCAGCTCAACTTATTTAGTTATGTAGTACTTTTTTAGATCTCAAGTTTGACAAAATCTGAGTTCCAAGCTATTGGAGGCCTAGTATCAAAGCCAAGTCATAAGTTCAACTCTCTATTGTGCATGTGCAAAAGTTGAGGGTGGGATTGTTGGGTGGAGGCTTAATGGGCCAATTCCAACGTCCTACTAACTGGTAGCTATAGTTTTTGGTGTAGTTGGTAAGTGCTTGGTTTAACTATATGAATGAACTTAAGTTTTATAAAACCCAACTTTTAGATCTTTTTTCTCTTGATATTTGAGAGAAATAAAAAAGAGTAGGAAAAATACAAATTTATCCTTATTTTTAATATAATAGAGGTGGGTAACGGGAGAAAAACAGAGCTTATCTTAGATAAGTAAAGTGCCAATTTTTAAATCACAGGTAGATAAAGTGTTTTTTGAGACAAACCACAGTTGACAAAGTGTAATTTCCCCAACTAAGTATTAACTCAAACCAAAATCCAACCAAAGCTATAAGAGAGAGAGAGAGAGAGAGAGAGAGAGAGAGAGAGAGAGAGAGAGAGAGAGAGAGAGAAGACTTATGGATGGGAAATTTTTTTTTTTTTTTTTTAAAGCCCATCAACCTAAATTAGAACTATAAGAAAGAACAAAAATCCAAAGAGAGAGAGAGAGAGTACTCACATTTTTTGTGTGAGAAAAAAATATGAATTGAATGGGAGAAATAATATCAAACTTATACAAAATAAGATGGGGAGAAGAAAAGTCAAAATAAAATAAAGAAGAAATGATGAAGGAAATGTAACGGTAAAGTAAAGAGAAAACGACAAAAGGGGAGGATAAAAGTTGAAAGAAGTGTAACTTGTACACTAATAGGGAGAAGATTTTTTTTTTTTAAATAATAGAGTAGCAAAATTTATTGCATATATTAACATTTTTATATATTTTGATGTGATGTGACTCAACAAAAGATTAACATGGGTTCAACTCTTAGATATTATAGAGATTTATTTTCTCAAATTTGACAAAATTTAGTTTGAAACCTGTGATACATAGAAAGAGAGAGAAATTTGAAAGTAATCATCACAATTACAGTGATTATTGGAGCAATGGCCATTCCCAGCACCGCATACTTCTTATGGAGATGAATGACCAAAAAAATAGGTAATATGCTCTATCATTAGCAATGGGAACTAGAAATTGCTAGATGCATAGCTTACTATTAAAATTTGCCACAACAAGGAAAAATAAAAGCAAGGAGAGTTTACCATCCAAAAACTTGAACGATGTTAAACTCCACGAGCTACCAACCTATAGTTTGGAAGAATTGGCAACTGCAACAAATAACTTTCATGTAACTAATATGCTTGGCTGAGGTGGCTTTGGTACAGTCTATAAGATAATGGTTGCTCTAGTAGCCTTCATTACTTCCTCTTTAAATCATATAGATAAGTACTTATATTCGTTGTTTCTTTTGCTAGGGAAAGTTGCATGATGGACAGGAAATAGCAATGAAAAGACTGTCAATATCCTCTGGACAAGGGCTTGAAGAATTTATGAATGAGGTGTTTGTGATCTCTAAGCTGCAACATCAAAATCTTGTAAGACTTCTTGGCTGCTGCATTGAGGGAGAAGAGAATATGTTGATCTATGAGTAAATGTCAAACAAAAGTTTGGACGCAATTGTTTTTGGTTAGTACATTTAAATTCCCTTCCTTTTAGGCTCATCAATAGAATAACTCTAAGATCTAGAAATTTGGTTCTATATACTCAATATGTTGAACCCATGACCCTCTACTTACAAATTTACTCTTATCTCTTTGTTATTTCTTTTGGTCACTATTCACTTAGATCCACTCAACCAAAAACACGTTGACTGGACAAAACACTTCAACATTATTGAAGGAATTAGTAGAGGCTTGCTTTACCTTCATAGGGATTCTAGATTGAAAATTATTCATAGGGATCTAAAGGCAAGTAATATCTTGTTAGGTGAAGAGCTAAATCCAAAAATATCGGACTTTGGAATTGCTAGAATTTTCAGTGGCAGTGAAAATCAAGCCAATACTATAAGGGTCATTGGGACATAGTAAGAGCTTTGTTGAAATTAAATTTTAAATAATGACACCACTATTTGTGCTCAAATGATGAGGATGTGTTTCATTTTTCAAATGTAACGGATATATGTCTCTTGAATATGCAATGCAAGGCTTTTTCTCAAAGAAATAAGATGATTTTAGCTTTGGTGTGTTATTACTTGAGATTGTTAGTGGAAGAAAAACCACTTGCTTTTATGATGATCAGCAGTACTACTTGAGCCTTGTAGGATTTGTAGATCTATTTGACTCATTATCCTTTATGTTAAATTTTTGTCTTTCACACTTGTCATCTTTTAGGCATGGAAATTGTGGAACGATGATAACATAATGGCTTTGGTAGACCCAACAATATGGGATCCTTGCTTTCAAATGGAGATGTTGAGATGCATACATGTAGGACTGCTGTGTGTGCAGGAATTGGTAAGAGACAGGCCAACTGTGTCAACTATAATTTCAATGCTTAATAGTGAGATTCTGGATCTGCCCATTCCACAGCAACCTACATTCACCGAAAGATATAACAAAGTTTGAATTCTACATATAAAAATTCTATAGAATTTCAAAATTTCTTATAAGTGTTAAAATATTTTGCAACCAAAAAAAAAAAAAAAAAACTGAATATGATTTTAAAAATGAACAAAGACACAATGAAAGAGCACCATTAACAGGTCATAATTGAAGAGTTAAAACTTTCAAAAAAGGTCGTAATTGAAGAGTCACAACTTTCAATATACTGTTAAAATTGTTACTAGCTTGAGAATCCTCACTTAAGGCACTTTTTCTTGCATCGTTTTGTAGAATTCTGAAGCCTCAAATTGAGATACTCGACAAGAAAGAAAGCCAATATATGTCAATTCCAAATGCTAAGCATTTTGCTGATCATACAGTGGGGTCTATTGATCATGAGTGTGGTTTGAAAAATTGTAGATGAAGATGATTGCGACACATGACCAGAAAGAAACCTAATAAAGGCTACTAATAAGAGGTGTGGTCCGAGTCATGTAGGCTGAAGATAAGTTTGAAGTTTGGTTAAAATTTATCTACTTGTCATTTGAAATTTGGCATTTTATTCACATAAGATTAGCTCACTTAGGATGTGTTTGGTTGAAGGTGAAATAGGGTGGACGGAAAACTTTAAAGAGAAAATAGGAAGGAAAATTTTTTTTGTAGATATTTGGTTGGAGGGAAGGGAGGAAAAAAAATTGATGCAGCCCAAGTGTTTTCTCCCCTAACCCTCCAAAATGTTTTCTCTGCAAAATGGAGAGAAAACCGAGTGGGAGGAATTTATCAAGCAAATGGGCTTGTCCAATGACTCCAATCCATTGCTCTTTTTTTTTCTTTTTCTTCTTTTTTTTTGCTTTCTTTTGTGATTTTTTTTAGATGTGATTTTTTTTTCTAGATATGATTTTTATTTCCTAATAAATTTGGGTGATTGCTTTTTTTTTTTGTCACTTGTTTATTTTAATAGGGCATCATTTTTTAATAAGGATACATAAGTAAATTTATACAAACACAAAATTAAAATCTTTTCCATCCTCTCAATTTTTCACCCTCCCACTTTTTCACTCCTCCAATCAAACGGACTCTTAGGGTTCCCTAACCTATCTCAATTAAAAATAGAGCTAAATATATATATTTTTGCTCTCTTTTATATCTCCCTTAAAAAAATAATAATAATAAAAAGAAGAAGTAGAAGAGAAAACAAGATCAAAAGTAAGAGTCTGTTTGGTTGGGGGAGTGGAAATGTGGAATGATGAAAAATATTTAGTTTTCCCTCATATGTGTTTGGTTGGAGGGATGGAAAAGTGGGAGGGTGAAAAACTCTTTCATTTGGTTGAAAAGAAAAGTGGGAGGATAGAAAATGTAGTTTATATAAATTGACTATTATAACCTTGTTACATAATACATAAGAAATAGATTTATTTGTACTCATTAAATAATATAAAATTTACCAACAATTATCTTTTGGCAAAAAGCACATTTTAGTCCCTACATTTTCAGGCGATTCTCATTTTAGTCCCTACATTTTATTTTTACTGCTTTTAATCTCTATCCTAAAAAATGCTTCTTGTTTTGGTCCCTGCCGTTACATCAGAAATGGAGAAAACTGACGTGGTAAACAACGAAAACTGACGTGGCAAACGGCAGGAATAAATAATATTAAATTAATGTCCACGTGAACTAAATTAATAATAAAAAATGTTTTTTGACATTAAAAAATGCCACGTCAATATCTAAATTAAAAAAAAGGGATAATTACAGATAACCCTCCTGTGGTTTGAGAGAAAATCACTTTGCCTACCCGTGGTTTGAAAAGTGTCACTTAACCCACCTGAGGTATGTTTCCGTCACCCTCTATAACCCACCTCGGTCTCTGCCGTTACAAAAACACCTTTTAACCCCAAAACAGAACATAATGCGAATCAAAACACCCAAAACTCAAACACTTTTCGAGAGAGAGACCCGGGGTGCAATCAGAGTGTTCATCGTGGTTTGGAGCGTCTGGAGGGAGAGAAAGCACTTGTTTTGCATCATCGAAGCTAGGCAAGGTATGTGTGACTGCTGCATTTGGGTTCCCACCCACGCATTTGTGTTTGTTCTTGATTTAGGTTTTCAGAGTTTGTTCAAGTGCGAACTTACTGTGTGAAAGTCAAAATTTGTACTTCCCAAGAATTGTGTTATGTTGATAGGTCTTCATCAAATGGTAATTTCTCGGGTTCATGTGGACACATGTGCAATGAGCAGACTTGTGTTTTGAGAACAAGTTTGAGTTTGTACAATTTTGGGATGAGGTTCTTGGGTTGTAGCCGTTATAAGGTTGGCCCTAAGTGTCATTTCTTTGTTTAGGTTGATAACCCAACCTGTCCTCGTGGGAATGAAACTACACCTTTGGCTATAGAGAAGATGTCTAGGCTTCAAAGCGCTCTCCAACTTGCCAATGAGAGGGAAAGGATAGCTCTGGAAATGGCAGAAGAAGCTAGGCAAATGGCAGAAAAGGCTCTTGAAGAGGAAGCCAAAACAAAGGAGAAGGAGAGAAAGGCTCGAGCTGTCTGTGCAAAAGCTAAGGAAAAAGCCATGTTTACTGAAGAGAAGCAGAGAATGTGGAAGTCCGCATGCATTTTGTCATGGATCTTTTTTGTTATTGTTACGTTGTTGTGTTTTGGCTCAATTGAGTTCTATGGAGTGAATAGACCTAGATTGTTGCCCTGAAGTAGTTAATTGGTTAGTAAAATAGGTTTTTTTTTTTTTTTTTTTTTTTTTTTTTTTTTTTTTTTTATGAAGGTTAGTAAGATAGTTATGGCAATGGTGTTAATGGATTTGCATTGTAATAGGAAACTTCATCTACTGATGTAATGTTTTGATGTGTCAATGAATGAAGAATTTTGAGTATTTTGTGCATACCATAACAACCATTTAATGGAAGAAGTATTTTGTGCATACCAACCATTCAATTATTAAGTATTTTGTGCATACCAAATATTGGCCATACCATACCAACCATTCCACAATAAAAACTTTCATACACTGTATTGGAAAAATATACTTGGACACATAATTTGGTTTAGACACATAATATACTTGGAAAAATACACTAATTTGATTTAGACAAATAATGTTCCATACAGTTACCTGTGCATACTATAAAAACCATTCCACAATAACAACTTCCATACAATCTATATTGGACAAATCTACTTGGACACAATTTGTAGAAGCAATAAATAAACTTTCATATAATCTAATTTGGACAAATATTGTTTGTATACAAACTGTAATACCACAACTTCCATATAACAACTAGAGTGTATTGTACCTTAATTACAAAAAAGCACATTCCAAGGCCAGCTACATATATATATATATATATATATATACACACATATATACACATACATATAATTGCTCAAAATAAGGTGATTGTTTTTTACATTAATTGATAATTACAAAAAGCCAACAGTGGTCTTCACAAAAAAACAAAAAGGCCCACATGTTCCCACTAGCTTTACTCCTAAGCTGGCATGCGCACCCACTAGCTTCATTCATTTCTTGCCTTTAATCTTTCTTCTTTCCTCTTTCCTCTTTCCTCTTTCCTCCCACTGAATTCAGTTTTGGTGGCCTTTGTGCAGCAAGCTGTCCTCCAGTCCTCACACCACCGGTGCTTTTATTTGTATGTGAAGGCTACAAAATAAAAAATAGATCCACTTGTTAAAAAGTATCTCAGTCTCTACACAACCATCCAGGAAAGAGATTACTGAACTAAGTTACCTATGAAGAACTTGGTAAAGTATCCCAAGTCTCCCTAGGTGTGTGAAACTCTGGCTGTGAGGAAGAGAACCATCCTGCTCTCCTGTGAGATGGCCTAGGTTGATTTCCTTGCTGTGAGGATGAAGGCTGAGTGGCAGACATCATGTTGTAGGTCTGGGTAGGCTGCTGGGATGGTGGCTAGGGTGCAGGCTGAGGTGCAGATCTAGGTGCAGGCACCCCTCCCCTTGCCTGCAACAAAACCCAGTTTCAATACAGTATTTATTGTAAGTTTAAAAACAAGTTTTTTTTTTTTTTTGCCATTTAAATCCTAATTACTTACAGTTTTTTCTCTTTGAAGTCTCTGTCTCCTCTGCCATGGTGTCTCCCCAATGATGCCAGCCTTGCACCCTCTTGAGTTATGCCCTTCCTTTTTGCATTTCCCACATCTTACAGGTTTGTTCAGCCTACTTGCTTTGTAAGTGTTCCTAGGCTCATCAGAAGCCCTCTTTCTTTGCTTAGGTGGTTTACCTGGTGGTTTGTATACGTTAGGTGCTAGGGGAGCAGGCTGTCCAGTCTCAACCCATTCTGACTGGCCAGGCATGGGAGGAAGTATCTCCTTGTATATCTCCATATAAGTTTCTTTGAAGTAGCAAGGGTGGGTATAGTCTTCTGATGTCTCAATGTTTGTATAAATGACTATTATGGCATGTTTGCAGGGAATGCCATTTAAATCCTAAGACCTACAGCTACATGTCTTCTTGACCAAATCAACTACATATCTCTCATACTGACTACCTATCTCATAAAGGAAACTGCCAACTGGGGTAGCACTAAATGGCTTACTTTCAACCTTCAATTTTTCCAACCTATCTCGTATGCTTGGACACAATTTTCCAGCATACTTCTGTATCCCTTCCTTTTTTGTGTAAAACCTAGTCATAAGTCTAACCCTAATCCACTCAAACATTTCCAAGATTGGCTTATCCCTAGACTTCAATATCATTGCATTAAAAGACTCACTCAAATTATTTACCAAACAATCTGTTAAGGCCTTAAGAGTGAAGTGTGACCTTGTCCACTGTGCAGGTGCAGTCTTTGCAAGATATTCATATGCCTTTTCATCCAAATCCCTTATGTACTGCATGCATCTCTCAAACTCCCTTACTGTTGTGGCAGTAGCACACCTCCACAGTACATCCTTTAGCTCCAATTCCTTGTGATCAACTTTGAAATTGTTGTAGATGTGTTTCACACAGTATCTATGCTCCACAATAGGGAATAGTGTCTCTATTGCAGGTATAAGCCCCTGCAAATAAGCAAACAAACAAACAAATTAGTTCAACAAACAAATTATTGGTCAAGTGTAACTGAACAAAATAAAACTTGCATACCTTTTGCCTATCAGAAATAAAGACCAACTTCAGCTCCTCTGGCCTCCCTATATCCTCAGCAAAAATTTCTAAAAACCATATCCAAGACTCCCTGGTTTCTTGTTCCATAACAACCATTGCTACAGGAAAAATGTTGTCATTTGCATCCTTGGCAGTGGCAGATAAGATTTGCCCACCAAATCTGTGCTTTATGTGACAACCATCTAAACCTATAAATGGTCTGCATCCACCTCAAAATCCTACATTTTGAGCATTGAACCTAACATACATCCTCTTAAATTTTGGCTGGGAAGTTTCATCAGCCATTTCTGTTTGCAGTATAACCCTGCTTCCCTTGTCTACAGTGTTTATCATGTGTGCATAGTCCCTAAGGACACCATACTGCAGTTGCTCATCTCCATTGATAAAATCTTTTGCCTTTCTCTTTGACCTATACACCTCGTTTACACTTAGGTTAACAGATAAATTTTGCATCACATGGTTGTGTACACCACTTAACTCCCAATTTGGATTTTTGCTAAAATCCTCAATGAACCTCTTAGGAACATAAGCTGATGTTGCTTGACTGTTTTTAAAAGACTTAGGGCAAGTACAGTCATTAGTCAAGGTCTTAATTTGAAATGTTAGCTCTCCACTTATTTGAGATGCATAACATCTCCACCCACACCCATTCTTGCAGTGAACTGATATCTTGGTCCTCTCATTAAGTTTGAATTTGATGTCAACAGGTTTTTTGATTGCATACTCCTTCAAAACAGCTCTGAACACCTTTGCATTGGGAAACTTCATCTCCTTCTTTTGTACAACATTTCTCATGTCACTCTTGGCATTAAACTCTACTTGCTCAGGTACCTGCTCATCATCAGACCCATCCATGCTTACCAGGTCATCCTCAAAGGCTGGCTCAGCCCACTCAGGGTTTGCATGGACTGCATTGCTTGATTCTGGGGCTGTGTGGGGTGCATTGCTTGATTCTGGGGCTGTATTGGGAGCATAACCTTGTGGGGCTGTATTGGGAGCATAACCTTGTGGTGCTGAGTTTTGAGCAACAAATACATCATCACCAAAGTCAGCCCCCTCTAGGCCTTTATTTAGCCAATCATCATCATCATCATCTTCTCCTTCAACATCTTCAACATCCTCAACATCCTTAACATCATCTTCTTCTTCATCATTCTCATCATCATCCTCATCATAATCACTATCCAAATCTATTTCATCCCTTAATGCATCACCACCTAAACCACCTCTATCACCACCTGCACCAACTGCCACTCCCCCTCTATCACCACCTACACTAGCTGCCACTCCCCCTCCATCACCACCTACACCACCATTACCACCTACACTAGCTGCCACTCCCCCTCCATCACCACCTACACCACCATCACCACCTACACCACCATGTGCCACTCCCCCTCCATCAGGATACTCAACTGCCAGTGGCTCCACATCTATGTCAGTATAGATTATGATTTTTTCAACTGGTCATGCCCTATGAAGGGTAGTCATGTTTAGGACATCTGCATCTGTTGCTATGTCTCTTAAATCAACTTGTAGATTACTTTCAGGAAGTAAATACTTATATCTACTGTGTTCTTTAGGAGCACCAACTAGATGGCATAAATTCCAAATTTCAAAGAAACTCAACTTGTCAGGGTCAATCTCTGTCAGTAAATGTACAGACCCACCCATATATTCAATGGTTGGCTCCTCCACAAAACATCCCCCAATATGAATTTTAATGTCAAAGGTGAAGTCAATCATCTGCAATTAAAGAAAGTAGTTTGTTTACACACTGACATGCAGAAAATGACAAGAAGCCAAAAGATACAACAAGTGTAATCATTGACAAATAAACTTGATTCTTTCAGGTATATGCAATCTTTTAGGGTGTTTTTTGTTTTCTTTGTCTGGGTTGAAATAGATGCAATGTAAGACGATTCAATTTCTAGAAATTTCAAAACCAATTTTTTCCTTTTTTTCTAGAAGGCAGTAGAGGGTGTCTTTTTTTGGTTTGTTAGTGGCAACCATACAAAAGGCAAATTGTGATCATAATCATTTGATTTTAGAACAATTAAAATGATAGTTGTTCCTTTCTCAGACAAACACACTCCCAATGTTGGTTAAAGAGTCAAGCTCACTGAAGTGAAGCACGCATGTTTCAAATATAATATATAACATCTTCTAATAGAAATATTCATAATATATAATAAAAATATGAACAACCATAGCAGTACATTAACTACATCCTAAGCGATTCTACATATAAATAGCAAAATGCACATTTAACCTACCAAAAAAAAAATTAAACGTGCAGATGAACAGCAAAACCTAACAATGTGGGTGGGTCGCAATAAAAAATTGACATCAAGAACACAAATGCAGCAGTCATACATACCTTGCCTAGCTTCGATGATGCAAAACAAGTGCTTTCTCTCCCTCCAGACGCTCCAAACCACAACGAACAGTCTGATCGCACCTCGGGTCTCTCTCTCGAAAAGTGTTTAAGTTTTGGGTGTTTTGATTCGCGTTATGTTCTGTTTTGGGGTTAAAATGTGTTTTTGTAACGGCAGAGATTGAGGTGGGTTACGGAGGGTGACGAAAACATACCTCAGGTGGGTTAAGTGACACTTTTCAAACCACGGGTAGGCAAAGTGATTTTTGCTCAAACCACAGGAGGGTTATTTGTAATTATCCCTTAAAAAAATTAATTTATTAATTTTAACTAAATAAAAAAATTAAAAATAGAATTAAAAACTAAAAATTATATGAATTAAGATCTAAATGTGTCTTGAGCAAGAATAACAAGAACACCAACCCGATCCAAGAACACAAACCCAAAAATTAAAAAAAAAAAAATGAAAAGTTAATATGGTAAAATAACCTCAAGATTGAAGCGCAATTGCCAGACTTCAGAGGGAGGAGATTCGAGAGTGGCGATGGTGGCGTTGGTATCGACATCGAAGACATGCACGAAGCTGTCGAGTGAGGCCGACGCGCTGATGAGTCCCGAGGAGTGAGCCGCCACGCTGGTCATTCCCAGGCTGTGCTCAGTGTTGGTTCACTCCAGGATCAGCTCGTCAGAGCACCATAGCTTAACAATCTCATCCAGTGACCCGATCATCAACAAAGTGGGTCGGGTCTCGGTGGCTGGGACCCACGTGGCCACCCATACCGACTCGTTGTGGGAGTTCTCGACAAATTTCAGTCCTGCGAGCTTCATTGCGTAAAAATTCAGAGAGAAGAGCTTCATTGAAGTGCATTTGAAGTTTTGGAATCTGGATCCAAATGGGTTTTCATTTTTTTTTTTTTTAATTTCTGGGTTTGTGTTCTTGAATCTGGGTTTGTATTTTTGTTGTTCTTGTTCAAGACACACTTAAATCTCAATTCATATAATTTTTAGTTTTTAATTCTGTTTTTAATTTTTTTATTTAGTTAAAATTAATAATTTTTTTTTTTAATTTAGATGCTGACGTGGCATTTTTTAATGCCAAAAATAATTTTTTATTATTAATTTAGGCCACGTAGACATTAATTTAGTATTATTTATTCATATCGTTTGTCAAGTTAACTTTCTCCATTTTTGATGTAACGGCAGGGACCAAAACGAGAAATATTTTTCAGGATATAGACTAAAAGCGGTAAAAATAAAATGTAGGGACTAAAATGGGAATCACCTGAAAATTTAGGGACTAAAAGGTGCTTTTCGTCTTATATTTTTCAATGAGAAGTATTACGTCCACAACATTTTTCATAATACTTTCACAACAAAATTTATGTGGAAAGTTGTTACTAGTTCTAATTTGAACCCACTATTGAAATTATTTTTTTACTCACCAATATTAACTAATAACAATCTGCTACTTAAAATTTATTGTGAAAATATAGTGAAAATATTGTTCTAATATTTCTCAATTAGGATTTTTTATTCTTTATATTATTTCTCCTTTCTCTCGTTTCATTTTATCCATACGTTTTTTATTTTTTTTTCCTCCATACATGTTTGTCCTTATCTCTTTATCTCCCCCTTCTTTTCTTTCTTTTTCTCCCTTGTTGAAGAAGTGCTCTCATTCTCTCTTTTTTTTCTCCAGCTCTCGCTCATTGGTTTTTTTTTTTTTTTTGTTTTCTTCCTCTATACACATTTGACCTTATCTCTTTATCTCCCCTTTCTTTTCTTTCTTTTTCTCCCTCATTCAAGAATGTTCTAACTAGTGCATAATTCCGAAATGATTCACCGATATTAGAATGTTTTGTTTCAATAGTCAATTTGAAACGGAAATCAAAACCTTGATTTTGATAACAACAAGGAGGAGAAGAAATTGGTTATTCAAATAATTTTCTTGCATTTTTTTATATATATTTTTTGGAGATAAAGAAAATAAAGTAAGAGTTAATAGCATGTGCTCATCTAAATTATAATTAATAAAAATTATTAACTTAAAAAAATAAAATAAAATAAAATAGAAGAGCCTCTATGCATTCGCGTGCTTAGTGGCTAGTTTAATTTATTGGATTAGATGCACAAATTAGATTTTCCACATTTTAATACGTTAGGGTTTAATTTTAATTGTTTCAAAATGTGAAATATTTGAGTCCTCACATCAACAAAAAAAAAAAAAAAAAAGAAATATTTGAGTCCATTGCTGTCATGTGACAACATCATTTTAAGCCTTGTGTTTTGTATTTTTTAACCATTGGGTCCTTAGGCCTACTTCGAACACACTTGAACCCAGCACGCTTGAGGCTCAACCCATCACTCCCATCGTGACTAGAGACTACAAGCCCAACCGATGATTGTTCATATTACTATCACAGTATGGGCCTTAGACTCATCCAAACATTGGACCCTATATATCCAGGCTCCTGAACAATCACAAGTTTAAAAAATATTGGATTAGATGCACCAATTAGAATTTCCACATTTTAATACGTTAGGGTTTAATTTTAATTGTTTCAAAATGTGAAATATTTGAGTCCATTGCTGTTATGTGACAACATCATTTTAAGCCTCGTGTTTTGTTTTTTTAAACCATTGGGTCCTTAGGCCTACTTCGAACACCCTTGAACCCAGCACGCTTGAGGCTTAACCCACCACTCCCATCGTGACTAGAGACTACAAGCCCAACCGATGATATTTCATATTACTATCACAGTATGGGCCTTAGACTCATCCAAACATTGGACCCCATATATCCGGGCTCCCGAACAATCACAACACCAAACTGAAACAAAATGATGTTGCTAAGCAATTTAGCCCATTGTACTTTAGTGTGCATATTTGTTATTATTAAATCAATACATTGTCTTGTTAATTGTTATCAAAGGATGTTATGGGATGCTTAATACCTCTACCATTAGTAAATGAACACTCAAACCTACTTTAATATGAGTTCCGATTAGCATAACTAGTAAAGTCTTTTGTCATGGCATAAGAGATTTGGAGTTTGATATACGCCTATATTAAAAAACCAATTGATATCTTAGTCTCATAATAAAGATAAATTATTAAAAGCAGATGTCATAAGTTAAAATTATCTTTAAAAAAAAGGGAGAAAAAAAACTCTACTTCAATAATTCTTCAAATCTTTATTACCCTATTTGGGATAAAATGAGGCCTTAGGCTGATATTAAGATTAATTACGCGTTAGGTAGCAAATCACATTGGAAAGATCCTATTATTGGTGGTGATTCCATTCATTTCTTCAAACTCGAGACTCACTAGGGATTGGCCTGGGATCAAATATCGATATTCGTGATGTCATTTTTATTTTAGAAATTAATAAAAATAAAAATAGGTGGATTAAATTTATAAAAAGTAACAATATCCACAACTTTTATAAGGTCAATAGAAAAAATTAAAGTATAATAAGCATAAATAAATATTGTGCTTTCATGTTGTTATTGTTAGTATTAGAAATGGAAAGCAACAAAAGTGAGGGTGGGGGTTGTGAGAATTGAGTGAAAAATAAATAGCCTTTGAGTCTCCATGATATTCAGGAATATAATTACAAAGTAAGGATACTTATGGAAATCAGGTATTTTTTTTTTTTTAAAATTGATTATAATTAAGACTTAGATCATGTGAATATAACTAAGAAGGTATCCTATAATAAGGACAATTCAAGAAAATTAATTGAAATATCCTATTCCCTCCTTAGTTTCAACATTAGTCCTTGATCTGACATTTTATTTATCTTTATCTTCAAAAGAAGAGACTATTGAGCAACTTCTAGACTGGGATCAAATGAGATATAAACAACTTCAAGACCTAGCCAAAAAAGAACAACAACTACTAGTCTACTACTACTTCAAGACTAAGGTCAAGGAAATATATGCAACTTCTTGACCAGGGGCAATGAATTAGTCAATGAGATATAAACAACTTCTGGCACAGGGAATGAAATCCTTTGAATTTTTATGACTTTAAATGCATTTTCTAGCGGTGTGCATGGATCAAGTAATCAGTGATAAAGCCAGTATTTTAGTTTAGAGGGCAAAATTTGCAAAATCTATCTCAATAAATGTTTGTTTAGAATTTGATACCGACTCATTATCATGCTCACAATTTTCCATAATTTTAATTATGAATTAATTACAAGTATATTTGTTATATCATTAAAATAAAGAAACAAAAATTAGCAATTCATAGTTACTAACAATCAAAGTAAGAGATTAATCTAAATACATTAAATTTAAATATCTAATTTGATTATTTTAAACAAATTGACAAAATAAATCAATCTAAAAGCACTACAACAATAATAATATACCTATGAAGTTGTATAAATGCCTCATTGTTTTGATTGCTTTAAAAAATAGCTAGAACTCAACATTTTTTAATCTATTTTTAAAAGTATTTTAAATTTTGGTTTATAGCAAAATCCCAGAGTTTGAAATTGAAAAGTTAGAGATGGAGGAGTAAAAAAGATGTGGATTTAAAAATAAGAAATACTACTAAAAAAAAAAAAAGATAGTTGGAATTTTATATTTTTCAATAAAGTTGTTAATTATTTTTGTAGAGGTCTTTTTAATATTAAAAGCATGAGATGACATTTAAGTGATTTACGAGTAATTCTTAAGGGCTCTTGTTATTTATTTGAAAAAATGTATTTATTAAAAAAAAATGTATTTTTGAAGTATAGAAAATGAAATTCATTCTTTTCACGTTCATAGTAAGATTCAATTATTAAATTCATAATAGAGTCTATCATAAATGTGGAAGGAGAAAGTATCATTTCTTCGTATTCCAAAAAGGGAGGGGCTTCTGTCCAGTGCCAGTGAGCACTGGACACGTTGCGATGCGGACACGTGTCCAAGACTGGACACGTGTCCATATCCTAACGGGTCCAGTGATCACTGATCACTGGACATAAGCTGCTCCCTTCCAAAAATACCTCAAATTTTTACATGATTCATCCGAGTACAAGTAGGTGAGATAATAAAATTTCTTCCCAAGATATTTTTGTGTTAACTGGCAAGTGGTCCATAATCTCCAGTACATCACTGAGTAAGTCTAGCAATCACAGCAATTCATTATTTTTGGCACAATTTATTTATGTAATGAGTTGTAAGTAATGGTGGGTCATGTGGGTTTATAATTCTACTGCTCATGGATCATTGCAAGGCAAAGTACCAGAATTACTCTACATCACCCTCTTTCCTTCAGCCGCCTCTCTCTTCCTCCCCCTCTCTTCTCATTTTCTCTCTTCTTCCTCCCCAATGATGACCGAACCTCCAAGCTCCCATATCTCCTTCCTCATTTCTTTCTTTCTCTCTCTAGTCCAGATCTTCCTATTAGGGAGGATTATGTCTCCATTGATTCTCCTAGTAGCCAAAACTCCATGAGATTTTGAAGTGGATTAAACCCAAGGTAAAAACCTAAGCTTTTATCTAAATTTCTTCTATGAATTCCTATGGGTTTTGCTATTTTATGATGATTATGGTGAATAATGGAAGATTAGAGGTAGCAATGGTTTTGTTAAAATCCGAAAATTTCATTTCATTAGGGAGTTTTTGCTTTGATAAAAGGATTTGGTTGTTTAGTTTTCCAATGGGTATATGAGGGTTGGTTTCCTAGAGCAACCATATGGGTTTTGTTGTTAGATGTGTTGATTTTAAAGTGTGTTTCCTTTGCATTTGAGTGATTTTGACATATGTGAATGTGAGCATGTGTTTGTTACATGCCATGTGCTTGGTAAATTGCCTCTATGAGGTTATGGGTTGCAATCCCAGTTGTTAATGTGTGGTAACACATGTAGCTTTAAGGTTAATGAAGTCTCAAAGCTTCAGGCATGGTATTAATATTATAGTAATCTTCTTTGGGGACTCTAAATCTGCGAGGGACATATTTGAGTCAGCTGCACTACGCTGCACTTCGTGATTTTTAGTAAGTTATAGAAAATTTATTTTGAGAGATTGAAACTAATGAGTTTTCTTTCCAGTGAGGGTCATTGTTGCAAAATTTCAGGAAGGTTCCTTTGAGTATCAAAGGTTCTGGTTTAAGCGAATAAGAAGTTAATGGAGAAAATCATTGTAGAAATATTTAAGGGGTTCTAGAGGGCCTAGGTTATGTAGGTTCTGACCAATTGTAGCTTCTCCTTGATAGTAAATTTTCTAAATCATTGTTTGTGTCCCTGGTCTGGCTTTTCCATTGAAGAGGTTTATTCTTTGATTTTCCACTTCCTTACCAAATCTGTGTTAGATTATTTATTGCTTTGATTGATTTGGTTTTTGAAAAACTGTGGTGGAATTATATATCTGGGTGGATTGTTTTACAACTGGTGTGATAGACCTTCAAATTTAATAATTCTGCAGAATTAATCATATTGGGGTCTGAACATAAATTTTTAGTCTACTTAATTTCCATCTCAGCCCTGGTCTACATTCAATCTATCTTTTTTGTCAATGTGTTTATATGACAATGTGTTTTCTGGGATGTAAGAGTACTCTTCAAAGTCTCTAGAATGAACTCTATTCTAGAAAACTACCGACCAAAATTGTTCTCACACACAAGCAGGCCAGAACAAGTTATGGGACTTCTTAGCAAGACAAACTTGTCTGTCCTTTGTTGCTTTTGTTTAAACTTAAGTTTTGCCATAGACACCATTAGTTCAATCTTCTCAATCCATCAAAGACCTTGAATACATAATATCCAATGGAGAGTGCTTTCAGACAGGTATTCTTCAGTTCAGCCCTGTAAATTCTACCAATGAGTAACTTGGAATATGGTATGATAACATTTCTGTATTCACTGTCATATGGGTAACTAACAGATAGAAACCTCAGATGGGTTCTTACTATAACCGACGATGGCAGTCTTGTGGTACTACCTGTTCACGTTTGGAGAGGAGGGAAGAGAGAGAAGGTTTGGGAATGTCAATTGGGTAGAGAAAGGAAAGGAAAGGATTTTGGAGAGAGTGGAAGAGTGCTCCACTGTGTGTGTGTGTGTGTGTTGTGTGTTTGGAGGTGCGTGGAGGAATTTTACTTAGGGTGTGTTTGGATATCGTTGAAAACTAAAAACACTGTAGCAAAATAATTTTTAAATGTGTGAATAGTGCCGTGAGACTGATTTTAATGAAAAAGTTGCTGAAAAAAGAGGTTTGTGAGTCTCATGAACATTGCTCGGGATCCACTGAACAACCAACAGCCACAGAAAATCACGGCTCAAAAAAAAAAAAAAAAAGAAAGGGAAATGCACACGCAAAACGCGCTGCATTTCATCGGTACCCAAACGGTACCTTAATCCTTTTTTCTTGTATGGTACTTGATTTTAATCAAGTACTTTGTAAATTTTTTATTTTTATTTTTTAAACAAATTTGATATTATTAGATGGAATTGAGAGATCGAATTGGACCAAATAGACTAAATTAAGCTGAAATGGACCGATGTGAACTAAGGAAATTTTTTATTTATTTTAATTATTGGTTTAATGAGCCATCTCCCCTTTTGGATTTTCGTTTTTGGGTACACTATTTTTTGAGGATTATTATTATTATTATTATCTATATATATATATATATATATATAAAACCGAAGCCTTTGAAGCGTCCACAATTTTCCACGTCACCACTATTTTATTTTTCTTTTTATTTTAGGTTTTATATTTTATATATTTTATATTTTTTAAAACAAAACTACTCTCTATCAAACCCGACTACAAGACCATACGCAAGAAACCTAAAAACTGAAAACCCTCGACCATTTGTGGTTCAGTTTCTTCCTTCTCTACTCCGGTCTCTATCTTTACACTTCGCTTCTGTAGTCAGTACCATCTGAGACTTGGCTTTAAGTTGCAAATGGTTTGTGTTTGCGTCTAAATTGTGGTTTGTTAAGGCTTGAGTTTAACTTGATCTAATATGTCTTTCATCTTTGAAATTTCAGAATACATCAAAAAATTCAGAAGGGAATCTAATGGGAATTATCTTAGAAAGCCATGTAAGGAAGAGGAAGACAGTGAAAAGGAAAGGTAAGGCATGGGGCTTCTTTGAGCAGTTTGTTTACTCTATTAATTAACATCAATCACTCACACATGAATCATTCTTCTTTTTTCCTTGCCATACCCTCTTTTTCTATTTGCTGAGATAGAGTAAATTTGTGGTTTGGTTGAGGGTGCATGTGATGGCTTTTGAAACCCTTCATACTCACTCAAATTTTCACAATTTTCACATCATTATTATTATTTATTAATTTTTTACTTTAATGTATTTCCTACATTTTAGACCCTATAAAATAATAAATTTGAATTATTCCTCCATGGCACTAACTCTAAACCTAACATAGCCTCCTTTTATTTGACTTATAATCCTACATTTAGAAAGAGAAAAACAAAGCTCTAAACCGGAAAAGCTAAAAAAAATTCAGCAATTTAATTTGAGATTTTTTGATTTGTAGGTGGTTGCAAACCATTATGGAGTGAGCCAAGCTTCTTAGAGAGCAACCTTACTGCAAGGCTGAAGGTGATAAAAATTTTCAACCCTTTTGTTTTTTTTTTTTTAATACGTGTTAGCTTTTATTGGGTGTGAATTATGAAAGGTGTCTGGGCAGAATTTTTTTATTGGGGTTTGTTGCATTGATTAGTAATGTTGATGATTTTTTTAAGGGAATGCCTTAATGAAGATATATAGAGAGAGAGATTAAAGATTGGGGAGCTGTGGTTTTATTTTTCTCTTCACCACTAATTTGAAAAGGAAAGAAAATCTTTTGAATATTTGTTTTGTTAGTTTATTTGTTTTTCATGATTTCAAATCCTAATGAGAATCACTTTTGCTATGGAATACTAGACATATTTTGCCATTAATCTGTTACAAATATATTTGTATTTTAGCGTTCATATACAATGATGCTAGGTGTAATCAAGAAACAATAATAATTTACAATTAAAAAAAAAAAAAAAACTAACATAAAACAATTGTAAACTTTGATTTATAAACTTTTTTTATTTTATTTATTTTTTTATTGTTGGTATGTAAAGAAAAGGTCGGCTAAGAGTCATGAAATACATCTTTTGTAGATTTGAATTTGAATTTAAATTATGAAATATGTTATTAGTAGCTCATCTTCATCTTGAATTTAATGCCTCACCTTTTTTTTATTTTATATATATATTATCAATTTATATTTTTACTCAATTAATGCTCTTTTTTGCCATTCAATTGGTACCTTTTCTTCTTTTTTACATTCATATATTTCAACATCTATTCTTTCCAGATTTCTCCCATTTGTGTGTGTGACGAGGGTTTGTTTTGTTTATTGGCTTACAAGTGTCCAAAGGAATTTTTTTAAAAATAGTTCTACTATTTAAGCTAGATGACTAAAGCAATCTTTACTCAAAATTTGGTATATTTATTTGTCTTCACTCCCTAATAATGTCATTTTATTCATATGAAGGTTGAGACTATACAACATTATTGGTGTTAGAGTTTCACTTTTGGTCTTAGTATTTTATTTTTCCTCTTAAGTTGTAACTTTTATAAGTGAAAATTTACTACTTTTGTTCAACTCTTCCGTGCAATTTATTTCAACAATTGTGTAAATTGGCATTATGTTTCCTTTTTCAATCCCATTGAGGTCTAGCATCTTTGTTTAGTGGCAATGTTAGAATTTAGATACATCTTGAATATCAAGAATGATTAATGTAATTTATGAAAGATATTTGATTGAACGAGTATGAAATTAACTATATTTGCGTAATTGTATTGGAGTGTACTTATATTAGTTATATATTTTCTAAATATTATCTCAAGCTCTTGGTTATCACGATATCTCATTGTATGTGATAGATTTTATTACTTTGTAAGTGATAGATTTTATTGGTTTGGTATATAATTTATACCATGATCTTGATTTTTTTTTTTTTTTTTTCCATATTGGGGAAGTTATCAATAGCTTTTCTGTGCATCGCACGGGTTAGCGACTAGTTATTATTTTTATTATTATGCACATGATAATTACCGAGTGGCATTATTGAAGGAAATTAATGCATCTATATATATAATAATAGATGAAGCTAAATGAAACTCAAATTAGAATTCTAATTTTGCACCATGTGTTCTAAATTATTTATTTTAAAGATTTTTATTTCTTAATTTTAGAATCAAATGTGAGACCACATCATAAATATTCATTCAAATGAGTTATTAAGTACAAAAATTAAAGAGTCTAAAATAAATGAATCGCCAAAAAAAAAAAAAAGTGTTACACAATAATAAAAAAAATGGACAATTTACAATTTATACATAATAATATCCTTACAAAATTTTTTTAAAAATGAACAAAATATATAAATGACTATTAATAGTATTTAAATTATATATATATATATATATAGGAATTATATTATGCATTTTATTGTATATTTTTAAGTTTATCTATGCATATGTATGAGGTTAAAAGCTAGTATATTATAATGACACTAAATTATTTTTGGTAGTTTTTTTTTTTTTTTTTTTTTTTTTTTAAATTATTAGTTCAATCTCAATTAGTGCATTTTCAACAAAATTATTGAATAAATGTTGGAATGGGAATGGTTAGGAAAATTAATAAGATGCAGATGGTAATCATTTTGGTAAGTTATAAGTGTGCTTTAAACCTCTTCGTTGTCTTACCGAAATTGAAATATTAACCCTACACCAGTACCCTTCCTCCTCATTTATCAACCAATGCCCGCCACAATTCTAAACCAAAAACTGAAATCTCCATGAAAATGAAACCTCGCCTTTCAAACGCTTAAAAGACCAACACTTCAACTCCTCCAACCTCACCATCAAAGTCATTCTTTCACGCTAGAAACTTTCTAATTTCAAAAACCACAAAACCAATACTCCAACTAACCCCCCTAAACGTGGTCTCAAAGAGAAAAGGTGAAAAATCATTGTTTAGCTTTAGACGACCACCTAACGTATGAATTCCTATACAACTAAAATTTTAAGAATGATTTTTTTGAAACAGATTGAATTTGTCACACGAGTCAAAATTCATCATTTTTTTCCCTTCATCTAGCATCTTGTATACACAAGACACAAAACAAAGAAAGGAAACTATTGATACCCAAAAGTTTTCCCTATTTTCCATAGAAAGCATATTTTAATTTATTGGATTAATTATTCGTAGCAATTAGATTTTCCATATTTTAATACGTTAGGGTTAAAGTTTAATTGTTTTAAAATGTAAAAAGTTTTTTGTTGTCACGTGACAGCAATATGGCATCATTTTATGCCTCGTGTTTTAATCATGGGTCCATACTCCTACTTCGAACACCCTTGAGAATACAAGCCCAGCCCACGATTCTTCAAGTTCAAGTACAGTGTAAGTCCAGTAATATATATACCATTTATCTCATATTTTAGCAATTTACTATCACGGTATGGCCCTTTGACCAATCCAAATATTGGACCCTAGTCTCTGTATATTCAGGCACTGAACAATCAAAAAACCAAACTGATATGAAAATGATGTTACTAAGCAATTTTGCCCTTTGTACTTTAGTGTGCTTATCTATTATTAGTATTATTTAATCAATAAATTGTCTTATGAATTGTTAAAACTCAGGGATAACTAAGATGTTTTAGCTTTGTTAAAGAATGTTATGTGATGCTTAATATCTTTACCATTAGTAAATGAACACTCAAACTAATTAGTAAAGTCTCTTTACCATTAGTAAACTAATTATTATTTCAATAAGGATTTTAGTTAGTTCAACTGGTAAAATCTCTTCTTATTGAAAGAGATTTTACTAGTTATTCAATTGGAGATAATCGGTGAAGAGATTTTACTAAATAAATAGCCCTGTGGTCGGTGTATAAGTTAGTCAATTGGTGATAATAGGATTGAGTCTCCATGTTGTTCAGAAATATAATTAAGAAGTTAAGGATATTTTGGAAGAGAATAAATTCAATAAGGACGTGGTGTAAACGTAGGTGTTTATGCCCTCCAATAAAATGATGCCACATCAAATTTTTTTAAATGATTTCATGTAAAAGGGTATTAACTAACACACATGCTCACAATCGCCTTGAATGTACTCAAATATTAATAATAAATCAAAAATGGAAAAAATCAAACAAACAAAAATAACTCCGTGCGTAAATTGGCAGCCGATTCTGCAAGACTAAAAGACAAGTGGGGTCATCATTGTTGATGGTAGAAACGTTGAATCAAATTTTAGAACCAAAACAAACATATATAAATTCTCACACATACACATTGAAAGAAACGGAAATGTAATAAGGACAGTTCAACAAATTTCATTGAAATTTCCTATTTGCTCTTTAGTTTCAACATTATTCCTTAACCTAACATTAATATATCTCTCTTTTTCTTCGAAGTTAGAAAATATGAGCTATAAGCTACATTATTCCTTTACCTAACATTAAGACTTTTGAAAGTCTAGAGTGGCGTCTTTTCTTGAAGGCTACCAATTACCAAAGTTGTAATGCGTTGGATGAATATGGCCTCCTTCACCCTGTTCTGCATCCTTACACTTCCACACAAGTTGGTCTGAACGAGTAGTCATGGGATTTCTTAGCAAGAGAAGCTTGTTGTCTGTCTTTTGTTGCTTTTGTTTAAACTTAGGCGTTGCATTAGACACCATTAGATCTTCTCAATCTATCAAAGATCCCGATTTCATAATCTCCCGTGGGAGTTCTTTCAGAATGGGATTCTTCAGCCCTATAAATTCTACCAACCGCTACCTTGGCATATGGTACAATAAGATTTCGGTAGTCACTTATTTCAGTGTCGTTTGGGTAGCTAACAGGGACAGACCCCTTAAGGATTCTTCTGGGGTTCTTACTATATATGAGGATGGAAATCTTGTGGTACTAAATGGACAGGCAGAGATTCTGTGGTCATCAAATGTTTCAAACTCTGTACCAAATTCAAGTGCCACTTTGTTGGATTCCGGAAACCTTGTTTTGCGAGTTGACACAACAGAAGCAACAGTATGGGAGAGTTTTCAGCATCCTTGTGATACATTCTTGCCAAAGATGAAACTTACTACTAATTTAAGGACAAATCAGAAAGTACAACTGACATCATGGAAGAGCCCTTCTGATCCATCCACTGGAAGATTCTCGGCAGGCGTTAATCTACAAAACATTCCCCAAGGTTTCGTTTGGAAAGACGGCCATCCATATTGGCGGACTGGTCCATGGAATGGTCAGTTCTATACTGGAGCACAGAGCTGGGTTTCAGGTTATCAAAGTGGATACACTTTAGTATATGATAAAGAAGAGACAGTTTATGCAACCTTCGCTTACGTGAATGAGTTAGGTTTGTCAAAACATTTCTTGAATTCACAAGGAAATAAAATGCATATACATTGGAATGATGAGAAGGAGGATTGGGAGGTTGTAGGGTTCGCTCCGGCAAATGAATGTGATGTTTATGGAACCTGTGGTGCATTTGGAAGCTGTTATGCGCTGAGTTCACCAATCTGCAGTTGTTTGAAAGGGTTTGAACCAAAGATTGTTGAGGAATGGAATAGAGGTAATTGGATGAGTGGATGTGTGAGGAGGACACCATTGCAGTGTGAAAGGGTGAACAATAGAAGTGAAGGAGGAGGAAAAGCAGATGGGTTTTTGAAACTGGAGATGGTCAAAGTGCCAGACTTTGCAGAGTGGTCATATCGAACTAAAGATGATTGTCGAAAGCAGTGCTTGGAGAACTGTTCTTGTGTAGCTTATGCATATGATACTGGCATTGGTTGTATGTCATGGAGTGGAAACCTAATTGACCTGGAAAAATTCTCCACTGGTGGAATTGAGCTACAGAAATCCTTGACTGGTGGGTTGGATATATATATTCGTTTGTCTTATTTGGAATTTGGTAAGTTTTCTCTCTCCCAGTTTTGTACGCTCTTATGCTTATGATCATCCATTAGACTAGAGAGAAACTTTATTTCTTATGGTGATAAGTGTTGATCTTCACTGTTCCAACTCTTCTTTGACTTAACTAACCCCCTCCCCCCCCCCCCCCCCCTTCCCTTCCCTTATTTATATATATCCTTTTCCGAGTAACACATTGGTCAGATGTTTAGGTATTATAAATGGACAAAACATAAAATCCAACAAGTTTTACGGCCTTTTTTTTTTGTCAAATAGCATAATTTAAGGAAATATTTAGGAGAAACTTATTTGACCAAACTTATTTAATTATGTAGTACTTTTTTGAAACTTGAGTTCGACAAATTTGAGTTCTAAGTAGGGACGAGTCCAGGTGAGGGCTCAAGGAGGGCCCTTTTTTTAATTTTTAATTTTAATTTTATAGTTATTATATATTTTATTTTTGTAGTTGGACCCCTTTCTAAAACCTTAGGCCCTCTTTCTCCTCAATAACTCTAACAAGCTTCACCTAAATAGCAACTATCCAACCCAAAAATTTAACAAAAACAATTAAAACATTCACAATGGTGGTTGTATTTTAGCCCAAAAAAAACTATTTTACCACCAAAGAACCAAAAAATCATGTGTTATTGAAGAAGTTAAAGCTAAATTTTTTGAAATTATAGTAAACTAGTATAAATACCAGTTGACTGTAACAAGTTATTAAAAATAAAATACAATATTTTGTTAAATTATATTTCTTCCTTCAATTAAAAAAAAAAAAAAAAACTCAAATTCTCTCATTTACTTTATTATTTTAATGAGTTGTTTATATTATTTTAAATGAAGTGATATAAAAATAGAACATTTGATATTGGGTGTATTGTAAAGTAGGGTAGTAAAATAGATAAAATAGCTTTTTGAGGTACTATAAGCTAAAAATTTTAGCATCATCACTGTGAATGCTCTAATTTCAACCAAAAATAATAATAATAATAATCCTAGCCAACCTAGTATTAAAAAAAGACATTATTATTATATTATTATTTTTTTTTTTTTGCCTTTGTTGGTAAATGATTGCATCTTAATGTATTTAGAAACAATGGTTTTTTTTTTTTTTTTTAATACTATATAGATGCCTATTTGGACTTTTTTTTTTTTTTCTCTTTATACATTGGCCCCCGCTAGAGTATTCCTTGGTTCCAAGTTGTTGGAGGCCTAGTATTAGAGCCAGGTCACGGGTTTCACTCCTTGCTGCACCTGTGTAGGTGTTGGGGGTGGGACTATTGGCAGAGGCCTAGTGGGCCAATTCCAACATCCTACTAGAGGCAGAGGCCAAGTCGGGCCAAGTCTCAGTCAACCTATTGGTGCTAGGCTACCACCTTTTAAGGGAATAAATTTGTGCCCTTATTGTCAGCTATGACTTTTAGTGTAGTGGGTAAACACTTGGTTCTAACACAAGTGAAACTCAAGTTTACCAGACTTGAATTCCAAGCATTATATGTTACTTAAGCTTGGAACTTGAGTTTGGTAAAAAAGTGCTACATAACTAAATAAATTTGGCCGGATGTGTTTCAGCTAAATTTTTTCTAAAATTATGCTATTTGGAAAAATTAGCCCAAGTTTCACACATTAGATTAAACTAGTTGCAACTTCACACATCAATTGCTTCAAGTATTGTGTTTTTTTTTTTTTTTTTAAGACTTCTACAAGTATTTTTTTTTTTAAAATCTTTTTATCTTTATAAATATATCATTATATTATTTTTTGGTGTGTTTGATTAATATTTTTTTAAGGTGTTTCACATTCTTCTAACTTCTATTATAGTGTGTTATATTAGCCTAATATATAACTAAAATTTGTAATTTTTAAATTTATTATTCAAATTTCTCATCTCTTAAAGAATATGAAGATTATCATGATAATTAAAATCCATCACAAAATTGTAATGTTATCTTAACCAAAATTAAAATGAAACCAAAGGAATAAAAGATAGACTTCATAATAATTTTGTACTCAAAACAATTGGTAGACACATTCAAATTCGTAGCTATGTAGATTGTATTTTGATATAAACTCAAATTCCTATTTCCAAAAAAAACTAAGTATTAACTCAAATCAAAATCCAACCAAAGTTATAAGAGGGAGAAAGAAGACTTATGGATGAGAAATTTAGGGGAAAAAGAAAAAAAAAACCTATCAACCTAAATTAGAGCAGTAAGAAAGAACAAAAATCCACCGAGAGAGAGAGAGAACTCACATTTTTGTGTGAGAAAAATATAAATTGAATGGGGGAAATGATTTCAAATTTATACAAAATAAGATGGAGAGAAAAAAAGTCAAAATATAAGAAAGAAGAAATAATGAAGGAATTGTAATGGTAAAGTAAAGAGTAGTAGGGAGATAAAGAAGCAAAATGGGAGAGGAAAAGTTGGAAGAAGTGTAACAATAGTTGTGGACTAACAAGGAGAAGAAAAGTTTTAACTTTTGTTTTGTTTTTTTAAATAATTGGGAGAAGAAAAGTTTTAACTTTTGTTTTGTTTTTTTAAATAATTGGGAGAAGAAAAGTTAAATAAGAGAAAGAAGATGTTGAAAATAAGTGGATGATATGGCACAATAATAGAGTAGCAAAATTTATTGCATACATTAACATTTTTATATTTTTTGATATGATGTGACTCAACAGAAGCTTAGCATTAGCTTTAACTCTTAAATATTATATAGATTTATTTTCAAAAATTTGACAGAATTAGTTGAAACTTGTTCTGATACACAGAAAACGAGAGAAATTTGAAAGTAATCATCACAATTGCAGTGATTATTGGAGCAATGGCCATTCCCAGCACCGCATACTTCTTATGGAGATGGATGACCAAAAAAAGAGGTAATATGCCCTATCATTACTAGTGGGAACTAGAAATTGCTAGATGCATAGCTTATTATTAAAATTTGCCACAGTAAGGAAAAATAAAGGCAGGGAGAGTTTACCATCCAACAACCTGAACAATGTTAAACTCCACGAGCTGCCAACTTTTAGTTTGGAAGAATTGGCAACTGCAACAAACAACTTTCATGTAGCTAATATGCTTGGCCGAGGTGGCTTTGGTACAGTTTATAAGGTAATGGTTGCTCTAGTAGCCTTCATTAGTTCCTCTTTAAATCATACAAATAAGTGCTTATATTCGTTGTTTCTTTTGCCAGGGAAAGTTGCATGATGGACAAGAAATAGCAGTAAAAAGATTGTCAAGATCCTCTGGACAGGGGCTTGAAGAATTTATGAATGAGGTGTTTGTGATCTCTAAGCTGCAACATCGAAATCTTGTGAGACTTCTTGGCTGCTGCATTGAGGGAGAAGAGAATATGTTGGTCTATGAGTACATGTCAAACAAAAGTTTGGACGTAATTGTTTTTGGTTCGTACATTTAAATTCCCTTCCTTTTATGCTCGTCAATAGAATAACTCTGAAATCTAGAAATCTGGTTTCTATATACTCAATGTGTTGAACCCATGACCGCTACATACAAATTTACTCTTATCTCTTTGTTATTTCTTTTGGTCACTATTCATTTAGATCCACTCAACCAAAAACACCTTGACTGGACAAAACGCTTCAACATTATTGAAGGAATTAGTAGAGGCCTGCTCTACCTTCATAGGGATTCTAGACTGAAGATTATTCATAGGGATCTAAAGGCAAGTAATATCTTGTTAGATGAAGAGCTAAATCCAAAAATATCGGACTTTGGAATTGCTAAAATTTTTGGAGGCAGTGAGAATCAAGCCAATACTAAAAGGGTCATTGGGACATAGTAAGAGCTTTGTTGAAATTAAATTTTTAAATAATAACACCACTATTTGTGCTCAAATGATGAGAATGTGTTTCATTTTTCAAATGCAGCGGATATATGTCTCCTGAGTATGCAATGCAAGGCTTTTTCTCAGAGAAATCAGACGTTTTTAGCTTTGGTGTGTTGTTACTTGAGATTATTAGTGGGAGAAAAACCACTTGCTTTTATGATGATCAGCAGTACTACTTGAGCCTTGTAGGATTTGTAGGTCTATTTGACTTATTGTCCTTTTTCTTTATAGCTCAGCTAAGCAGTATGTTAAATTTTTGTCTTTCACACTTGTCATCTTTCAGGCATGGAAATTGTGGAACGATGACAACATAATGGCTTTGGTAGACCCAACAATATGGGATCCTTGCTTTCAAATGGAGATGTGGAGATACATACATGTGGGACTGCTGTGTGTGCAAGAGTTGGCAAGAGACAGGCCAACTGTGTCGACTATAATTTCAATGCTTAATAGTGAGATTCTAGATCTGCCCACTCCAAAGCAACCTGCATTCACCGAAAGGCAAATTGCTTCAAATGAAGAGCCTGCTCAACTGGGCCAGATAAAGTCCTCCAGTTGCAATATCACTATTACGACGGTTTATGCTAGATAGGAAGAAAGTGCTTGAGATAGCATTCCCTTTGTTTAGCATCTTTAAGCATGCAAACCGTACTCTCTTTTCAAAGTTCAGATATATCAAAGTTTGAATTTTACATGTAATAATTCTATAGAATTTCATAATTTCTTATAAGTGTTCAAATATTCTACACAAAAAAATAAAACTGAATATGATTTTAAAAATGGACAAGGAAGACACAATGAAAGAGCACCATTAAAAGGTCATAATTGAAGAGTTAAAACTTTCAAAAAATGTCATAATTGAAGAGTCACAACTTTCAATATACTGTTAAAATTGTTACTCGCTTTAGAATCCTCACTTAAGGCACTTTTTCTTGCATCATTTTGCAGAATTCTAAAGCCTCAAACTGAGACACTTGACAAGAATGAAAGCCAATATATGTCAATTCCAAATGCTAAGCATGGTGCTGATCATACAGTGGAGTCTACTGATCATGAGTTTGAAAAACTGTAAATGAAGATGACTGCGACACATGACCAGAAAGAAAGCTAATGAAGGTTACTGATTAAGGTTTAGTGGATTAAATTTGTAAAAAGTATCAGTTGCCACAACTTTTATAAAGTACTTATTTTTATGGGTAAATTCCATTACCCTCTCTTGAAGTTTGGACAAATACCACTCAAGTCCAAAACATTTAAAAATTAACCAAATAGGTCCCTAACACCCTTAACACCGTAACCCCTATGTTACTCATTTTTCATTCCCTCACTTAGACTTGTCTCTTCTCTCTCGTTCTACTCATTATCTATCTCTCTCTAGTCTCTTCTCTCTCATTCCTCTCACTCTTTTAGACCACTCTTCTCTTATATTGCTCTCTAACCTTAAATCTGCTCCAATTTTACCCATACCCAATCCTAACCAAAGCCATAACAACAAAATCCAAATCTTACCACAAAACTGAAATCCAAAAAATTAAAAAAAAAAAAAAAAATTCCTAGCCAAACCCACAACAACAAAACTCAAATCCAAAAATTCAAACAAATCCCAACCAAACCCACAACAAAACCCATGTCTTACAACAAAACTCAAATCCAAAAAATTCATTGCAAACCAACCATCACATCAGAAACCACAACCACCTCCCACTGCAAATCCACCCATATTAGAACCCATATATAAAAGCTTTCGAACCAAGAGTTGCCTAAATTTGTTTCAAGTTGTCTTCAATTCGAACCCAAATCTAATGATTTTTAACCCAGATTTGGTTCATGTTGGCTCTGATTTGGTTCATAATATTGAGATCTTCTTCATTTTTACATGCTTGTGTGGCTGGTATTCTCTTTTTCCTATTAAAGATCAGAGCATAGACAAACATTTAGATGAAAATCACCATCGTATATGCTGAAAAATCAATCTCAGGTGATCTTGATCAATGCCAGTCAAAGGGAAATTGCCCACAATGATTTAGTGGTACCCAACAATTTAACTAATGAACACCCTTGAGAGAGAGTGGGTCATGTTGGAGAGAGAAAGAGGGAAGAGGGAGAGAAACAAAGGGACAAGAAAGAGAAGATAGAGAAGGGAGATCTGAGAGAGAATGAGTGGAATGAGAGAAAAGAGACAAGTTTGAGTGAGGGAAAGAACAATGAGTAACTGAGGAGTTACGGTGTTAAGGGTGTTAAGGATTAAGTTGTTTTTTAGGGACTTAATTGGTTAATTTTAAAATGTTTTGGACTTGAGTGATATTTGCCCAAACTTCAAGGGAGTTTAATGGAATTTACCTTTTTTTTATAAAGTTTCAACTTATAGCATCCGCTTTTGATAGTTGTGTTCTTTATATAATTAGACCAAGACGCCAATTGGTTTTTGGTATAAGCGAAAATTGAACCACATATCTTTTATTCAACCATCAGAGATTTTATCAATTAAGCTAATTGGAACCCACCTTTTATAAAATACTTTTTTTTGAGAAAGTTTTATGAAGTATTTAGAAAAAATTAAAGCACAACAAGACATAAATAAATTATTGCTTCTTCACGTAGTTACTAATTACTGTAGTATCAGAAGTGGAAAGTGACAAAAATGAGGGTGGGGTGGTGAGATGCATTTGACAGAGTATGGGAGAGAATTGATTGAAAAATAAGTAGCTTGACCGATTGGTGTATAAGTTATTCGATAATAGGCCATGTTGTTCAGAAATATAATTAAGAAGTAAGGATACTTCAGGAAATCCGGTTTTAAAAACATTGATTATAATTGAGAGTTGAGACTTTGATAGTGTGAATATAATTAAGAAGCAAGGATACGTCATGAAATTTATTAGAAAATGTAATAAGTAAAATTAAAGAAATTTAATTGAAGTATCCTATTCCCTCTTACGAACTTTCAACATTTCCTTGTTCTAACTTTTTATCTATCTTCTTCTCTTTTTAAAAAAAAAAAAAATTTATCTATCTTTTTCTTCAAAAAGAAGAGAATATGAGTTATAAGAAACTTCTAGACTGGGGTTAATGAGATATAAACAAACAACTTCAAGACTAGGGTAAATGAGATATAAACAACTTCTAGCATGGGGGATGAAATACTTTAAATTTTTATGACATAAAAAAGTATTTTATGGAATGTAAGACTTTTGATAGTCTAGAGCAGCCTCTTTCCTAGAAAATTATCAATGAAAGTTGTAATTAGAGATGAACATATCAATGCTATTGGTGGCCTAGTGATTGAGGCCTTAGGTCAACAAGACTCCATTATGTAGAGTGTCTTGACTTTTGGATTTGAGTCACCCTTCCCTCACTAACGATGTGTTAGTTCTTTTATAGTTCACCAAAATGAGGTCTTAACCCGAGAGCGATTTGAGATTACTATGGTTGCGTCCAAGTAGAGAAACCATAAATGTAATGTCAAAGCAAGGAGATCACATGGGTGGGACTTTGGAATGGGAAAAGTGATTTGAAAGGAAAGCTCTTGAAGGTTGTTAGTTTTCATATACCCTAGCATGTTAGTGTATTTATAGAATAACTAATTCTTTTCTTAAAAAAAAAAAAAATCTAACCACTTATTTTGAATATTATATTTAATTCATTAATTTTTATAATTTATTTATCTATAATATTAATAAGTAATAATAATATTTTTTTTCATTAATTATATATATGTGTGTGTGTGGTGCATAATTCTGAAACAATTCACCGATATCAGAATGTTTTGTTTCAATAGTCAATTCGAAACGAAATTCAAAACCTTGATTTCGATAACAACAAGGAAGAGAAGAAATTGGTTATTCAAGTAATTTTCTTTCATTTTTTATATCTTTTTTTTTTTTTTTGAGATAAAGAAAATAAAGTAAGAGTTAATAGCACATACTCATCCAAATTATAATAAATAAAAATTATTAACTTAAAAAAAAAAATAGAAGAGCTTTTGAGCATGTGCGTGCTCAGTGGCTAGTTTAAATTATTGGATTAGATGCACCAATTATATTTTCTATATTTTAATACGTTAGGGTTTAATTTAATTGTTTCAAAATGTGAAATATTTGGCTCCATTGCTGTCACGTGTCAACATCATTTTAAGCCTCATGTTCTGTTTTTTTTTAACCATTGGGTCCATAGGCCTACTTTGAACACCCTTGAACCCAGCACGCTTGAGGCTCAACCCACCGCTCCCATCGTGATTTGAGACTACAAGCCCAACCGGTGATTGTTCATTTTACTATCATGGTATGGGCCTTAGACCCATCCAAATATTGGACCCTATATATCTAGGCTCTCGAACAATCAAAACACCAAACTGAAACAAAATGATGTTGCTGAGCAATTTAGCCCATTGTACTTTAGTGTGCATATTTGTTATTATTTAATCAATACATTGTCTTGTTAATTGTTATCAAAGGATGTTATAGGATGCTTAATACCTTTACCATTAGTTAATGAACACTCAAACCTACTTTAATATGGTTTCGATTAGCTTAACTAGTAAAGTCTCTTGTCATGGGTAAGAGATTTGGAGTTTGATACACGCCTATACTAAAAAACCAATTGATATCTTGGTCTGATAATAAAAAAAAATTATCAAAAGCAAATGTCATAAGTTAAAATTATCTCTAAAAAAGGGGGGAAAAAAAACTCTACTTCAATGATTCTTCAAATCTTTATTACCCAATTTGGGATAAAATGAGGCCTTAAGCTAGTATTAAGATGAATTACGCGTTAGGTAGCAAATCACCCCTGGAAAAATCCCATTATTGGTGATGATTCCATTCATCCCTTTAAACTTGAGACTCACTAGGGATCGACTTGGGAATAAATATCGATATTGGTGGTGTCATTATTATTTTAGAAATTAATAAAAATAAAAATCAGTGGATTAAATTTATAAAAAGTAACAGTATACACAACTTTTATAAGGTCAAGAGAAAAAATTAAAGCATAATAAGCATAAATAAATATTGTGCTTCCATGTTGTTATTGTTAGTATTAGAAATGGAAAGCAACAAAAATGAGGGTGGGGGTTGTGAGAATTGAGTGAAAAATGAATAGCCCGACGATTGGTGTATTAAGCTATTCAATGGGAGTCAAGATAATAGGTTTGAGTCACCATGATGTTCAGGAATATAATTACAAAGTAAGGATACTTCTGGAAATCAGGTTTTTTTTTTTTTTTTTTGGTTTAAATGATTATAATTAAGACTTAGATCGTGTGAATATAACTGAGAAGGTATCCTATAATAAGGACCATTCAAGAAAATTAATTGAAGTATCCTATTCCCTCCTTAGTTTCAACATTAGTCCTTGATCTGACATTTTATCTATCTTTATCTTCAAAAGAAGAGACGATTGAGCAACTTCTAGACTGGGGTCAAATGAGATATAAACAACTTCAAGACCTAGCCAATAAAGAACAACAACTACTAGTCTACTACTACTTCAAGACTAAGGTCAAGGAAATATACGCAACTTCTTGACTAGGGGCAATGAGTTAGTCTATGAGATGTAAACAACTTCTGGGACAGGGCAGAGGCAGTGCAGAGGCAGAAAATAACTACAAGTATATTTGTAATCATTATCATGCTCACGATTTTCCATAATTTTAATTATGAATTAACTATAAATATATTTATTATATCATTCGAAACAAAAATTACCAATTCATAATTACTAACAATCATAATAAGAAATTAATCTAAATACATTAAATTTAAATATCTAATTTGATTATTTTAAACAAACTAACAAAATAAGTCAATCTAAAAGCACTACAATAATCTATATATATATATATAAAACCGAAGCCTTTGGTGGCACCACAATTTTCCACGTCAACAAAACACAATATTTAAAAAATAAAATTAAAACACTATTTTTCTCTCCAAAACCCAATATTTATCTTCTTTTTTTGGATAATTTTCCACATCAACACAATACAATATTTAAAAAATAAAATTAAAAACACTATTTTTCTCTCCAAAACCCAATACTTATCTTCTTTTTTTGGATAAAATCTGATATTTTAAGTTGAATTTAATCTAAAGATGATTATTTAAAAAAAAAAAAAAGCAATAAAAGGATAAGTATCGGCTTTATTGCAATAAACCCAAAAACAAAGTTAATTAATTTTTTGAAAACCCTACAACCAAACTTCTGGAACTCTACGTTATAGAATATAATTTTTTATTTCAAAATCTTATGATTATGGGTTAATTTTTTTTTTCTATTATATATTAGATAACAACAAAAAATTATATATATATATATATCACCATATGCCACACCCACACATACTATTATGTCCTGGTGCTATTCAAACTCATAAATTTAAATTAGAAACACTATTTTTCTCTCCAAAACCCGATACTCATCTTCTTTTTTTGGATAAAATCTGATATTTTAAGCTGAATTTAATCTAAAGATGATTATTTTAAAAAAAAAAAATCTGCAATAAAAGGATAAGTATCCGCTTTATTGCAATAAACCCAAAAACAAAGTTTATTAATTTTTTAAAAACCCTACAACCAAACTTCTTGAACTCTACATTATAGAATATAATTTTTTATTTCAAAATCTTTTGATTATGCATTAATTTATTTTTTGCTATTATATATTAGACAACGACAAAAAATTAAATATATATCATCATATGCCACACCCACACATACCATTATGTCCTGGTGCTATTCAAACACATAAATTTATTTGGGACTCTAATTCTATTATTTAATTTTTTTAAATAATATAATTTTCTATCATATATATATATATTTATTTATTTATTTATAAGCTCTGAATCATTTGATTCTTTAATTTTATTTGTTGGCATTTTGAAAGTTTTAATATCTATATTTTTGCGTTAGTTGTTGCAATATCTACATTTGATTTCAATGGTTATACCATGAATTATATATTCTTTTGAAGATAACCTATTTTTCTCTTATATTTCTCTATTGTGTAGTCATATATATATTTTTTGGTCTTTCAAAAATTTTAATATCTGAAACTAATTGGTAGATTTTTCGCAAGATATTGCACATTCAAACAATGACTTCTTTATCAAATCGTAACAAAAATTGAATTGAAACAGGAGAAATTCATGAAATGGTATAATTTCATTATCAATTTTAGATTTTATATAATTATTTTTTAGTCTACCACACAAACAAGTAGGTTCCCGTGCATAGCACGGGTTTGCGACTAGTAGCAATATATTTACGAAGTTGTATACATGCCTCATTGTCTTGATTGCTTTTAAAAAATAGCTGGAACTCAACTTTTTATTATTATTATCTATTTTTAAAAGTATTTTAAATTTCGGTTTATAACAAAATCCTAGAGTTTGAAATTGAAAAGTTAGAGATGGAGGAGTAAAAATGATGTGGATTTAAAATTAAGTGATACTAATTAACAAAAAAGTAATATAAAATGTTATATATTAAAAAAAGAAATACTAGTATAAAAAGAAAAAAAGAACTAGAACCCACAGCATTATGAAACAGAAACCAGTATTTCCTCTGGCTCTGGATATCATATCAGTTTTCTCATTGCCATTCACTGGCTGGTCAAAAAGCAAGGTAAAACACGAAGCTTCATTGCAATTTTCGTACGTGACCTGCAACTGAGGTGAATGAAACACGGTATGCTAAAGTAAAAGATACATTAAATGAAGCCCCAATCATCACTCTGCATTCTGGTGCTGGTGGGGAATAGAAGGGTTGAAAATTTGCACCCTTTCTTTTAAATTTATTTATTTTTACTAAATATATTGTAGAAAAAATAAAGTAATAAAAAAGTCTCATCCTTTTTCCTAAAATTTTGTTACATTAAAAAATAAATAAAAAATGCAAAAAATCAAGCTCTTTTTATCGATCTTCGATTGATAGTTGATCAATCGACCATTCTTTCATGTGAATTTAAGCATGCGTATTAGGAAGCAATAAAAAATTCAAATTATTTTATTATTCAGCTTATTTTTATTACTATTTATAAGTCTTATTAGGGGTGTGCATAGGTTGGGTTGAGAGAGATTTTTTGACCCAACCCACCATGGTGGGTCAAAAAAAATTCAACCCAATCCAACCCAACTCACATGGGTTGGGTCGGGTTGGGTTGAACACATGGGTTGAATAATTTTTTTTATTACTATTATTATTAAATTGAGCAAAAAGAAATTTATCACATTTTCCACTTGAGTTGATAAACAAAATATACATTAATATATAAACTAATATTCTAACTTAGTTGTAAACAAAATATGTTTAAGTATTCAACTAAGTTGATAAACAAAATATAAATAAACTAGTATCCTAATTCACTTATAAACAAAATATACATGAGTTCCTAATTCAATTATAAATAAATATATATTAAAAGAATTAATAGGGTTTTATATTATATATGATAGTAGGAACTAGGAAGTGTTTTACAGCTGGTTTTTTTTAAAAATTTTATTAAATATATAATATATTTTAAACATATATTAAAATATAGGTGAGTCGGGTCGGGTTTGGCATGTTTGTAATTTTATGACCCATACCCAACCCGATCCGCTATAAAAATTTTTTTTGTAACCCAACCCAACCCACCAAATCCTAAAAACCGACCCAACCCGGTGGGTTGGGTTGGGTCGGGTTGGGTTTGACGAGTTGGAGGGTTTTCTACATATCACTAAGCCCCACTGCATTTTCTAGTACTATTCATAAACCTCATTATACTATTTCAATTAATTTTTACCTTTATCTACAGTACTTTCAGTAATAAGTTTTTAATTTCAACAAAATAAACGGTATCTAAACAAACCCTAAATATTAGGTTCATGGCATTGATTGAATTCTTGTCAATAAGTTGAATATAGCTGAACAGAAAGAGCAAAAAATTAAATTTAAAAAAAAACTCATTAAATACGTTGATACCAAGTACGATAACAAAAAAAAAAAAAAAAAGAGGGTGTAGAGTTTTCTGTTGCTTTTTGAAATTAATATTATGTTTAAAGGAAGAAAAAAGAAGACAAAAAATATAAGGGGACGGATAAGAATAAGAAAAAGGGGACAATAATACTCATTGTATATGTGTTTGGATGTAAAATTAAAAAGAATAAAATATAAAAAGATAAAAAAAATTTAAATTTTCTTTTGTTTTATATTTTTATAATTATTAATTATTAATTCAAAGATATAAAAGTAATTCTTACAAGATATTCAGGACCTTTTTACTTTCTTAATTTTATATAAAATTTAGTAAATTTCTTATTTTCTTTTAAACATGACAAAATTGGACTCTAATATGTTTATTCGCTCAAAGCCTAAAAAACTAACACGGCTGTGGTTAAAAATCATTTAACCCTTTTAAAAATGGGCCAGATAGGATTTTTTTAGGTTATACGGTTAATCCTTTTTTTAAGGATTAAAATTATATTTCTTTTTTAACTATTTCTTTCATTGTTTACTAAAGTTATTAAATTAATGTATTATAGATGAAGAAATTGACAAAATTAATTACTAATTTTAACGTACAATTCGAAAACATGAATATTTTTAATGTTAGATCTACAACTACATTGTGTTGATTGAGGTAAAGATTATATATTTAGTTATGGTTGTAGGTATTTTAAACATTATTTCATATTTTACACGTGGTAAGTGTATTAGAAGAGGTAGATTTTTTAGCATCTAATTTGACATAGTTTTTTTTTTTTTTTTTTCTTTTTCTTTTTCCTTCACTTTTTCTATGATCATTTTTTTTTGATGACGTAAAAAACTTCATCCAAAAAAAAAAGAAAAGAAAAGAAAAACAATTTATATAAACCAAACAACTTAACTTATATATTATCTAGCTTTTATAATTTTATTGTTAGAGTTATTAAGGAAAAAAAAAAAAAAAAGTGGACCCGGAGGACAGTTTAATTTTTCCTTTCAAATTTGACAAAAAGCAAAAATTGAAAAATGATTGGAATCTGGAACTCACCTAGATTTTTCCATTCCCTACTTTCTTTATTCAGTACCACTATAGACTGTCGTCCCTTTAGTTCTGAACAAAACTCTACGCAATTTAGCCAGAGAAAATAGCCAGAGACAACCCAACAACCTATCTCTTTACCTACTACACAATTTAGCCTTACGATACCAACACTTCCCCTTAGTTCTGAACTGTGAAGCTTCAATTGTGCTTGCTCATAAAATTCCAAAAAAAAAAAAAAGAGGTAATGTTTGGCCCATTTGATGAAGGGAATTCATCAAATAGTTTTTCTTCTTTCATAATTTTTTTCTTTTTAAATTTCCTCAATTCTAATTGAATTTTTTTCCCCGCAGATCTATATCTTAATTCAATGGATTCAAATTTGTTATCTTTACCAAATTCTTCTTCTACCAGCCGATGGAAGTATGATGTCTTCCTCAGTTTCAGAGGTGAGGACACTCACTACAAATTCACAGACCATCTATACACAACTTTGGTAAAGAGAGGCATTGTCACCTTTAGAGACAATGAAAATCTTGAGAGGGGAAAATTCATTTCACCAGAACTGTTGCAAGTAATAGAAGAATCAAGATTTGCTATTGTTATTCTCTCAGAGAACTATGCATGTTCATCTTGGTGCTTGGATGAACTTGCAAAGATCATTGAATGCGAAAAAGAACAGAGAATGACAGTTCTCCTTGTTTTTCACTATGTGGATTCAACTGATGTACGGGAACAAACAGGAACTTTTGAGGAGGCTTTTGATGCACATGAAATGCATTTCGAGGAGAAGAGGGTGAAGACATGGAGAGATGCTTTGATTCATGTGGGCAATCTTGCCGGATGTCATTTAAAGAATATTAGGTAATTTTTTTTTGAGAAATTTAATTTGGTGTATATATTTCTTTCTAATATTCACATGGACCCACTTTATATATGAAACTTCATTTTGAACCTTAAGGAGATCTGCATAAATGTTATGAACTTTTTTAAATTTTTTTTTCTAAGCCAATCAAACTCAACGCATGTTGTTCTTTATTCATTGCAGTCCTGAGACACAAGATATCCAACGCATTGTGAGACAGATATCACATATAGTGAGATATAAATTCTCTGAACTTACTAATAAGGACCGAGTAGGAATATACCCTCAAGCTATGGAATTGGAGTCTCTTTTAGCTTTAGATCAATTTGATGATGTTCAGTTCGTAGGGGTTTGGGTGATGGGGGGAATGGGTAAGACAACTCTAGCTCAATTTGTTTATGATGAGGTTTTGGAAGAATTTGAAGAATCTGGTTCTTGTTTTATTTCTGATATTGGGGGAGTTTTTGAAAAATATGGTTTACGTAAGCTACAAAAAAAGCTTATTCTTAAACTTTAGAATGAAAGCAATTTGGATTGTGATGATGATCATGATCTATCTATCAAAATCATGACTAGGTTACGCCACAAAAGGATTCTTCTTGTTCTTGATGGTGTAGATGGACTAAACCAGTTAAAAATGTTGGCTAGAGAGCATGATTGGTTTGGTTGGGGCAGTAGAATCTATATATATATAAAAGCAGAGGCCTTAAGGAGGTGCTGCCACGTTAGGTAAAAAGCCCCCTTTAAATACTGCCACGTGTAGAATTTTTAAGAAAAACCAACCGCACGTTGCAACGCTTGGTCTTTTAAAACTCTGCCACGCTTGCAATTAAAAAAAAGATATATTATATTGTTTCGTTAGGTTAACACACTATTTGATGGCATCTTAGTATAAAAGGAAAAATAACCGGTTAAAAGGCTTGGAATTCTCCCAAAAAAAAAAAAAAACGCAGCATACGCAGAGAGAGAGAGAGAGAGAGAGAGAGAGAGAGATTTCTTCGTTCCTTCGCCAGACTTAGAGCACCCCTGCAAGCAGAAAGAAAAATCTATGGGCATCAACACCGTTAGGCTATGTATCTGCCACCATCAGATCGTCGAAACCGGTACCGGTACATTTTTCTCCATTTTTTCTAGATTTGGGTATGAAATATTACTTTTTATTGAGTTTTTTTGTTGGATAGGTTTAGATTTGATTTTGGTTTTGATTCCTTTTTGTTTCGGGCTTTTAGGTTCTCCATGAAAATGTTTGTTTTCTCAATTTTTCGATTTTTGTTTTTAATATCACTAAGCCTTTCCCTGTTCTCTGATATCGGTGTTCATAGGTTTTTTTTTTTTTTTTTTTTTCCTGGGGTTTTGATTTGGAAAACAACTTTTGATAGCCTTCAGCATAAAAGAAAACAAACCACTTAAATCGGTAAATTGCAATCAAAAGGAAAGGGAAAGAGAAGAGAGTTCGTCGGAACCGTAACCCAATTAAGGGCTTTAAATTCTTTCCATTTACCATGGACACGGTTTAAAACAAAAACACCATTAAATTGAAAGAGACTGACGGAATGAGAGAGACTGATAAACAGCGACAGGAGCCAATTAGGTGCAGAAAAATCTTAGAAATCAGACAAACTACATATTCCCCATAGTTTCCCAGTTCCTTTCAAAAACTCTTTGTTTCCAGTTACGCTAAAACGACATTTTTGCTTTTTGATTTTTCCAGAAAAAGAAGCAGAAGAAGAAGGAAGATGAAGCCGACTAAAAAGAGTTCCCTCCGACTTTTTGACTAACAATGCCTCCGACAGGTTCCTATTCTTTCTCTAACTTTTTTTTCCCCCACAAATTAAAAGTTATATTAGTTTTGCTATATGTTTTCCTCTTATACAATTGCAGTCAGATTTTGGTTCCAGAAATTAGGGTTAACGAAATTGGAATTATGATTGTGGCTATTTCTATTAAATATTTTTGGTAATGGGTTTGTTTGAATTCTTCTCTTTTGGATTTAAATCATTCAATTTCTTCCTTTGCAACAATAAAACTGGAATCTTTCTGCAATCTATAGTCCTAATTTAATCAAAGCAAAAGTCTCAATTAATTTTCCTAATATTCTCTTCGATTATGATTTGCTGTCAATTTAGGAATTTGGATTCATAACCCTTTTCCTCTCTATTCGTTAAAATCTAGGAAAACCCCTCACAATATGAAAATCCTACCTGAGTTATAATGGCCTCTTACCTGTTTTGTTTTTATTGCAAGGGGGAGTGAAATTATGGGATTTTGAAATTTGATAGTATAACTTTCTTTACACTAAGTTTATTACTTTGTAGATTTTAATTGATATATTTTTAAAAGACACTTTTTAGGTCTTGATTTTGTTGTTTTTGATGTTGGGGTTTAATGGGTTTAAATTGTGAAATCTGTAAGTATAATAGGAAAAGGAATTGCAACCAGTTCTAAAGTTTTGTTTTTTTGGTTTTTTTTTTTTTTTACAAATTTCAATAACGTTTGTTAGTTTACTTTGCTAAATGTGAATCAATATTGGATAGATTAAATCAATCATCATAGAGAGCAGATTGAATCAATATTAGATTTCTGATTCAATATTTTGGCTTCTCTGTTTGTGTTTGGCTTTTGGTAGGCATCCAGATTGGCATATACATTGAATTTATAGGTATGACATTGAAATTTATGATTCAATATTTTGGTTTCTCTGTTTGTGTTTGGCTTTTGGTGGGCATTCAGATTGGCATATACATTGAATTTATATGTATGACATTGAAATTTTCATTGTAATGTGGCAACTGTGAAATGATAAGGGAATGGGCATTAGTTATGAATCTTATGGTCATTGGAAAAGACAATTATGAAGAAGGCTTTAGCACTTTAGATTTTATCTATTAATATTCTCCAGATTTTTTTCTTTCTTACTCTTTTTCCATGCTTGATCCATTCTTTTTTCCTCCAATCATTATGCTTCTTTTTCTCCCAGTTTATCTATCATTGGTTTTTCTATCTGTGTATAGAGCAGAAAGTAGGTAGGCAATCTGTCACTTACACAGGTTTTATTACTTTTTTAGGACTTCACCTTTCTTATATGAGACACACTGTACTTTTTTCTATTTGTGTTTAGGACTTACTATTACTTCTGTTAAATACCTTTACGCACTGATCTTATTTTAAAATATTTTTTATGCCATTTTTAAGTGTATACCGCCCTGCACATGATCATGTAGATTAGTTTTCTGGTGGTTATTAATTATATGTTATTGAATCACACTTAATACAGAATACCTCTTTGGCCTTCAAATAGTGACATGCATTGATCTCAAACAATATGCTTTATGCATACTGCTCATCTTTTTTTTTTTTTTTTTTTTTTGAGAAAGATTGTTTATCTAATTAATTGGTTGTTTAGAAAATATATACCTGCAAAACGAATCCTTTGACTTTTAATACCATTAAGATGATTGCACTATTGACTCATAAAATAGATGCCTACAAAGAGAAAGCAAAGGGTAGCCCATAGCTGTATGATGCCATTTATTATATCTTTGATCCTTATTTCTTTTCTTTTTTTTCCCGGTAATATGTTTGAGATATGCCTAAAGGAATACCTCCAGACCATAGCCACCCCCTTATACTTTTAAGGGCCTGAATATAAATGAAAACAACATGGAAAGTATACCAATAGTGGTTGTACATAAATGACTTTTTAGAGTAAACTTACTAGAATTAAGATACTTATTTCAATGCTTTTGACTGGCTTAGTATAGGGTGATTTCTTAGGTTTTGTATGTCTAAATATTGTAGTGCTCTTTACGCTTAAACTCATATGACTCAATTAAAATACATAATTAAAGGATCCTATTGTGCATCTTTGATTCTTAAAGGGAATTTTCATGTCAATGATCATGATCATTTCTTTAGAAGTATTTGGATTCAATTAGTTTTTGTTTTGGACTGGACTGAACTGAACTGAACTGTAAACCATATTATGATTCAGTTAGGTTTTTCCCATCAATTTTCAGTAGCAAAATATATTGTCAGGATTCTCTTTTGTTTTGTTTTTCTGTTTTGGCTATGCTTTCTAATCAGTTTTCCTAATTTGTATTCTTGAGGTTTTAAATTCAGTCTACCTCAAAGATTACATTGTCGTGATTTTGAGGGAATTTGAATTTGAATTTATGATGACTCTAAAATTGTTCATTGCAATTTCAAACTGAGTTTTTACATATGGTTTATGGTCTCCATTTTTCCCTACAGGTGTTTGTGGGTTTTGGTGTAATAATTGATAGTAGTGGAATACCTATAATGCCAAAGTATGTATCTTAAATATTAAAATTATAGGTACTAATTCTAAAATAGTTGGTTTCCTGTTAAAATGATTTAATATGTAGTTATATAATTTTTTTTTTCCATAAATTAGTTCATTAATATAATGCCTACTTTTATTTCATTGTCCAAAGTATATATACTCAATTTTGTGAATTCAGTATGCTACTTTAATATGAATGATCTTCATTATAACCACCATGTTCCATTTTATTGATCACTTATCTACAAAATGAAGTAGCAAGGCTAAATTATGTTATTAAACTTGAGTTTGGTGTTACTCAACCTTCAAATGTTTTTTTTTTTAACGATTCATTTATTTAAACCTGCCAAATATCAAAAGCCTTTTCCTACAATTAAGGTGGTGCTACCATGTAGGAAAAAAGGTCATCTAACTTTTAGCCACATTCCCAATTTAAAAACGAAACATTACTGTTCAGCAACGCCGTAACACCATTTAATAGTCTTAGTATAAAAAAGAAGACTAACTGTGTAATCAAAAGGCTTGCTGTTAAATTTTTTTTTTTTTTTTTTAAAAAAAAAAAAAACCTTGCTATATGTAGAAAGAGAAAGAGACAGAAATTGTTGTTCCGTTTGTACTCTGCCCCATCCCTTCTCTACTTTGTTTGTTTGCTACCCCATCCTTTCTCTTCAACAGTGTATTTGGAAGGTATGCACTGATTTTTCCTTGGAACTTCTCACTAATGCTTTTCTTTTTTGATATTTCAAAAGTAAGAAAAGCCGGCTGTTTATTCTCTTTATTTTTTTTTTCTCTGACTTTCTGGGGTTCTTTCACCCTTATTGAAAAGTAGATGGGTTTTTTGTTTTTTTTTTTCCCCTTGGTTTTTTGTCTTTTTCCCCATTCTATCCCTGCCAGAAACGGTGCTAATTGGTGGGTGTACTATTGTGGAATTGTATTGTGTTTTGGTTTAGGACTCTATCACCACGAGTCAAACTCAAAACCCACACACACCGATTATGACTCTATTGGGCAATCCAATGGATCCAGATCCCTTTACCTTTTACTATTAAGGGATTTTTAGATATTATTCTATAACGCCAATGGTAAAGTTTTTTTTTTTTTTTTTTTAATTTCTTTTTTTAAAATTTGTGGATTAAATATGCTTTAGATTTGGTTCTTTAGGTTGGATTGTTTTTCATTTGGGTATATGGGTAAGATTTGGTTTTTATTAAGGATTCTAGATTAGAATGGTTTAGTTTTGGGTATTTCAGTATATTCACGTTGCTGTAAACAAAGGACTCTGGATGATAATAGTGTTTTTTTTTTTTTAATAAATTTGTATTGAAACATTTGTATTTATTTATTTATTTATTTTAATGTTCTTTTTTTATCCGTTATTTTCAAGTTCTTTGAGTGCCTTTTCCCCAATTTTTCTCACACAGTTCTATTTTCAAGTTCCTTTATCCATTTTTTCCCAATTTGTCACACTTTTTTTTTTTTTACCAGTCCAATTTGAGACGCAATCTATCTAGAATATCAATTTTTTTTTTTTTGGTCAATGTTGCATGCCATATATTTGATGAAATTTCTCATAGTCATGCGGTATTAAATTTCTCTTATATATAAAATTTAAAGAGATGAAACTTCATAATGATTTTTAAAATAGAAGAATCTTGAAAAAATTAATGTTGTTATGATAGGGCATTAACAATAGTGAAAATATTTTAAACCTCCTTACAGGGAAGATTGGTGTGAGGGTAAAGTATCTCTTATGTGTTTTACTTTTATGTGTTGAGATTTCCATATGAGGGTTTTGATTTTTATATTTTGATTTCTATTGCTTTAGTTTCTATAGGTCACATTTGTATGTGCAATTTATCTTTTTAATAAAAGCTTAAGAAATTGCAATTGGTAAATCAATTTCGCAAAACATTTACGTCTTTGATTAGTTTTGGTGATAATAAGTTTTTTCTTTCAAAGATTGCCTTTTAAAAATATTGTTTGCTAATCTATGGGTTGACAAAATAGAACTTGAATAGGTTCTTTACAGAGTTGGTCTAAAATTTCCCACGGCCAAGGTGGGATGCAAAATTGGGTGTGGATACATAGCTTGAGGTCATTCACAGCGAAAGCTCCTACCTATGCCTTGGAATTTTTTTAAGAGCAGGCTCTGCAAGTAATTTTATTATGTTTTGAGATGATTAAAGCTTTATCATAATTATCTCATTGGAATTTTGGCTTAGTTAAAAAGAGAGGTAGCAAGGTATATAAATGTGCACATGCATAAATATTTGTATATATCAGTCCTGCCAATTTGTAGTAAAGAATTATTATCTTCAACTATAAGATTTTTAAAAAATATATTGTTTCTTTAGCCAATCTGATTATTTTGGTTTTGATGTAATAATATTATTCTTCTTTTTCTTTTTGGAAGGCACAACAAATTGAAGATATACTATATGATAGCAGGTCTAAAACAAAACTAAAAAGTTAAACTAAAATCAAAGTAGAATTTTTATTCATATATATATATATATTGTTTTGCTTTCAAAGTTGGTTAAATTATTATTAATAATGTCTATCATGTATAATGGTTAGTGGAACTCATTTGCTGTTTCATATATCAATGTTTAGTATTTTTAAAATAGGCAAATACTTCCATTCTTCATATTTTTATAATAGGTCTTAATGCCTACAACCTCCCATTAAAGATTATGCCACTTTGTTTAGTGTTTTGAAGTGCATTGTTTTCCCATAACGTTGTACTATAACAAGAATAACTCAAGATGTTGGTTATTGTGTCTTTTATATCACAGAGGTGTAACAATGTATATTTTCTTTATTTGCAAGCAATCAATTTATGTATTCGCAAGCAAATTTAGTAAGGACAAGTGAAATGATTTGTTGGTGGTAATGTAGTTGAGAAGATTTTGGATTCATAAATCAACCTTTGTTTTTTTAAATGTGAGTTAATGTAATTCTTTATTATTCAAGGTTTTCTTATATATTGTTCAATATACCTTTGGTAGTCAAACAGATTCATTTCGAATGGAATAAATTTTTTATTTCAGTTGTTTTCAATAACTGAAATTTAGTTTGCTTTTGGACGAATTCTGTCAATTCATCAGCAATAAAATAGTGCAGAAAACCGGGGTACAATGCACAATTAACCACCACAGGAAGATATTTTAGGTAGTTGGGAGCTACCGAAGTGGGTGCCAATATATGAAATTCAGTGTTTCTTCCAATGACACTGCTAAAAATAAAAAAATAAAAAAAGAGAGAGAGAGAATTTGAAGATCCTCTAGAAGTTAAACTGGTAGCTGTTTTGCGTTGCTAGAATTTTGGTCATGAAGAACAGAAAAAGGCTTATATTTTAGAAGGTTATTCAGGTGTTGTTGCTTTGGTATATGAATGAAAATAATTAATTATTGACTGAGTTTTGATTTTTTTTTTATACATATTCTGGAGTATTTAATAAAAACCCAATTTTTGGATATGTAAATTCAAGTGCTATTTGAGAAGAATAGAAAGTAGTTTGTAACACCTAAGAAATTTTTTTTTTAATGTTGTTTGTGCAAAAATGGAAGTGTTTTTCTTCCGAAGTTCTTTTTGATAAGTAATTAAAGTAGAATTAATAGTCTATCTAAAGTGAAGGAAATGTCTATACTTGGTGAAACGAAGAAATTTTACCTCTATTCTTTGATAATCTGATGTAAAAAGTTAAGAAAACAGAAAGTATCCAAACTGCTTGATGTGTTTAAATTTTTTAAAGATGAGATTTTAGATGCAATTCCTCTAGCATGTATGTGCTTCAACTTTGGACATTGGTTTAGTATAATTTTCTAAAGAACCACTTGAATTACACTTTTAATTATTAAAACAAAAACTCTTGACACCATAATGCTTGTGATCATTACACACTTGAAACTTCCATAGTGGAAATTTGGTAGCTAGGATTGTAAGATGCATTCTTAGAATTTAGACTACAAAAGATTGAGCAAAGTGTAACCTGGTAGAGAAAAAATATGAATTTATTTTTCTATTCCAATTTTGTTTTAGATTCCTTTTTCTTTTATGGTTTTCAACTTTTCATATATTTAATTTAGATGATGTTTGTATATTAAAAATTGCAATTGTTAACCATGTTTGATGCTTTATTTATTTATTTATACCTATTTAAGACTAGAACATCAATCTTTGGCATCACCATCCCAATTTGTATTTCCATAGCAAGTGTAAGTCATTTTGTTGCTCGGTGTTAAGGCTATAAAAGATCTTATAATACTTATAAGTATATCAAAGTTCTTTTTATACCAGCTGTGCGTTCTCTTATCAATCACTTACTTTCTACCAATAGAAATTAAATTATTGTTTATTTGTATTTATACATTGGAATTTTACCTTATATTATTATTGAATATGTTCTCCTTACATGGAGCTCAAAAGGTTGTTTAGTTTCTATTATTTCAAAGGTTACATTTAAATAGGTCTTCATTATGCTATTGCCTCCAGTTGGACAACAATCACCCATTTAGCACACCAAAGAATCCATTTTGTTCCTATTGTGTATGCCATTGTAGTTGGCATGTTCAAGATGGACTACATTTGAGGGGGTTCTACATATGTGCTATGGTTTTTGCAGGTGGCTAATGATGACTCAATTCATCCAAGTGAAACAGAGCTGGCATTTACAATACATCATGGCTTTGCTCACTAGATGTATTTTTTGGTTAATAAGTTCTTAGACTTTATTTTTTGCTATGGGGAATTTTGGACTTTTGACATTGTTATTGAACCTGACTCTACATCGCATAATTGTAATTTCTGTTTTTTGAATTGATTGGCATTATTAAAACAAAGCCTTTAATAAACATATTAATTGTTGTATTTTATTGTATTGTTATGTCAATTTGATGGTATTTTAAATGTGTAATATGTTCCCCGCGCATTGCGCGGGATAAATGCTAGTTATCATAACTACAAGAGATAAACATTTGTTGGAGACACATTTAGTAGATAAAACTTTTGAAGTTAAACCAATGGGTTATGAAGATGCTCTTCATCTTTTTTGTTTGAAAGCTTTAAAAAAAGAAAAAGCATTCCAGATGAATATTTAGAACTTTCCAGAGAGTTTTTATACTTTGTTGATGGTCTTCCTTTAGCTCTTGAGATTTTGGGTTCCTTTTTGTTTGGTAGAAGTACTCTTGAATGGAAAAGTGTGTTCAAGAGGCTCAAAGGAGATCCTGTGAGAGACGTTATTAAAGTACTTCAAATTAGTTTTGATGGACTTGGTCACATAGCGAAGGAAATATTCCTTCATATTGCATGCTTCTTTAATCACGAGGAGGAAGATTATGTAGTAGAAATACTTCGTAGTCTTGACCTCTATCCTAAAATTGGAATGGGAGAACTCATTGACAAATCTCTCTTGAAAATTTTGGATAATAATGAATTGTGGATGCACAATTTACTAAGAGAAAAAGGTAGGAACATAGTTCGTCAAGAGAATCCTAATGAGCCTGGGAAGCGCACAATAGATTGTGGCTTTATGAGGACATTGATCATGTGTTGAAAAACAATACAGTAAGAGGTTATTTACTTGAGTTGTTTCCATTTCTTCTTATTTAGAAAAAATGAAATATGAAAAGTTACGCTAGTAATATATTTTGCAATAACAAATTCCTTTTATTATTATTAACAAGGAACAGAAGCAGTTCAAGCCATAGATATCAGGGGAGCCAAGAAAATAGGCTTTTGTCATGAAGAAAAAGAGGAATGTTGGAGGCCGCGAGGGTCGGCTCTATTGGATAGGCTTCAGGGATGGGTCCTAAGCTCTCTATCTTGGCAAGGGTTAGCTCTATTGGTTACTCTTAGAGGATGGGTCGAAAGGACTCTATCTTGGCGAGGTTTCAAATCATCAAAAAAAGAAAAAGGACCACTTTGGAACCCTGACGCCTTTGTGAAGATGCCCAATCTTAAATTTCTAAGAGTTCAAAATATTTATCTTGAACGTGTCCCCAAACATCTCCCTAATAATTTAACATTTATTGAATGGAGTGATTATCCTTCAAAATTGTTGCCTTGTTTCGAGCTAGAGAAGCTTGTTCAACTTCGTTTGCAACGGAGCAAAATTGAAATACTTTGGAAAGGAATGAAGGTAAGAGAGTTCATAAGCATCCTCATACAAATTTGCCTTTTCATTTTATTATTATTTTTTAAATAGACACTAGGAAGTTAATTGGTCTAAACTATTTTTTTCTTCTAATAGAATTTTGACAAGTTACAGTTCATCAATTTGGCTGACTCATCGAACTTGATTATAAGCCCCGACTTCACTGGAGTCCCAAATCTTAAGGAATTAGTTCTTGCCCAATGTTCAAATTTACGTCAACTTCACCCATCCATCAGAATTCTAAAAAAGCTTATTTGTCTTGATCTAGAATAGTGCAAAGAACTAAGTTGTCTTCCAGACAAGTTTGAAATGGAGTCTCTTGAAACTCTAAATCTTAGTCATTGCTCAAAAGTCAAGAAACTTCCAGAATTTGTGGGAAACATGAAGCGTTTACAGGAACTTCTTTTGCAATACACTGCTATTACAGAATTACCTTCATCTGTTGAATGTTTGACTAGCCTTAATAAGCTGATCTTGAAAGATTGCAAAAATCTAGTGTGTCTTCCTAACACCATTTGTAGTTTGACATTGCTTAAATGTCTTGATCTTTGTGGATGCTCAAAATTTGACAAATTGCCAGAGGACTTGGGGAATATTGTAAGTCTAGGGAAGCTTATTTTGAGTGGAACAGTTATAAAAGAATTGCCTTCATCAGTTGAATTTTTTATTAGCCTTTATTCATTAAATCTAACAGATTGCAAAAATTTTGTGTTTCTTCCAAGCACCATTTGTAGTCTGAAGTCACTATGGGAAATTTATCTTTGTGGATGCTCAAAATTTGTCAACTTGCCAGAGAACCTGGGAAATCTCAAAGGTCTGGTGGTACTTTATTTAAAAGGAATAGCAATAAAAGTGTTGCCATCTTCCGTTGGATGTTTGACTGCCCTTATGTCATTGAATCTAAGAGATTGCAAGAATCTAGTGGGTCTTCCTAGCACTATTTGTAGTTTGAAAATGGTAAGCTTTCTTAATCTCTCTGGATGCTAAAAAATCAAAAACTTGCCAGAGAACTTGGGAAACATGGTAAGCCTGTCATCTCTTCGTTTGCGTGGTACAGCTATAAGAGAGCTGCCTTTCTCTACCATTCTCCTTAAAAGGCTCAACGGAGCATGTTTCAGTGGATGTCAATGGCCATCATCTTCATCTGCTCCTATGCTAACAAGTCAAGATCTTATGGGTGTGTTATTGCGTTCATTACCATGTTTGCTTATAAAAGATTTGGATTTTAGTGACTGCAATCTCTCAGCAATTCCCAATGATATTGGTTGCTTATCCTTTTTAAATGCTTTACGTCTAAGTGGAAATGATTTCATTTCCTTTCCTAAAAGCGTCTCTCAACTCTTTAGACTCGGATTGCTTGACCTGGATGGTTGCAAGAGGCTTTGATCTTTACCAAATCTGCCGTCAAAAGTTGAATATTTAAGGTTAAACAATTGTATCTCACTAGAAACATTGCCAGAACTACAAAATGATCGCTTCATGTCAAAATGGTTCTATTTCATTTATAACAACTGCGGTTTCTATTTCGATTGTCTCAACTGCTTCAACTTGGTTGACAATTTTCAAAGTGGCTGGAACACACCTCAGGTATCTCTCTCTCTCTCTCTCTCTCTATGTTTTCTAAATATCTTGTACTTGCGAAATTACCTAATATCCTTCAAGTATTTGTCTGTCTCTATCCACCTATATGTGTTGGGCTTTTTTCCCCTTAACATCATTCTTTGTATATTTCAGGGACAAAGTGGTAAACTACTTGGGAGATTACCTTGTATTATTCCTGGAAGTGAAATTCTGACATGGTTTAAAGAAGTGAACATATGCGAAGAACCTGGCTCAGTTGTTACTTCTCAGAGTTTCCGAAGATGTCTAACCTACCCCCATAACATGAATCGAATTTTTAAAACAAAAAAAGAGAACATATAGGTGCCTTTTGATACTTGTGATGAGTGGATAGGAATTGTTTTGTGCGTTGTTTTTGTACCCAGCAAGCGTCATCAATACCCATTTCAAATTGAAGTTGATTCGATTGAAAGTAATGGACTGAGATGGGAAGTTTCATATGGCCCTAGTATTGGGGAAGAATATGGTAAACTTGAATCACATCACCTTTGTTTTGTCTATATATCCAATGTCCACTCCAATATGAGAACCCCTTGCAGCTCAATTAATGAGAAGGGATTCCATGAAGTTGAGATTAAAATAGCTACCCGGAGATTGGAGGTGGAGAAAATTGGGGCCCATTTAGTATACAAGCAAGACATCAAAGATCTCGATGAAATTATGGCACAGGACAGCAACAACAGCTGGGGAGAACAAGACTGGGTAAATGAAAGTGTAGTTGAGATTAATTGGTCACTATGAAATCTAGGATGTAGATTTTACCATCTCAAACAAAATTTTGTTCTCTTCTTTCACCTGTAAGTTGTCATCTTTGTTCCAACCATTATTAATCTAGTTGTTTTGTTTTCATGGACATATACTAGCATTTCTTTTTCTGTTTTCTTCTTAGCCTTACCTTTTAATAAAAAACGTGGTTTACGTGACCTACAAAAAACACTTATTCTTAACCTTTTGAATGAAAGCAATTTGGATTATGATGATGATGATGATCTATCTATCAAAATCATGACTAGGTTACGTCACAAAAGGATTCTTCTTGTTCTTGATGGTGTAGATGGACTAGACGGTCCATACCAGTTAAAAATGTTAGCTAGAGAGCATGATTGGTTTGGTCGGGGCAATAGAATTATCATAACTACAAGAGATAAACATTTGTTGGAGGCACATTTAGTAGATAAAACTTTTGAAGTTAAACCAATGAATAAGAAAGATGCTTGTCATCTTTTTTGTTTGAAATCTTTTAAAAGAGAGCACATTCTAGATGAATATTTAGAACTGTCAAAGGAGTTTTTAAATTATGTTGATGGTCTTCCTTTAGCTCTTGAGGTTATGGGTTGTTTTTTTTTTTTGGAAAAAGTACCAATGAATGGAGGAGTGCGTTAGAGTGGCTCAAAGAAGGTCCTGGGAGAAATGTTATCCAAGTATTTGAAATAAGCTTTGATAGACTCAATGACTGTGTTAAGGAAATATTTTTATATATTGCATGCCTCTTTAATCATGAGGAGAAAGATTATGCAGTAGAAGTACTACATAGTCTTAACCTCTACCCAGATATTGGATTAAGGGAACTGATTGACAAATCTCTCTAGAAAATTTTGAATAATAATAAATTGTGGATGCACAATTTGCTAGGAGAAATGGGTAGGAACATTGTTCGTCAAGAGTCCCGTGATGAGCCTAGGAAGCGTAGTATACTATGGCTTTATAAGGACATTGATCACATGTTAAAAACAAATATGGTAAGAGGTTATTTACTTGAACTCATTCCATTTCTTCTTAGTAATCAAAGTTGAAATATAAATAATTATGCTAATAATATATTTTGCAATTCATAAATTTCTTTTTCATTATTAGGGAACAGGAAAAGTTCAAGCCATAGATATCAAGGGAGCCAAGGAAACAAGTATTTGTCATGAAGATAAAGAGGCATGTTGGAGGCCGCAAGGGTCTACCCTGTTGGTTACGCTTCAGGGGTGGGTCCTAAGCTCTCTATCTTGGCGAGGGTTAGCTTTGTTGGTTACTCTTCAAGGATGGGTCCAATGGACTCTATCTTGGCAAGGCTTCACATCATCAAAAAGAAAAAAAAAGGGCCACTTTGGAACCCTAACGCCTTTTTGAGGATGCCCAATCTTAAATTTCTGAGAGTTCGTAATATTAATCTTCTACATGTCCCTACACAACTCTCTAATAATTTAAGATTTATTGAATGGAGTGATTATCCTTCAAAATCGTTGCCTTATTTCCAGCTAAATGAGCTTGTTCAACTTCATTTGCGGCAGAGCAAAATTGTAATACTTTGGGAAGGAAAGAAGGTTAGAGTGTTAATAAGCATTTTCATACAAATTTAATTATTAATTTGATTATTATTTTTTAAATAGACAATAGTAAGTTAATTGTTCTAAACTTTTCTTTTCTTCTAATAGAATTTTGACAAGTTAAAGTTTGTCGATTTGGTTGACTCGTCGAACCTGATTATAAGCCCCAACTTCACTGAAGTCCCAAATCTTGAGAAATTAGTTCTTACACGGTGTTCAAATTTACGTCAGCTTCACCCATCCATTGGTAATCTGAAAAAGCTTATTCTTCTAGATCTAAAATAGTGCAAAGAACTAAGGTGTCTTCCCGACTTTACTGGGGTGCCAAATCTTGAAAAATTAGTTCTTGCACAATGTTAAAATTTACGTCAGCTTGACCCATCCATCAGGAATCTAAAAAAGCTTATTCTTCTAGATCTAGAACAGTGCAAAGAACTAAGTTGTCTTCTAGACAAGTTTGAAATAGAGTCTCTTGAAATTCTTAATCTTTCTTATTGTTCAAAAGTCAAGAAAGTTCTAAAATTTGTGGGAGACATGAAGAGCTTACAAAAACTTCTTTTGGAATGCACTGCTATTACGAAATTACCTTCATTTGTTGAATGTTTGACTGGCCTTAATATTTTGATCTTGGGAGGTTGCAAAAATCTATAGTATCTTCCCAGCACCATTTGTAGTTTGACATTGATTAACAATCTTAATCTTTATAATTGCTTAAAAATTGACAAATTGCCAAAGTACTTGGGGAATATTGTAAGTCTAAAGAAGCTTAATTTGAGTGGAACAGCTATAAAGGAGCTTCCATCATCAGTTAAATCTTTGATTGGTCTTGAGTCATTGAATCTAAATGATTGCAAAAATTTTGTGTTTCTTCCAAGCACTTTTTGTAGTCTGAAGTCACTATCTCAAATTTATCTTTGCAGATGCTCAAAATTTGTCAACTTGCCAGATAACCTAGGGAATCTTGAAGGTCTCAGATATCTTTATTTACATGGAACAACAATAGAAATGTTTCCATCTTTAGTTGGAAGATTGACTGCCCTTTGTTCATTGGAACTAAGAGATTGCAAAAATCTTATGTGTCTTCCTAACACCATTTGTAGTCTGTAGAATTGTGTCCGTCTTAATCTTTTTGGATGCTCAAAAATTGTCTACTTACCAAAGGACTTGGGGAAGATGGAAAGACTGTTTAGTCTTCATTTGAATAGTACATCTATAAAAAAGTTGCCTTTCTCCACTATTTTCCTTGAAAGGCTCAATGAAGTGTGTTTTAGGGGATGTCAATGGCCATCATTTTCATTTGATCTCATGTGTATGTTATTGCATTTCTGTATACGTGTAAACAATTTGGATCTTAGTGACTGCCATCTTTTGGCAATTCCCAATAATATTGGCCACTTATATGATTTAGTTACATTACGTCTAAGTGGAAATGATTTCGTTTCCCTTCCTGAAAGCATCTCTCATCTCTTTAATCTGAGATGGCTCTACTTGGATGGTTGCAAAAGGCTTTGGTCATTACCAAATCTTCCGTCAAAAGTTAAGTTCATAAGTGTAAACAATTGTACCTTATTGGAGAGATTGCCAGGACCAAAAAATATTTTTAGGCCAGATCATTTTAGTTTATGTTTTGATTGTATCAACTGCTTCAAAGTGGCTGACCATTTTCAAAGCGGCTTTAACATGCTTCAGGTAAACTAGTGTTTTATAAATATATCTGTCTCTGTCTGTCTACGTTGGTTTTTTTTTTTACTCAATGTCATACTTTGTATATTTCAGGGACAAAGTGGTAAACTACTAGCGAGGAGATTACCTACTCTTATTCCTGGAAGTGAAATTCCGTCATGGTTAAAAGAAGTGAAAATATGCGAAGAGCCTTATAGCTCCTTTGTTACTTCTCTGAGTTTCCAAAGATATCGATCCCACTACGCAAATGTGAATCGAATTTTCAAAATAAAAAATGTAAACATACAGGTGCCTTTTAATGGGTGCGACGAGTGGAAGGGAATTCTTTTGTGCCTTGTTTTTGTACCCCGCGAGCGTCATCGACACCCATCTGAAATTGACGTTTATTCAGTTCAAGTCGATGGACATCAAGGTGATTTAATGCCATTCATGTGTTGTGTGGGGGAAAGATATTGTAAATTTGAATCGCATCACCTTTGGCTGGTCTATTTTTTCCGTCACCTTTTCGGCAATCCATATAGGATGAGGCGCACTTGCGGCTCTATCGATGCGAAGGGATTCCATCAAGTTGAGATTAAAATAGCTACCGTGAACGTGGAAGTGGAGAAAATCGGTTTCGGTTTGGTATACAGCAACCGCAGTGAAGAAGAAAGAATCAGTCGACAGTATCTATTACTTTAATTGGTCATTATGAAATCGTTGAGAGGATTTTAGCATCTCAAACAGAATTTTATTCTCTTCTTTTACCTGTAAGTTATCATCTTTCTTCCTACCATTGTAAATCTAGTTGTTTTCTTTCTTTTCTTTTTTGTATTCCTGGACAAATTCTAGCATTTCTTTTTCTGTTTTCTTCTAAGCGTTACCTTCTTTATCAAAAATTAAAATCATACTGGTATCACTTTCTTTTTTAGTTTCTTAATCAGGTTGGAATAATACAAAGTTTTCATTGTTCTCTTGTTGGTCTAAACTTTTATTTAATGGAAGAAGAGGACCAAATGACCCGCCTGGGCTCTCGCTAAAGTGCTTATGATCTCAACTCTCAAAATGGTAATGCATTTAAATCAACTGCCAACTTGCTCTTATTGTTGAATGAATCACTTTTCTATTTTGCGTGCTGCATATGTAATGCTCTGTCTTTTTGTTTTTGGCTAAGTATGTGAAATTCTCTGTTAAACTTCTATTTATATACAAATGCATATGTAATCGCTGTTTTTCTTTTACTCTGATAGTCTGACGTTTATAATAATGTTTTCTCTTTTCCTTACCGGCATTTGGGTCTATTATTCATATTGAGAAATTTCCAAAGGACACCTCACGTGGTTCAGATGTTGATTTTGCTCCATGATTTACACACCTACATGCAGTTGAAGTTCGAAAAAGAAAAGTAATGAAAAAGTGAGCTGAAGTTTGCAAAACTTTTTTCTAGCTATTTGGTAATCAAAGAACGTGAAAGTGAAGAAATGGATAACTATTCAATATTTCATGACAAGTCTTAATAAAATTTATAGTAGAATATACTATTCACTTGAGAGGAGGTAATATCATCCCAAAATATTTACCTTATAATTTGTCCAAGCAACAAACCTTATAATTTCTTATACAGCAATTGGACCTCTATGCATTTGTTGTTTAACAACGTTGTGACAATTTATCAGGACTTGTTCAATGTAGGAACTGTTACAAACTACCGCTACAAGTGAATGGGCAATGACTGAGCTTCTTCGCAATCCTGACATAATGGCCAAGACAAAGCACGAACTTGCTGCAACAGTTGGAACAGGACAAAGCATACAAGAGAAAGACATCCTTTGACTTCCCTATCTACAAGCTGTGCTTAAAGAAACAATGCGACTTCATCCAACAGCACCTCTTCTGGTGCCTCGTGCTGAGATGGATGTGGAAATTTGTGGATCACCATTCCTTAGCACACCCAAGTGATTGTAAATGCATGGGCGATAGCCCAAAATCTCATGTAGCCAACACAATTTATACCAGAAAGGTTTAGTTCTTGCTGTAAGAATGCCAAACTTGTTGCTAGCTTCTCTCATTCACCACTTTGATTGGAAGCTTTTTCCTGATCGAATGGCACCTGAAGGTATCAACGCAAAAGACAAATTTGGACTCACACTGCAGAAGGCTCTTCCACTTGTTGCCATTCCTGTGGTCAAGGGCGGAGCTAGAAATTTTCCTTTGGAGGGGCCAGTCAAGACTAAATGATCATATTGATTAAAAAGATATATACGTGTATTTATGTATCTGTGTATGACCCACTTATTACTGGACAAATTTGTCAAACACAAACAAAATTGTTAGTTTTGGCATGTGTATGAGATTTTTCAAATAAAATTAGTGGTACCGTATATTGGACTATGAAGATTTATGCATCTAATCTAGTGTTAGATGTGTTTATCATACCAAAGCTTACTTAAATATGGTTGTCTTAGTATGCTAGTATGAAGTACTAAATATAAATAATGAATTAGACTATCATTTGGATTAATAAATAAGAGGGAGAAAAAAAAATTATCAACCATAATATAAATAAATAGAAATAGAAATTGAACTTAGATAAAAATGAATAGAATTTGATGTAAAATAGAAATGAAAAAGGAGAAGAAGAAATGGAGGACTAGAGAGATTAAGGAACACTTTCACTGATGAGATAGATGGAAAATACAAATTGAAAAGGTGAAGTAATAACCTTCAATAAAGGAAGCTACAGCCCAATAGTAAAAATTATACAAGTTGGGCTTGTGTGATGACATGTTGGGGGAGGAGAGATGGAGAAAGACTAACAAAAGGTCAACATAGTTGAATAAATTTGAATGAATCAAGGAGACTTGGGGGGCCAATCAGTTTCATTTGAAGGTGCCAAATCTGACAAAAATTCTTTAGAGCCTATTTTTTACCCAAAAAAAAAAAAATTTAACATTTTTGGGCCCCCCCACCCCCCGGCAGTATAAGGTGGCTCCGCCCCTGCCTGTGGTTGTTGCTAAAGTGGAATAGTTTATGGACCTTTTTCTGTGTTTTACTAATGTTGTTAGTAATGCTACAAGTTGTTATTCGATAGTTTGCTATTGCTGAATTGAGTGTAAAGTTTTGGGTAAATTTAATGTTACCTGGTGCTCGTCATTTCCATTTATAATGCCCGCTCATGGTTTTCATTGGGTTTACTCCAATTTTCAAGCTTTGCGCTTTAAATTTTGGGTTGTCTTTGGTCTTCTCTAGTGTGTCATGTGCATCAAGATATGAGTCTTCATGCCCCACTAATTTATTTTACTTTTTGTCATGCCTGACCTACCTTGAGTCTTCATGCCACAGTTGCCAAAATAGTCTTAAGCAAGTGGCCATCCTTTGGAGTGTGCCTCATTGATTCATTCATGTTTTGGCATTTTAGGCTCCTATTTTGTTGGTTAATCTTTTGCATGTAAGTTTTTAGAGAATGTCTCCCTTTGCATTTGGTGACCAAAAAAGGGAGAGGCTTTAGGGGATTAGAATTAGCTAGAGAACTCTTATTTAGATAACACAGGATATTTATATAACCTTGGATATATATTGTGCTTCATTATTATATGTATGTTTTTGCTTCTGGGGGGATATGTCCGCTGTTATTTATGAAATTACTAGTTACCGACTTTTAGTATGGTTTAAAATTAATGTCATTGTCTGATGTTTATTATTTTGTGACTATGAGTTGATGCTTATACCTGTTTTTTCCCATGCGATTAAGGCTATGTTTGTTTTGGCTTCAAATTACTTCCGGAAATGCTTTTCCATAAAACTTGAGTGTTTGGTTGAACCAGTAAATTCAGTCAACTGAAATGCTTTTCCCCTTTGACCGTAAAATAACCTAAAACACCCGTAAAATCATTTCCGTTCATATTTTCACTTCAAACCATTTTCAGACCGAGCTTCAGATGCGCAAAGAGAGAGAGAGAGAGAGAGAAAGAGCAAGACCGATCCATCAGAAGCACCAGCGAGTTGCACCCAACACCGGCGAGATCGCACCCATTGTCGCCGCTGGAAGCTCATTGGTGCCGCCATCTAGATCGTCACCACCCAAGACCGATCCACCCAAAACCGATCTCATCCTCGACCCACCCAAGACCAAGCTCATTTGTCGAGCAATGCCTAAAGCATTGGTGAGTCGTCCCCTCTAGCTTCGTCGTCCCCTCCATTCCCAAAACCCATAAACCCAAAAAACCCATTCGTCAAACTCACTCTGACGAACCCATTCGTCAAACCCACCACTCCGACGAACCCACCACTTCGACGAACCCATTCCGCAAACCCATTTCTCAAACCCCCACTGGCCGCTACCGATCTCTCTCTCTCTCTCTCACTTAAGTCCCTCTCTCACGCTTCGTTGCTTTTCTGATTTTTTTGTTTTGATTTTTGTTTCTTTGATTGTTTATATATTTTGATTCTCTGTAATAATATATGTTTGGATCCTAAGAAAATGTGCGAAACATGATAAAAATGGGTTTTCTAGAGCATTTTCAACAAAACAACCAAACACTAGAAAATATTTTCCAAAGCATTTTTTGGAATGCAACAAAACACTTAAAAATATTTTTCTTTTCCAAAAATAGCATTTCCGGAAAATTTTTATTTTCCGAAAAATATTTTACATGAACCAAACACAGCCTAAGGTGTTTGCTCATGGTTCAGGAAAAGACAAGTTACTTTCTTTGTGATAGATCTCTACTAACAGGTGGTAAGTCTTAGTTTTTTTATGTGGTTTCTCAAGATTAGCTGTATTACTTGAGTTTATAATGGGAATTTTTTAAATAAAAAAAAAATTGTAATGGGGATTTCCTCGCGGAATAGCCAAAGGAAGAGATAATTTGGATTTTGATTGGCAAAGACGAAGGGGTTCACTCAATCAATTCCACGTTCACATAGATGCCACCTTCTGCATTGTCATACTCATACTCAGCCAATCCACAAATCAGCAGGACTTTTTACACGCCCATGTGCCCAATAGGCCAGTATTCAAAGCCTCCATAATATTACACGTGAGGCGGCGCTAGAACTTTTATTTAATATAAACCATGGCACATCATTCAACCCAATTGTCAAAATACTAGTAAAAGATTTCTTTCTTTTTAATAACATAAAATTTAATACCAAAAATAAATTAAAAATAAATTTTGTACAAATTTGCTAAATATATATACAAACAGTCTTTCTCTTTTTCATGTCACCACACTACCTTAATTCATTAAAAAAAAAAAATAATAATAATAATAAAAAGCAATAATAACTAATCAGAGTTAGCTCATATAATCTTTGAACATCATTTCAATGGGCACAAGTTGTGTGGCTGGCTCATTCTATGTTTTCCAACCAAACACATGCTTCCACACTCAACTAAAACTTTTAAAAATAAAAACACAAAAAACTACAAAACTGAAAAATCCCAACAAGAAAAAAAAAAAAAAAAGAAATACAATTTTGCTATTTTAAAAAAAGATTAAAAAAAATTAATAGAGTCTAAAGCAATCAGACGGATCAGAGAGGAGCGCAAGAACAAGAGGGGCACCAGATGGGACCGTTCTCATTGCACGCGATACAACACATGAAGCCAGTTTTGTCGTTGTACACAGGATATTTATATAACCTTGGATATATAGTGCTTCATTGTTGTATGTATGTTTTTGCTTCTGGGGGGATATGTCCACTGTTATTTATGAAATTACTAGCTACCGATTTTTAACAATTTTCAGTTTTTATACACATGTACCAAACCAGCCCATAGTGCTTCATTGTTCTATGTATGTTTTTGCTTCTGGGGGGATATGTCCGCTGTTATTTATGAAATTACTAGCTACCAATTTTTAGCATGGTTTAAAATTAATATCTTTGTCTGATGTTGATTATTCTGTGACTATGACTTCTTGCTTATACCTGTTTTTTCCCATGCCATTAAGTTGTTTGCTCATGGTTCAGGAAAAGACCAGTTACTTTCTTTGTGATAGATCTCTAATAACAGGTGGTAAGTCTTTGTTTTTTATGTGGTTTCCCAAGATTGGCTGTATTGCTTGAGTTTATAATGGGATTTAAAAAAAAAAAAAAAAATTGTAATCGGGATTTACTCATGGAATTGCCAAAGGGAGAGATAATTAGGATTTTGATTGGCAAATCTCTTGTGATCCCCAAGAGGGTGTTTGAGAGATTGAAACCAACGAGTTCTCTTTCCAGTGAGGGTCATTGTTGCAAATATTCAAAGAGGTTCCTTGAAGTGTCATAGGTTCTGGTTCAAGTGAACGAGAAGTTGGTTCTGGTCTAAGCGAACAAGAGTTCATGGAGCAAATCATTGTAGAAAGATTTTAAGGGGTTCTAGAGGTTCTTGGCTACAAATATTTTATAAGGTCTGACTAATTGTAACTGCTCCTTGATAGTAAATTTTATAAATCATTATTTGTGTCCCTGGACTGGTTTTCCATTGAAGAGGTTATTCTTTGATTTTCCCTTCCTTACCAAACCTCTGTGTTAGATTATTTACTGCTTTAATCTATTTGGGTTTTGAAAAACTATGGTGGAATTATTTATCTGGGTGGATTTTTTTACAGCTGGTGTGATAGATCATAGATCTTCAAATTCCATAATTCTGCAGTATTAAACATGAATTTTTAGTCTGCATAATTTCCATCCTGGCCCATAGTCTGTATTCAACCTGTCTTTTTTTTCAAATGTAGAAAGTATTCTTTCAAATGTAGAAAGAATCCCTTTGATATATAACTTTATATGACAATGTGTTTTCTGGGATGTAAGAGTACTCTTCAAAGTCTCTAGAGTAAAGACTATCCTAGAAAATTACCACACAAGCAGGTCAGAACAAGTTATGGGACTTCTTAACAAGGCAAACTTGTTGTCTGTCCTTTGTTGCTTCTGTTTAAACTTAGGCTTCGCCATAGACACCATTAGATCTTCTCAATCCATTAAAGGCCATGAATACATAATATCCAATGAAGAGTACTTTCAGACTGGGATTCTTCAGCCCTGTAAATTCTACCAATGGGTAACTTGGAATATCGTATAACAACATTTCTGTATTCACTGACATATGGGTGGCTAACAAACAGAAACCTCACATGGGTTCTTACTATATCCGACGATGGCAGTCTTGTGGTACTACCTGTTCACGTTTGGAGAGAAGAGGGAAGGGAGAGAAGGTTTGGGAATGTGAATTGGGGATAGAAAGGAAAGGAAAGGATTTTGGAGAGTGGAAGAGTAATCCTCTGTGTGTGTGTGTTTGGAGGTGCAAGGAACTTTACTTAATATATTTTTTGTATGGTAATTGATTTTGCAAAAATAAAGTACTGTGTAAATGTTTTATTTTTATTTTTATTTTTTTAACAAATTTGATATTATTAGATGAAATTGAGAGACCGAATTGGACCAAATAGACCGAATTAGACCGAAATGGACCGATGTGAACTAATTTTTTTTAATTTAACTTTTTTTAAAAAAAATTATTGGTTTGATGAGCCATCTCTCCTTGTGGATTTTCTTTTTTAGGTACACTATTTTTTGAGGATTATTATTATTATTATTATTATTTCTTAGTTATTATGTACATGATAATTACCGAGTGGCATTATTGAAGGAAATTAATGCATGTATTATAATGAGACTAAATTATTTTTGGTAGTTTTTTTAAAATAAAATTGTTAGTTCAATATCAATTAATGCATTTTCAACAAAATTATTGAACAGATGTTGGAATGGGAATGGTTAGGAAAATTCATAGGTGGAAGAATACTTTAAGTAAAAAACAAGACAGCATAGAATTTAATCCGAACTTTGCTGCTATATGAGCAGCAGAGTTGCGGCTTCTTTTGACCCTATTGTTATATTAAAAGACCCTATTGGTTTTGGCTTCACGAGTTGGAGAACAAGTGAAAAACAAATGTGTTGAAGTTAATAAAATAAAATAAAAATAAAAATAAAAACTATAACCTACGCAATTTTGTAAAGCAATTATGTAAAGGAATAAACACCCAATCAGTAATAAAATCTGTAAATTTGAACAAATACAAATCATGGTATAACCCATAAAAATCTGTTGAAAAAAAAAAAAAAAAAAAAAAGTACCGCGGCAGATTAATAAAATCTAATAGAATCACTACTCAGAATATTAATTTGTTGGAAAAAAAAAAAAAGCAAACAAAAACACCGAATATCTAATAAAATTTGGATTTTGGAAGAGAGGAATGAAAAAAAAGTACTGCTGCAAATGTTTGTCCTTGCAAGGAAGAGCTAAAGATAGATTTGTGGAAAAAAAAAAAAAAAACCCTTATTAGATAACAGTGTTATAGAAAGACAAACAAAAAGTGAAATCGATGGAAAGAGAAGAGACCAGAGAGTGACAGTGTGGGCATGAGAACTGAGAAGAGAGAAAAAGTGAAGGAAATAGAAGATTTGAGAGTGTTATCGTTAAAAAGAGTGAAAGAGCGCCAAACCAATATTGTTTCCCACGGCAAACAAAAGAGAATATATATATATATATATATATATATATATATATATATATATATATATATATATAGGAGCCATGAGGAAGAGAGCTTGTTTTCTGAATATTTTTATTGGAAAACAAGCAATAGAAAATAGGTCTTATTTTTATTAGGATTTTTTATTGACTAAAGATAGTTTTCCATTGACTGATTTTTTTTATGCCATCAAATAATGAAAAATGTGGAAAACTATTTTCACAGAAGGTTTTCCTGTGAAACGAAACAGAGCATATACTTGAACTTGAAGAATCATGGGCTAGGCTATATATGAGGAATTTTGACTTGTGTGACAAATTCAATCTATGTTCCATGAAAATCATTCTTAAGATATATATATATATATATATATATATATATATATATATATATATATATATATATATATATATTTTAATATATAAGATAGAAATTCTACTCCAACCTAATCTAAGTGTATATGTGTGTAAAACTCTTTTCTAGAGACTTGAACCTTGGCCCTTACCCCTCACACCCAATAAACACTTAATACTTGTAGAGTGACTACCGCATCAAGGGTATGCAGGACAGAGACGAAGGGACACTTGGACGAGGGGGGGCAATGCACACCCCCCCCCCCCCAAATTTTTTTTTAAATATTAATATATACATAGATACCAAATTTATCAATTTTGTTCTATAAAATTACACTTTGTCCCCCTTAACAATATCATTAATTCTTGGCATAAATGCACTTTTAGTTTCTACATTTTGGCTTTTTTCCATTTTAATCACTGCATTTTAATTTTACCACTTTTAGTCTCTAAATCAATTAACACGTTCCATTTTGGTAATTTCTGTTAGCCCACTAACAGAAATTGCTTAGGTGGCAAACTGAGTGCATTGCTAGCACGTTAAATGCTAACGTGGCCAATTAAAAAATAATAAAAAATTTTAATTAGCATTTAAAAAAAATGCCATGTCAGCTTTTAAATATAAAAAAATTATTAAAAAAGAAAAAAGAAAAATAAAAACAATAAAATACATTAATTCAGATCTAATTCATTTTGAACAAGAACACAATCACATATTTAAACATCAACACAAGAACATAAAGCACAAACCTAGAACCAAACACAAAAAACACAAACTCAAATTTAAACATTAACACAAGATCACAAACACAAAGAACACAATAACAAACATATACCATTTACTCTCAAGAAATGGTTGGAGGGAGCCGATTGGGTTGGAGGTTATGTGAAGAGAGAGAGATCGTAGATTTGGGTTTGCTTACCCAAATGAAAATCTCTAAAGATCTCTTTCTTAGACCAAAATCTCCCTCTCTCTTTCATCTTTCATCTTAAGCAAGTAGCAAAGCAAACCACTCCATCACTTTCGCCATCAAAAACCCCTCAAACCCTTCTTTCATCATAATATAGCTTTTTTTCTCTAGACATGGCTGGGAGTTTAGACAACGATGAGTTTTGGCTCCCACCTGAGTTCCTTACTAACCACGACTTAGCCATGGAAAAGTATGAAACGGAAACTCATGAGGCCACGAAGGGTGCTCTTCTTTCTTTTAAGATTCCATATATGGGATTTGGGTCTTTTGGGACTTCGTCGGATCTCAGTTCTCCGGTTGAGTCTGTGGTCGGTTCGAGGGAGACAGAGAGTGACGAAGAGGACTATCTCGTTGGCTTGACTCGTCAAATGGCTCGCTCAACACTTGTCGACCCTGCTTTTTGGTCTGACAAGTCCAAGGTATATTGAGAAATAAAAAAATTACATGCCTTTACTATTCTTATAACACTGTATTTATTTTTGTGTGGTTTTTTATTTGGGTCTCATTTTTTCAGGCTTGAGTTGTGTCAGTTCACCATAATCGACCCTATGTGAGTGCAGGTAGGGCTCGAGCAACGGAAGTTCGAATGGCCCTTCTCAAGTCTCTCAAACCAAACGAATTTGGGTTTGAAATTTATGGGTTTGATGTTTGTATGGAGGGTTTGATTTTTCATGTGATGTTTTGGGTTTGCTAGAGATTGAGGGTTGGGTTTGGGTTTGTGTTCTTTGTGTTTTGAATCTTTGAAGGTCTTTGTATTTTGTAGATTTGTGCCCTTTGGTTTTACGTGTTCCATGTTGGCATGTTCTTGATTATTTTAAATTTTCTCGGCAACCAAACATATTATTTGAGAAAGAACATGAACATGTTCTTCATGATGACCGGGAAGAACATAATGTAATTTTTTTTAAAATTTCATTTCTTTTTTAAACGATCTGTTTTTAATTTTTTTTTACTTTATAAGCTGACGTGGCATTTTTAATAGTAAAATAATTTTTTATTATTATTATTTTAATAGTTCTGAATTTTTGAACTATTTGAAGAGTGAGCAATTACATTTACTTTTTACCTACTTACTTTTTCAAATGCATATTTCAACAAACTTTCTATCATTTTTCTATCTCATTTAAATATTATTTTTTCATTCTTTCTTTAATTTTCATTTATTCCTTTTTTAATATTTCTTTATGCATTCCCAACTATTATATTTTTATAATTCCCAATAACTATATTTTTAAATCCCCAATGTTAACATTTTAAAAATTTTCTACAATCATACTTTCCAATGGTTTTTTTTAATGATCATATTTTTCATGCTTGCATTATTTTTTATTTATCAGATCTAAATTAATCTTGAAATTTATCAAATCTGTGTAATTTGGAATGAATTTATGAATTAAAATTTTCAAAACTTATTTTTTTAGATTATTATTATTATTGTTATTTAATAATTAAATAACTTTTAATTAATTAATTAATTAAATACCACATCACACGATTACATACCAAAAAAAAAACCAAGGGAATAACTCAATTTTATTTCAACCTACTAATTTTAAAGACCACACATTTTTACACCCAATTACTCAACTTCAACCGTTCTTTTTATCATTTTTTTTTTTTTGGAGACCCGTTATTCCATTTACTACACAATTTCACATCAGAGAAAATAGAAGAGAGAGAGAGAGAGGGAGAAAGAACACAGCAAGAGAGAGAGTGTGAGAAGGCCGGTGGAGATCAAGTGTCGCCGGAAGGACAAAGCCGGCGGAGATCGGCGTTCACCAAGCAGCAGCGCCTCGTCCGGCTCCCCACCGCCGCTATTCCTCCTCCCACCACCGGACTCGGTCAGATCGGCTTGACTCTTTTTTTTTTCCTTATTTTCTTGTTCTGTTTCAACTTTGCTGTTATAATAAGAAATAGATTTTGTTTTGTGTTTTGATTATGTGGGACGTTTGAGTCTATGAGAGAGAAAGAATTGTTTTTTTTATTGAGTTATTTGATTTTTTTAAAGGAGAAAAATTCATTTGGAGTTGCTTCAGTGCTCTCCAAGTCAAGAGAGCTACTGTCGCAACTCCAAAAAAAATTTGGAAAATTTTTCCTTTTCTAGACTAGGGTCAATGAGTTAGTCAATATAAACAACTTCTAGCACAGGGAATAAATTCCTTAGAATTTTTATGGCTTAAAAGGTATTTTTCTGGGATGTAAGACTTTTGGTAGTCTAGAGTAGCCTCTTTCCGAGAAAACTACTAACCAAAGTTGTAACTTGTACAATGAAAATGACCTCCCTGTTCTGCAACCTCACGCACAAACAAAAGGTCTGAACAAGTCATGGGATTTCTTAGCAAGAGAAGCTTGTTGTATGCCCTTTGTTGCCTATGTTTGAACTTAGGTGTTGCCAGAGACACAATTAGTTCTTTTCAATCCCTCAAAGATCCTGACTACATAATCTCCAATGGGAGTGCTTTCAGACTGGGATTCTTCAGCCCTGTAAATTCTACCAATCGCTACCTCGGAATATGGTATAATAAGATTTCTGTGGCCAATTATTTCAGTGTTGTATGGGTAGCTAACAGAGAGAGACCCCTTAATGATTCTTCTGGGGTTCTTACTATATATGAGGATGGAAATCTTGTGGTACTAAATGGACAGGAAGAGACTCTGTGGTCATCAAATGTTTCAAATTCTGTACCCAATTCAAGTGCCACTCTGTTGGATTCCGGCAACCTTGTCTTGCAAGGCGACACAACAGGAGCAATAGTATGGGAGAGTTTTCAACATCCTTGTGATACAGTCTTGCCAAGGATGAAATTTAGTAACAATTTAAGAACAAATCAGAAAATACAACTGACATCATGGAAGAGCCCTTCTGATCCATCCACTGGAAGATTCTCGGCAGGCGTTAGTACACAAAACATTCCCCAAGGTTTCATTTGGAAAGACGGTCATCCATATTGGCGGACTGGTCCATGGAATGGTCAGTTCTTTACTGGAGCACATAGCTGGGTTCTAGATTATCATAGGGGATACACTTTAGTATATGATAAAGAAGAGATAGTTTATTCAACCTTTGCTTATGTGAACGGGCTAGGTTTGTCAAAACATTTTTTGGATTCACAAGGAAATATAAAGCAATTACTTTGGGATGATGGGAAGGAGGATTGGGATGTTGTCGGGTTTGCTCTGGCAAATGAATGTGATTTTTATGGCACCTGTGGTGCATTTGGAAGCTGTTATGCGCTGAGTTCACCAATCTGCAGTTGTTTGAAAGGGTTTGAGCCAAAGATTGTTGAGGAATGGAATAGAGGTAATTGGATGAGTGGGTGTGTGAGGAGGACACCATTGCAGTGTGAAGGGGTGAACAATAGAAGTGAAGGAGGAGGAAAAGCAGATTGGTTTTTGAAACTGGAGATGATCAAAGTGCCAGACTTTGCAGAGTGGTCATATCGAACTAAAGATGATTGTCGAAAGCAGTGCTTGGAGAACTGTTCTTGTGTAGCTTATGCATATGATACTGGCATTGGTTGTATGTCATGGAGTGGAAACCTAATTGACCTGCAAAAATTCTCTACTGGTGGGTTGGATATATATATTCGTTTGTCTTATTTGGAATTTGGTAAGTTCATTTTTTTTTCCTCTCCCAGTTTTGTATACTCTTATGCTTATGATCATCCACTAGACTAGAGAGAAACCTTATTTATATATATCCTTTTCTGAGTAACACATTGGTCAGATGTTTAGGTATTATAAAATTGACAAAACATAAAATCCAACAAGTTTCACGGCCTTTTTTGTCAAATAGCATAATTTAAGGAAATATTTAGGAGAAACGTATTCGACTAAACTTATATAGTTATGTAGTACTTTTTTGGAACTCGAGTTTGGAGCTAAAGTTCGACAAACTTGAGTTTCAAGCAGGGACGAACCCAGGTGGGGGCCTAAGGGGGTCCCTTGGGTCCAATTTATTTATTTATTTTTATTTTTATAGTTATTATATATTTTATTTTTATAGTTGGGCCCCCTTCTAAAACCTTAAGCCCTCTTTCTTCTCGATAAGTCTAACAAGCCTTACGCAAATAGCAACTATCCAATCCAAAAACTTAACAAAAACAATAAAAACATTCACAATGGTGATTGTATTTTAGCAACAAAAAAAAAAAAAACTATTTTACCACCAAAGAACCAAAAAATCATGTGTCATTGAAAAAGTTAAAGCTAAATTTTTTGCAACTATAGTAAACTAATATAAATACCAGTTGACTATAGTATTTATTAAAAATAAAATACAATATTAATAAATTATATCTCTTCCTAAAAAAAAAAAAAAAAAAAAAAAAACTCAAATTATCTCGTTTACTTTATTATTTTAATGATTTGTTTATATTGTTTTAAATGAAGTGATAAAATAATAAAACATTTGATATTGGGTGTATTGTAAAGTGATGCGGTAAAATAGATAAAGTAGATTTTTAAGGTGCTATAAGTTAAAAATTTTAGCACTACCACTGTGAATGCTCTTACTTCAACCAAAAAAGAAAAAAACTCTTAGCCAACTTAGTATTAAAAAAAGACATTATTATTATTATTATTATTTTATGTTTTTGTCTTTGTTGGTAAATGATTGCATATTAATGTATTTAGAAACAATGATTTTTTTTTTAATACTATATGGATGCCTATTTGGAGGTTTTTTTTTTTTTTTCCTCTAGCCCCCACTAGTTTAAAATCCTAGGCCTGTCCCTAGTTCCAAGTTGTTGGAGGCCTTGTATTAGAGGCAGGTCACGAGTTTCACTCCCTGCTGCACATGTGTAGGTGTTGGGGGTGGGACTATTGGCGGAGGCCTAGTGGGCCAATTCCAACATCCTACTAGAGGCAGAGGCCAAGTTGGGCCAAGTCTCAATGAAACTATTGGCGCTAGGCTACCACCCTTTAAGGAAATAAATTTGCGCCCTTACCTTCAATTATGGCTTTTAGTGTAGGTAAGCACTTGGTTCTAACACAAGTGAAACTTGAGTTTACCAAATTTGAATTCCAAGCATTATATGTTACTTAAGCTTGGAACTTGAGTTTGGTAAACTCAAGTTTTACTTGGAACTCGTGTTTGACAAACTCGAGTTCCAAAAAAGTGCTACATATGGCCGGATGTATTTCTGCTAAATTTTTTCTAAAATCATGCTATTTGGCAAAATTAGTCCAAGTTTCACACATTAGATTAAACTAATTGCAACTTCACGCATCAATTGCTTAAAGTATTGTGTGTTTTTTTTTTTTTAAAAGACTTCTACAAGTATTTTTTTTTAATCTTTTTATCTTTATAAATATATCATTATATTATTTTTTGGTGTGTATGATTAATATTTTTTTAAGGTGTTTCACATTCTTCTAACTTTTATTATAGTGTGTTATATTAGCCCAATATACAACTAAAATTTGTAATTTTTAAATTTATTATTCAAATTTCTCATCTCTTAAAGAATATGAAGATTATCATGATATTAAAACCCATCATAAAATTACAATGCTATCTTAACTAAAATTAAAATGAAACCAAAGGAATAAAAGATAGACTTTATAATAATTTTTTACTCAAACAATTGGTAGACATATTCAAATTCATAGCTATGTAGATTGTATTTTGATATAAACTCAAATTCATATTTCCAAAAAAAACTAAGGATTAACTCAAATCAAAATCCAACCAAAGCTATAAGAGGGAGAAAGAAGACTTATGGCTGGGAAATTTAGAGGGGGAAAAAAAACCTTCAACCTAAATTAGAGCAATAAGAAAGAACAAAAATCCACCGAGAGAGAGTACTCACATTTTTTGTGTGAGAAAAATATAAATTGAATGGGGGAAATGATATCAAATTTATACAAAATAAGATAGAGAGAAGAAAAGTCAAAATATAAAAACGAAAAAATGATGAAGGAAGTGTAATGGTAAAGTAAAGAGTAGTAAGGAGATAAAGAAGCAAAATGGGAAAGGAAAAGTTGGAAGAAGTGTAACAATAGTTGTGGACAAATAAGGAGAAGAAAAGTTTTAGCTTTTGTTTTGTTTTTTAAATAATAGGGAGAAGTAAAGTTTAAAAAGAGAAAGAAGATGTTGAGAATAGGTGGATGATATGGCACAATGATAGAGTAGCAAAATTTATTGCATACATTAACATTTTTATATTTTTTGATATGATGTGACACGACAGAGGCTTAGCATTTGCTTTAACTTTTAGATATTATATAGATTTATTTTCAAATATTTGACAAAATTAGTTGAAACTTTTTCTAATACACAGAAAACGAGAGAAATTTGAAAGTAATCTTCACAATTACAGTGATTATTGGAGCAATGGCCATTCCCAGCACCGCATACTTCTTTTGGAGATGGATGACCAAAAAAAGAGGTAATATGCCCTATCATTAACTACGGAAACTAGAAATTGCTAGATGCATAGCTTACTATTAAAATTTGCCACAGCAAGGAAAAATAAAAGCAAGGGGAGTTTACCATCCAAAAACCTGAACAATGTTAAACTCCACGAGCTGCCAACTTTTAGTTTGGAAGAATTGGCAATTGCAACAAACAACTTTCATGTAGCTAATATGCTTGGCCGAGGTGGCTTTGGTACAGTCTATAAGGTAATGGTTGCTCTAGTAGCCTTCATTAGTTCCTCTTTAAATCATACAAATAAATACTTATATTCGTTGTTTCTTTTGCTAGGGAAAGTTGCATGATGGACAGGAAATAGCAGTGAAAAAACTGTCAAGATCCTCTGGACAAGGGCTTGAAGAATTTATGAATGAGGTGTTTGTGATCTCTAAGCTGCAACATCGAAATCTTGTAAGACTTCTTGGCTGCTGCATTGAGGGAGAAGAGAATATGTTGATCTATGAGTACATGTCAAACAAAAGTTTGGATGCAATTGTTTTTGGTTAGTACATTTAAATTCCCTTCCTTTTAGGCTCATCAATAGAATAACTTTGAAATCTAGAAATCTGGTTTCTATATACTCAACATGTTGAACCCATGACCTCTATATACAAATATACTCTTATCTCTTTGTTATTTCTTTTGGTCACTATTCATTTAGATCCACTCAACCAAAAACACCTTGATTGGAAAAAACGCTTCAACATTATTGAAGGAATTAGTAGAGGCCTGCTCTATCTTCATAGGGATTCTAGGCTGAAGATTATTCATAGGGATCTAAAGGCAAGTAATATCTTGTTAGATGAAGAGCTAAATCCAAAAATATCGGACTTTGGAATTGCCAGAATTTTTACAGGCAGTGAAAATCAAGCCAATACTAAAAGGGTCATCGGGACATAGTAAGAGCTTTGTTGAAATTAAATTTTTAAATAATAACACCACTATTTGTGCTCAAATGATGAGGATGTGTTTCATTTTTCAAATGCAGCGGATATATGTCTCCTGAATATGCAATGCAAGGTTTTTTCTCAGAGAAATCAGACGTTTTTAGTTTTGGTGTGTTGTTACTTGAAATTGTTAGTGGGAGAAAAACCACTTGCTTTTATGATGATCAACAGTTCTACTTGAGCCTTGTTGGATTTGTAGGTCCATCTGACTCATTATCCTTTTTCTTTAAAGCTCAGCTAATCAGTATGTTAAATTTTTGTCTTTCACACTTGTCATCTTTCAGGCATGGAAATTGTGGAACAATGACAACATAATGGCTTTGGTAGACCCAACAATATGGGATCCTTGCTTTCAAATGGAGATGTTGAGATGCATACATGTGGGATTGCTGTGTGTGCAAGAATTGGCAAGAGACAGGCCAACTATGTCGACTATAATTTCAATGCTTAATAGTGAGATTCTGGATCTGCCCACTCCAAAGCAACCTGCATTCACTGAAAGACAGTTTGCTTCAAATGAAGAGCCTGCTCAACTGGGCGAGATAAAGACCTCCAGTTGCAATGTCACTATTACAACGGTTTATGCTAGATAGGAAGAAAGTGCTTGAGATAGCATTCCCCTTGTTTAGCATCTTTAAGGATGCAAACCGTACTCTCTTTTCAAAGTTCAGATATAACAAAGTTTGAATTCTGCATATAACAATTCTATAAAATTTCAGAATTTCTTATACTTGTTCAATTATTCTGCACAACAAAATTGAATATGATTTTAAAAATGAACAACGAAGACACAACAATGAAAGAGCACCATTAAAAGGTCATAATTGATGAGATAAAACTTTCAGAAAATTTCTTAATTGAAGAGTCACATCTTTCAATATATTGTTAAAATTGTTACTAGCTTTAGAATCCTCACTTGGGGCACTTTTTTCTGCATAATTTTGAAGTCTCAAACTGAGACACTTGACAAGAAAGAAAGCCAATGTCAATTCCAAATGCTAATCATGGTGCTGATCATACTGGGGGGTTTACTGGTCATGAGTTTGGTTTGAAAAACTCTAGATGAAGATGATTGCGACATGTGACCAAAAAGAAAGCTAATGAAGGCCATTGATCAGAGGTGTACTCCGAGTCATGTAGGTTGAAGATAATAGAGACGTGTGACAAGAAAGAAGTTAATGGGGAGAGGATATCATTCAGTTCGGTTCATGATATTCAACCATGATGGTTGAGGACACTTGATCAGAAGGAAAGCAAAAGAAAGATGCATATGTCCAGTGAATATAGTTTAAATAACTAAGATCATCTTGTCATGAAATATCACTTAAGAGAAGATATATACTATTGATACTAGGTTGTCAGGTTGTTGGGTTTTGGTTTGGGTTGTTTGTGTTTTGAATCTTTGAAGGTCTTTGTATTTTGTAGATTTGTGCTCTTTGATTTTACGTGTTCCATGTTTGCATGTTCTTGATTTTTTAATTTCCTCGGCAACCAAACATATTATTTGAGGAAGAACATAATATGTTCTTCATGATGACTGGGAAGAACATAATATAAAGATTTTTTTTTAATTTAATTAATTTAATTTCTTTTTTAAACGATCTACTTTTATTTTATTTTTTAATTTATAAACTGACGTGGCATTTTTAATAGTAAAATAAAATATTTTATTATTATTTTAATAGTTTTGAATTTTTGAACTATTTGAAAAGTGAGCAATTATATTTACTTTTTACTTACTTACTTTTTCAATTGCACATTTCAACAAACTTTCTATTATTTCTCTATCTCATTTAAATATTATTTTTTTATTTTTCTTTAATTTTCATTTATTCCTTTTTTAATATTTCTTTATGCATTCCTAACTATTATATTTTTATAATTCCCAATAACTATATTTTTAAATCCCCAATGTTAACATTTTAAAAATTTTCAACAATCATACTTTCCAATGGTTTTTTTTAATGATCATATTTTTCATGCTTGCATTATTTTTCATTTATCAAATCTATATTAGTCTTGAAATTTATCAAATCTATGTAATTTGGAATGAATTTATGCATTAAAATTTTCACAACTTTTTTTTAGATTATTATTATTATTGTTATTTAATAATTAAATAAATTATAATTAATTAATTAATTAATTATCTCTTTCTATTTTTTCTTAAAAAAAGAAACCCATCTAATATTAAATACCACAACACACGATTACATACCAAAAAAAAAAAAAAAAAAACAAGGGAATAACTCAATTTTATTTCAACCTACTAATTTTAAAGTCCACACATTTTCACACCCAATTACTCAACTTCAACCGTTCTTTTTATCAAAATTTTTTTTTTTGGAGTCACGTTATTCCATTTACTTCACAGTTTCACATCAGAGAAAATAGAAGAGAGAGAGAGAGAGAGAGTGAGAAAGAACACAGCAAGATAGAGAATGTGAGAAGGCCGGTGGAGATCAAGTGTCGCTGGAAGGACAAAGCCAACGGAGATCGGCGTTCACCAAGCAGCAGCGCCTCATCCGGCTCCCCACCGCCGCTATTCCTCCTCCCACCGCCAAACTGGGTCAGATCGGCTTGACTCTTTTTTTTTTTTTTCTTGTTCTGTTTCAACTTTGCTGTTATAATAAGAAATAGATTTTGTTTTGTGTTTTGATTATGTGGGACGTTTGAGTCTATGAGAGAGAAAGAATTGTCAATGAGATATAATCATATAAACAACTTCTAGCACAGGGAATAAATTCCTTAGAATTTTTATGGCTTAAAAAGTATTTTTCTGGGATGTAAGACTTTTGGTAGTCTAGAGTAGCCTCTTTCCGAGAAAACTACTAACCAAAGTTGTAACTTGTAAGATGAAAATGGCCTCCCTGTTCTGCAACCTCACACACAAACAAAAGGTCTGAACAAGTCATGGGATTTCCTAGCAAGAGAAGCTTGTTGTATGCCCTTTGTTGCCTATGTTTGAACTTAGGTGTTGGCAGAGACACAATTAGTTCTTTTCAATCCCTCAAAGATCCCGACTACATAATCTCCAATGGGAGTGCTTTCAGACTGGGATTCTTTAGCCCTGTAAATTCTACCAATCGCTACCTCGGAATATGGTATAATAAGATTTCTGCGGTCAATTATTTCAGTGTTGTATGGGTAGCTAACAGAGAGAGACCCCTTAAGGATTCTTCTGGGGTTCTTACTATAAATGAGGATGGAAATCTTGTGATACTAAATGGACAGGCAAAGATTCTGTGGTCATCAAATGTTTCAAATTCTGTACCCAATTCAAGTGCCACTCTGTTGGATTCCGGCAACCTTGTCTTGCAAGGCGACACAACAGGAGCAATAGTATGGGAGAGTTTTCAAGATCCTTGTGACACAGTCTTGCCAAGGATGAAACTTTGTAACAATTTAAGAAGAAATCAGAAAAGACAACTGACATCATGGAAGAGCCCTTCTGATCCATCCACTGGAAGATTCTCGGCAGGCGTTATTCCACAAAACATTCCCCAAGGTTTCATTTGGAAAGATGGTCATCCATATTGGCGGACTGGTCCATGGAATGGTCAGTTCTTTACTGGAGCACAGAGCCGGGTTCTAGATTATCAAAGGGGATACACTTTAGTATATGATAAAGAAGAGATAGTTTGTGCAACCTTCGCTTATGTGAACGGGCTAGGTTTGTCAAAACATTTTTTGGATTCACAAGGAAATTTTAAGCAATTACGTTGGGATGATGAGAAGGAGGATTGGGAGGTTGTTGGGTTCGCTCCGGCAAATGAATGTGATGTTTATGGCACCTGTGGTGCATTTGGAAGCTGTTATGCGCTGAATTCACCAATCTGCAGTTGTTTGAAAGGGTTTGAGCCAAAGATTGTTGAGGAATGGAATAGAGGTAATTGGATGAGTGGATGTGTGAGGAGGACACCATTACAGCGTGAAAGGGTGAACAATGGAAGTGAAGGAGCAGGAAAAGCAGATGGGTTTTTGAAACTGGAGATGATCAAAGTGCCAGACTTTGCAGAGTGGTCATATCGAACTAAAGATGATTGTTGAAAGCAGTGCTTGGAGAACTGTTCTTGTGTAGCTTATGCATATGATACTGGCATTGGTTGTATGTCATGGAGTGGAAACCTAATTGACCTGCAAAAATTCTCCACTGGTGGGTTGGATATATATATTCGTTTGTCATATTTGGAATTTGGTAAGTTCAAATTTTCTCTCCCAGTTTTGTATACTCTTATGCTTATGATCATCCATTAGACTAGAGAGAAGCTTTATTTCATATGGTGATAAGTGTTGATCTTCACTGTTTCAACTGTTTTTGAGTAGAGTTGTGGTGTGCTTTTGTGTTAGAACCCCTTTCCCTCTCCCTTGTGTGTGTTTTTCTAAAAAAAAAAAAAAAACTCTTCTTTGACTTAAATCCCCCCCCCCCCCCCCCCTCTTTCCCTTATTTAGGTATATCCTTTTCTAAGTAACACATTGGTCAGATGTTTAGGTATTATAAATTGACAAAACATAAAATCCAACAAGTTTCACGGCCTTTTTTTGTCAAATAGCATTTAAGGAAATATTTAGGAAAAACGCATTTGGCCAAACTTATATAATTATGTTGTACTTTTTTGGAACTCGAGTTTGGAACTAAAGCTTGACAAACTTGAGTTTCAAGCAGGGACGAACCCAAGTGGGGGCCCAAAGGGGGTCCCTTGGGTCCAATTTTTATTTTTATTTTTATAGTTATTATATATATATATATATATATTTTGGTAGTTGGACCCTCTTCTAAAACCTTAGGCCCTCTTTCTACTCAATAAGTCTAACAAGCCTCATCCAAATAGCAACTATTCAACTCAAAAATTTAACAAAAATAATAAAAACATTCACAATGGTTATTGTATTTTAGCAACAAAAAAAAAAAAAAACTATTTTACTGCCAAAGAACCAAAAAATCATGTGTTATTGAAGAAGTTAAAGCTAAATTTTTTACAACTATAGTAAACTGGTATAAATACCAGTTGACTGTAGTAATTTACTAAAAATAAAATACAATATTTTATTAAATTATATCTCTTCCTTTTATTAAAAAAAAAACTCAAATTCTCTTGTTTACTTTATTATTTTAATGAGTTGTTTATATTATTTTAAATGAAGTGATAAAAAAATAAAACATTTGATATTGAGTGTATTGTAAAATGAGGTGGTAAAATAGATAAAGTAGATTTTTGAGGTGTTATAAGCTAAAAATTTTAGCACTACCACTATGAATACTCTAACTTCAACAAAAAAAAAAAAAAAAAAACTCTTAGCCAGCCTAGTATTAAAAAAAGTCATTATTATTACTATTATTATTATTATTATTATTATTATATTTTTTTGTCTTTGTTGATAAATGATTGCATCTTAATGTATTTAGAAACAATGATTTTTTTAATACTATATGGATACTTATTTGGAGTTTTTTTATTTATACTCTAGCCCTTGCTAGCTTAAAATCTTAGGTTTGTCCCTGGTTCGAAGTTGTTGGAGGCCTAATATCAAAGCTAGGTCATGGGTTTCACGCCCTGCTGCACATGTGTAGGTGTTGGGGGTGGGATTGTTAGCAGAGGCCTAGTGAGCCAATTCCAACATCCTACTAGAGGAAGAGGCCAAGTTGGGCAAAGTCTCAGTCAACCTATTGGTGCTAGGCTACCACCCTTTGAGGGAATAAATTTGTGCCATTACCTTCAGCTATGGCTTTTAGTATGGTGGGTAAGCGCTTGATTCTAACACAAGTGAAACTTGAATTCTAAGCATTATATGTTACTTAAGCTTGGAACTTGAGTTTGGTAAACTCGAGTTCCAAAAAAGTGCTACACATAGCCGGATGTGTTTATGCTAAATTTTTTCTAAAATTATGCTATTTGGAAAAATTAGCCCAAGTTTCACACATTAGATTAAACTAGTTGCAACTTCACGCATCAATTGCTTCAAGTATTGTGTGTTTTGTTTTTTAAAGACTTCTACAAGTATTTTTTTTTAATCTTTTTATCTTTATAAATATATCATTCTATTATTTTTTGGTGTGTTTGATTAATATTTTTTAAGAGATTAAATTCTATAAGGATGAGGTGTAGAACCCATGTTTTACACCATCCAATAGGTGATTGCCACATCAGCATTTTATTTAAAATTCAATACACCCTACCACACTTAATACCATCTCGACAGATTCCCAATTTGGTTGGATTTATATATGGGTATTAGAATTGATTGAGTGTGATTGTGTTTATTCTTGAATATTTGATAAGATGATGTGGCATGTTGGAATTGGAGGGATAAAACATGGGTTTTACATCACGTCCTTATAGAATTTAATCTCATTTTTTTAAGGTGTTTCACATTCTTCTAACTTTTATTATAGTGTGTTATATTAGCCTAATATACAACTAAAATATATAATTTTTAAATTTATTATTCAAATTTCTCATCTCTTAAAGAATATGAAGATTATCACGATATTTAAACCCATCACAAAATTACAATGCTATTGTAACTAAAATTAAAATGAAACCAAAGGAATAAAAGATAGACTTTATAATAATTTTTTACTCAAACAATTGGTAGACACATTCAAATTCATAGCTATGTAGGTTGTATTTTGATATAAACTCAAATTCCTATTTCCAAAAAAAACTAAGTATTAACTCAAATCAAAACCCAACCAAAGCTATAAGAGGGAGAAAGAAGACTTATGGATATTTAGGGAAAAAAAAAAAAAAAAAAATCCATCAACCTAAATTAGAGCAATAAGAAAGAACAAAAATCCACCAAGAGAAAGAGTACTCACATTTTTTGTGTGAAAAAAATATAAATTGAATGGGGGAAATGATATCAAATTTATACAAAATAAGATGGAGAAAAGAAAAGTCAAAATATAAAAAAGAAGAAATGATGAGGTATAATGGTAAAGTAAAGAGTAGTAGAGAGATAAAAAAGCAAAATGGGAGAGGAAAAGTTGGAAGAAGTATAACAATAGTTGTGGACTAACAGGGAGAAGAAAAGTTTTAGATTTTGTTTTGTTTTTTAAATAATTGGGAGAAGAAAAGTTAAATAAGAGAAAGAAGATGTTGAAAATAAGTGGATGATATGGCACAATGATAGAGTAGCAAAATTTATTGCATACATTGACATTTTTATATTTTTTGATATGATGTGACTCAACAAAAGCTTAGCATTAGCTTTAACTCTTAAATATTATATAGATTCATTTTCAAAAATTTGACAGAATTAGTTGAAACTTGTTCTTATACACAAAAAATGAGATAAATTTGAAAGTAATCATCATAGTTATAGTGATTATTGGAGCAATGGCCATTCCCAGCTCCGCATACTTCTTATGGAGATGGATGACCAAAAAACGAGGTAATATGCCCTATCATTAGCAACGGGAACTAGAAATTGCTAGATGCATAGCTTACTATTAAAATTTGCCACAGCAAGGAAAAATAAAAGCAGGGAGAGTTTACCATCCAAAAACCTGAACAATGTTAAACTCCACGAGCTGCCAACTTTTAGTTTGGAAGAATTGGCAACTGCAATAAACAACTTTCATGTAGCTAATATGCTTGGCCGAGGTGGCTTTGGTACAGTCTATAAGGTAATGGTTGCTCTAGTAGCCTTCATTAGTTCCTCTTTAGATCATACAGATAAGTGCTTATATTCATTGTTTCTTTTGCCAAGGAAAGTTGCATGGTGAACAGGAAATAGCAGTGAAAAGATTGTCAAGATCCTCTAGACAAGGGCTTGAAGAATTTATGAATGAGGTGTTTGTGATCTCTAAGCTGCAACATCGAAATCTTGTAAGACTTCTTGGCTGCTGCATTGAGGGAGAAGAGAATATGTTGGTCTATGAGTACATGTCAAACAAAAGTTTGGACGCAATTGTTTTTGGTCAGTACATTTAAATTCCCTACTTTCTAGGCTCATCAATAGAATAACTCTGAAATCTAGAAATCTGGTTTCTATATACTCAATGTGTTGAACCCATGACCTCTATATACAAATTTACTCTTATCTCTTTGTTATTTCTTTTGGTCACTTTTCATTTAGATCCACTCAACCAAAAACACCTTGATTGGAAAAACCGCTTCAACATTATTGAAGGAATTAGTAGAGGCCTGCTCTACCTTCATAGGGATTCTAGATTGAAGATTATTCATAGGGATCTAAAGGCAAGTAATATCTTGTTAGATGAAGAGCTAAATCCAAAAATATCGGACTTTGGAATTGCCAGAATTTTTGGAGGCAATGAAAATCAAGCCAATACTAAAAGGGTTATTAGGACATAGTAAGGGCTTTGTTGAAATTAATTTTTTAAATAATAACACCACTATTTGTGCTCAAATGATGAGGATGTTTTTCATTTTTCAAATGCAGCGGATATATGTCTCCTGAATATGTAATACATGGCTTTTTCTCAGAGAAATCAGACATTTTTAGCTTTGGTGTGTTGTTACTTGAGATTGTTAGTGGGAGAAAAACCACTTGCTTTTATGATGATCAGCAGTACTACTTGAGCCTTGTAGGATTTGTAGGTCTATCTGACTCATTATCCTTTTTCTTTAAAGCTCAGCTAATCAATATGTTAAATTTTTGTTTTTCACACTTGTTGACTTTCAGGCATGGAAATTGTGGAACGATGACAACATAATGGCTTTGGTAGACCCAACAATATGGGATCCTTGCTTTCAAATGGAGATGTTGAGATGCATACATGTGGGACTGTTGTGTGTGCAAGAATTGGCAAGAGACAGGCCAACAGTGTCAACTATAATTTCAATGCTTAATAGTGAGATTCTAGATCTGCCCGCTCCAAAGCAACCTGCATTCACCGAAAGGCAGATTGCTTCAAATGAAGAGCCTGCTCAACTGGGCCAGATAAAGTCCTCTAGTTGTAATATCACCATTACAACGGTTTATGCTAGATAGGAAGAAAGTGCTTGAGATAGCATTCCCTTTGTTTAGCATCTTTAAGCATGCAAACGGTACTCTCCTTTCAAAGTTCAGATATAACAAAGTTTGAATTCTACATATAACAGTTCTATAGAATTTTAGAATTTGTTATAAGCGTTCAAATATTCTACACAAAAAAACTGAATGTGATTTTGAAAATGGACAACGAAGACTAAACAATGAAAGAGCACCGATAAAAGGTCATAATGGAAGAGTTAAAACTTTCAAAAAATGTCATAATTGAAGAGTCACAACTTGCAATATACTGTTAAAATTGTTACTAGCTTTAGAATCCTCACTTAAGGCACTTTTTCCTGCATAATTTAGCAGACATTTGAAGCCTCAAACTGAGACACTTGACAAGAATGAAATCCAATGCCAATTCCAAATGCTAAACATGGTGCTAATCATACTGGGGGGGTCCACTGATCTTGAGTGTGGTTGAAAAACTATAGCTGAAGATGACTGTGACACGTGACTAGAAAGAAAGCTAATAAAGGCTACTGATCAGAGGTGTGTTTCGAGTCACGTAGGCTGAAGATAATAGAGATGTGTGACAAAGAGAAGTTGACGGGGAGAGGATATCATTCAATTTGGTTCATGATATTCAACCATGATGGTTGAGAACACTTGATTAGAAGGAAAGCAAAAGAAAGATGCATATGTCCAGTGAATTTAGTTTAAATAACTAAGATCATCTTGTCATGAAATATCACTTTAGAGAAAGACATACTACTGATACTAGGTTGTCAGGATGTTGGGAAAATTAAGGCAAAATAAAGGAAAATAAATAAATAACAAAGTAGGCTTACAAAAGGCACAAAATGGATGTATATTTAAGACTATTTGTCTTTACTCGATTAAGACTTGAACTTGGCTAGTTTATAAACAAACAAATATGAATGAGCAATATATCAAGCCAAGCAAAAACAATTTATGAACAACTTAGAATGTGTTTGGATACCGTTTATTTGTTAAAAACTGAAAACTTGTTGTTGAGCACTGTAGCAAAATATTTCTTTAATGGGCAAAACACTGTTCACATGTTTTGTGCAAGTTGGCTGGTCCATGTACTATAGCCATGGGTCCCACTTTTTCAAAGGCAAATGCAGACTTGGGGCTGGAAATGCGCAATCCAAATGGAGGCTTAGTTTATTTTTAGCCTACCTGGTTGCAAGAAGCTAGTCAAAATACAAAGAGGATGACTTACCTGGGCCCTGGTGTGACAGAAAGGACAGAGTTGGATGCATTCGGACTTTTGGAGACTGAGACAGAAGCTGATCGTGGATTACTTGCATGTCTGGTATACAAACTAAACGTGGTGTTGAAGAGAAAGCCTTGAAGGTATTGCTGATTGAAGCACACGAAGATGAAAGTGGAACACTTACTAAAGTTAACACTTTTATAGAATTCTAAAGCAAGCGAGCACAACTTTTTCCTTTCAAGAGATTGTTCTTAGGATTTCCACATCGTGATTAATCTGCGTACTGTGTCACTATCTCTATTGCTTTTGATTTTATTGCATAAACTGTGGTGTGTATACATATATTTTGCTGGGTATATAATTTTTATTTTTTGTGATTAACTGTTAATTCGTTTATTTCTGCATAGGGATCTATTCTTAATTGTTTAGGATTTTGCAGATTCTATTCCTGCGTCTTATTCAGTGTTAATTATTGTACTTTATTCCGATTGTCTCTTTAATTATTTCCCATCCCTAGTCGCCTAGTCCTTGGTTGAAATTCAACCTGTCCTTTTTGACAAAGGAAGAAACAATCTAGACTAGGGAACAAACCCCTTTGATTTATAATTTAATATGACAAACTTATTTCTCGGAATCAAGGCTTTTGAAAATCTAGAGTAGCATTTTTCTTAAAAAAACTACCAGCCAAAGGTTAAACTTTTTTGTTTTTGTTTTTTTCCCCGGATAAACAAAGCTGTAACTTGTTTTATGAGCAAGGCCTACTTGTTCTGCATTCTCGGACACAAGTAGGCCAGAGAACAAGTTATGGGACTTAAGACAAACTTGTTGCCTGTCCTTTGTTGCTTTTGTTTGAATTTGGGAGTTGCAATAGACACCATTAAATCTTCTCAATCCATCAAAAACCCTGAATACATAATATCCAATGGGAGTGCTTTCAGACTGGGGTTCATCAGCCCTGTAAATTCCACCAATCGCTACTTCGGAATATGGTATAATAACATCTCTGTATTCACTGTCATATGGTAGCTAACAGACAGAAACCTCTCAAGGATTCTTCCAGGGTTCTTTCTATATCTAAGGATGGCAATCTTGTGGTACTAAACGGACAGGAAGAGATTCTTTGGTCATCAAATGTTTCAAATTCTTTAACCAATTCAAGTGCCACTCTTTTAGATTCCGGAAACCTTGTATTGCAAGTTGACACAACAAGAATTATATTATGGGAAAGTTTTCAACATCCATCTGATTCCTTCTTGCCAAAAATGAAACTTAGTACTAATTTAAGGAAAGATGAGAAAGTGCAGCTGACATCATGGAAAAGCCCTTCTGATCCATCCATTGGAAGCTTCTCTGCAGGCATTGATCCATTAAACATTCCTGAAGGTTTTGTTTGGAACGACAGTCGCCCATATTGGCAGACTGGTCCATGGAATGGTCAGGTCTTCATTGGAATAAAAAAATGGAATCCTGTATATCATAATGGATTTAGTGTAGTCGATGACAAACAAGGAACTGTTTATGCAACTTTTGCTTATATGGACTTGTTACATTTGTCAAAATTTGTTTTGGATTCACAAGGAAATCTAGTGCAGACATATTGGGATGATGGGAAGGAGGATTGGAAGGTTGTGGGGTTAGCTCCAAAAGATAAGTGTGATGTTTATGGCACATGCGGTGCAAATGGAAGCTGTGATTCACTTGCTTCATCAATCTGCAGTTGTATGAGAGGATTTGAGCCCAAGATTATTGAGGAATGGAACAGTGGAAATTGGAGTAGTGGATGTGTGAGGAGGAAACCATTGCAGTGTGAAAGGTTGAACAATAATGTTGAAGAAGGAAAAGCAGATGGGTTTTTCAGGTTGAAGATGGTCAAGGTGCCAGACTTTGCTCAGTGGTCATAAGGGACTAAAGACGATTGTCAAAAGTAGTGCTTGTAGAACTGTTTTTGTGTTGCTAACGTGTTTTAAAGGTTGGCTATGCTTTGGATGTTGTACCCCCACACTAAATTATTGCCTTTGTAAAGTCGGTTATAAGCTAACCAAGTTGGATTGTTACCTAAAATTGGTCTGTTACCATTAAAAAACATTGTTCTCATATATTTTCATTGATTTGGTGATGTGAATAATTTATACATGTGCTTAGACAACAACCCCCAAATAAAAGATATGTCCATATCATGGACTTTTAATGCTCATGTTGGAAAAAATACAATTTATATACCAACTACACATTGTTTAACCAAATCCAATTCTCTCTCGACATTTTCCTCAAAAAATCCGATTCGTGTGGATTCTTCCCCCAACTAAAGAAGAGATCTTGGCGAAATTGCCACATATGAAATTGAGCACAATTTTGAAAAGAAACTTGGACAAAAAGAAAGAAAGTGACTTAGACAAATCTTTTATAATGTATAACTTAAATGAAACCTGATTCTATTTCAACATCTTATCCCTACTTTATTTTTATTCTCTCTTTAATTTCCATGCCTAGTACTTGGTCGACACCCAACCTGTTTTTTATTATTTTTTTTGTTAACAAGTGAGAAAGGAAGACACTAATATTTGGATTAGGAAATTTTTGGTTTATAATTTTATATGACAACATATTTTCTGGGACGTAAGACTTGTGAAAGTCTAGAGTGGCGTCTGTCTTGAAAACTACTAGCCAAAGCTGTAACTTGTTAGATGAGCTAGGCCAACCTGTTCTGCATTCTAAGACACAAGTAGGTCAGAACAAGTTATGGGACTTCTTAGGAAGACAATCTTGTTGTCTGTACTTTTTTGCTTTTGTTTAAACTTAGGCTTTGCCATAGACATCATTAGATCTTCTCAATCCCTCAAAGACCCTGAATACATAATATCTAATGGGAGTACTTTCAGACTGGGATTCTTCAGCCCTGTAAATTCTACCAATCGCTACCTTGGAATATGGTATAATAACATTTCTGTATTCACTGTCATATGGGTAATTAACAGACAGAAAGCCCTCAAGGATTCTTCTGGGGTTCTTACTATATCTGAGGATGGCAATCTTGTGGTACTAAACGGACAAGAAGAGATTCTTTGGTCATCAAATGTTTCAAATTCTTTGAACAATTCAAGTGCCACGCTTTTGGATTCCGGAAACCTTTTATTGCAAGTTGACACAAAGGAATAATATGGGAAAGTTTTCAACCATTCTTGCCAGGTATGAAAATCAGTACAAATTTTAGGAAAAATCAAAGGGTACAGTTGACATCATGGAAAAGCCCTTCTGATCCATCCATTGGAAGATTTAGTTCAGGCATTGATCAGCTGAACACTCCTGGAGCTTTCATTTGGAAAGATGGTCATCCATTTTGGCAGACTCCATGGAATGGTCAGGCATTCATTGGAAAATACAACACAAATCCGCAATATCATAATGGATATACTGTAGTAGATGATAAAGAAGGGACAGCTTTTGCAACTTTTGCTTATGTGAATGAGTTACCTTTGTCAAAGTTCGTCCTGAATTCACAAGGAAAGCTAGTGCAGAGTTATTGGAATAATAGGAAGGAGGATTGGGAGGTTTTGGAAATAGCTCCAAAATTTGACTGTAAAGTTTATGGAACTTGTGGTGCTTTTGGAACCTGTCATTCACTGGGTTCATCAATGTGCAGCTGTTTTCAGTTATAGTTTTGTTCACCCATCATTTGGTCCATTTTTTTGCTTGCTTTTTGATTTTCAACAAGCGTATTTGGATTTAATTTTTTTAAAACCTTTTCTTGGGTAACATAGAGACTAAAACATTACTACTTACATAAGAGCCACTTACCTGGTGAAAAGTCTTAGGGCTGTTGATATCCCCTCCAACTTTGATGAGAAAATAACTTGAACTGCCTTTTATTAAACAATAAGCCCAGAGATGAAAAACAAAATCACAGTTGTTTCATAACTGCTAAGGTGATATGTTGTGATTGATACCAGTAAATGTTATTTATCAACAGTGATTTTGATAAAATGTCTATACTCAAATTTGACTGAATTAGTTTAAAATATTTTTTGATAAATAGAAAAAGAGAGACCTTTGAAAGTAATCATCACAATTACAATGACCTTTGGAGCCATTGCCGTTGTCACCACAACATACTTCTTATGGAGGAGGATGGGAATGACTCACAAACAAGGTAATAAGGCCATTTATTAGATATGGGGACTGTGAATTGTGAGATGGATTACTAACTATTAAAATTTGCAACAGCAAAGAAATATAAAAGCAGGGAGAACTTATTGTTTGACTACCTGAACGATGCTAAATTCCATGAGCTACCGATTTTCAGTTTGGAAGAAGTGGCAAGTGGCAACTACAACAAATAACTTTCATGTAGCTAATATGCTTGGGCGAGGTGGCTTTGGTCCAGTCTATTGGGTAATGCTTGATTTGTTGAGTTCATTAGTCCCTCTTCAAATCAAACCAGTATGTACTCATTCCTTTTTATGTTTCTTTTTCCTTTTTTTGGCAAGGGAAAATTGCATGATGGACAAGAAATAGCAGTGAAAAGATTGTCTAGAACCTCTGGACAAGCTCTTGAAGAATTTATGAATGAGGTGGCTTTGATTTCTAAACTCCAGCATCGAAATCTTGCTAGACTTCTTGGCTACTGTATTGAGGGAGAAGAGAAAATGTTGATCTATGAATACATACCAAACAAAAGTTCGGATGCAATTGTTTTTGGTTAGTTCATTTAAACAACCTTCCTTTTAGTCTCACTGCCAGAGTAACCCCTAAATACAACTTTTTAAAGATTTACTTTTTTTTTTTTACATATTAACGTACAAGTACATTTTTGCTCACTTAAGTGCAAGAGCAGATAAATAGAAAGGTAAACAAACAATTACTCATACTTTGGTGCTAACTTTGCCCCAACTTCTTTTCCTAACAGTAAATTTTTTTCCATAAAAATTTGCTCATACTTAAAAAAAAAAAAAAAATGGCTACTATTCATTTAGATCCACTATACCAAAAACTCCTTGATTGGAGAAAACGCTTCAACATTATTAAAGGCATCAGTCGAGGCCTCCTCTATCTTCATAGGGATTCTAGACTAAAGATTATTTATAGAGATCTAAAGGCAAGTAACATCTTGTTAGATCAAGAACTAAATCCAAAAATATCGGATTTTGGTATGGCCAAAATATTTGGAGGCAATGAAGTTCAAGCCAAAACAAAAAGGGTGGTTGGGACATAGTAAGAGTTTTGTTGAATTTCAATTTTTTTTTTTTAAAGTAATAACACCACTATTTTGTGCTCAAATGAGATGAATGTGTTTCAATGTACAAATTCAGTGGTTACATGTCCCCTGAATATGCAATGAATGGCGTATTTTCAGAAAAATCGAATGTCTTTAGTTTCAGTGTCTTGTTATTAGAGATTGTTAGTGGGAGAAGAAGCGCTAGCTTTGATGATGATGAGCAGCACATGAGCCTTGTAGGATTTGTAAGTCCATCTGAATTATTGTCCATTTATTTACATCTCCAACTGGATCATTGCTAATAAGATTGAATTTGCAATTTATGTCTTTCATACTTGTATTCATTCAGGCATGGAAATTATGGAAAGGTGAGAACAGTATGGCTTTGGTAGACCCAGCAATATGGGATCCAAGCTTTCAAATGGAGATGTTGATATGCATACATGTCGGACTGTTGCGCATGCAAGATTCAACAAGAGATAGACCAATTGTGTCTACTGTTATTTCAATGCTTAGTAGTGAGATTGCAGATCTACCCACTTCAAAACAACCTACATTCATTGAAAGGGAGATGGCTTCATATACAGACCCTGCTCAACAAGGCCAAATAAAATCCTCCATTTACAATGTCACTATTACAGTAGTTTATGACAGATAGGAAGAAAGTTCTTGAGATAAATTTCTCTTTGTTTGTGTATATTTTATCTTATGACTCCGAAGAAACCTATACATTTTTGGATGATACATTTTTCATCTTTTTAGGGTCAATTTGGTTGATGAAAATTTTAAATCTCGAGAATTATATATTCTTAATAGTTTAAACTCACAAGAATTAGAATTTTCACATTTGAAATTATGTTCTACTCAAAATAGTTGGAATTTGTCAATTTGAATGTATATCTCAACTAAGACTATCTAGATTCCCAACCAAAGCATATGAGATCAATGTATATACTATCTAGCATTTAAGGCTTAAGTACAAGGTAAACTGTATTGCCCAACCAAAACACATGGATTTTAAATGTCTTATGTTGAACCTTTAATAGGGTAATAGTTGCACAAGATCTTTGTAGCTCAATGGTATAACGGTTCAAATCCCCTCGTTGTTGTTCCGTCCATTTGGTCCTATTCTGTCCCATTTGGTCTTGTTTTATTTTCAAATGAAACGGTGAACTTATCAGGCCTCAGGTGCTGTCATTAAAACACAGACGTGTACACCTGATATTACTGATACAAATGATGACATTTAATAAAAGCCTTTTAAATATATTGCACAAAACGGTGGTCTCCTTATCCTTATGTAGCCGTTAGATTCCAAAGTTTTTTTTTTTTTTTGGTTTTTGTTTGTTAATGTTAGATTCCAGAGTTAGTTACAGTAGTCTTTGAACCAGGACTTCCCTGTTATACTCTTGTCTGTGCTTTATTAAAATCACTACTATATATAAAAATTAAATATTCAATTGAAATTGGGCCAAGCTTTAAAAAAGAAAGGAAGAAAAAAAATGAAACTTTGACAATATGCTCTTGATTTCCCTAGTCTAATTTCTATTGATAAATAAAATTGAGGACAAATTATAATCCAAAAGTTTTCATTTAAACACCTTTTGTTAATTATGTGGATTAATTGACAATGACTTCATATCATTAACACAAGGGCTCCATATCATTAACGCAATATAGCTTTAAATATATTGTACCAAAAATGATGTGGTCATGTAGCCATTAGATTCCCGAGCCTGATTAGTCATTATTGAAGGTATTGAGTTGATCCACCACAGCCACAGGCAGTGGATTTTGAAATAAAAACAAAAGCACATTACTTGCATAGAGCGTCCTGGCTTCCTAGTATGTGTGGGAAAAGTCTTCAAAAAGTTACTGCAATAAGAGCATCCACAGCAGCTGTGGCAAAAATTATGCTATTTTGCCACACCAAAGACCTACTTTATTATTTTACCACATCATTTTACAACATTCCATTTATCATATGTGTTATCATTCAATTCTATACATTAAAATAATATATACTACTCATTAAAATAATATATTATCTCAGCCACCAACAACAAACAAATACCACTCACCAAGCAACAATAGCCACCAACCACCACTGCTGCAACAACACCGACCAGCCACCACCGGCACAACCACCACTTCACCACCACACATGCCCAGCAAGGTAGCAACCACCACCACCACCCCACCATCACACACACCCTAGCAAGGCAAAAAACACAATCAAAAAAGGAAAAAAAAAAAAAAAAAAAAAAAAACCCAGCAAATACCAATCACCAAGCACAACTACCACCCAAATGCCAAACCACCACCAATTCAACACCGATTTAGCACCGATTCAAACAAACAAATAGCCATCGATTCAAACAGACAAACATAGCCACCGATTTATCATTTCATCAAACAAACACCAACAACAACCTTCATCAATCTAGATCATTCGTAGCAGCCTTCATCAACCTTCACCCATCCCAAATCTCACACCCACAACGCTGACCCAAAACCCACATCAACGCCGACCCAAAACCCACATCGTAACCCACATCAACACCGATCCACAAATCTCAGCCAACCAACAACAATCAAAACAACCAACCACCAAAAGAGAGAGAGAGAGAGATCGACGAGATCAGTGAGCGATGACGATGGCTCATGCGCCGTGAGCGATGAACTTGTCGCCCTTGTCGCTTGCGCCTCTGGTGATAATGGCCACCGTCAAACTGATCTTAAATTAAAGGGAAAAGAGAGAACATAGGGAATCAGGGTGGCTGAGAAGAGAGGGAATCGGTGAGAGAGAAGAGAAAAGGATAAAGTGAAGAGAGAGGAGAGAGAAAAGAGAATAAAAAATGATTAAAATTATTCCATTTTGATTACGTACTGTTGCAAATTTGCAACGGTACTGTTTACTTGTTGTAAAAATTATGGGATTTGGCACATCTAATATTTGGTGTTTTTTGTGTTTGGTGTGGCAAATGTACCAAAAATTTGGCATTTGGCACATTTGTCATACCTGCTGTGGATGCTCTAAGTGAGTAAAGGCTCCAATAAGAATATTTTCCCTTTAATTTCATTGTAAATAATATTCATACTGCGTAGCCAAAAAGTACACCAAATTTAATGTGGGTTCATTTAGTTTTGACTTATTTTGGTCTTTGTTTTGTCTCTTTTCTGGAGAAAGAACACATTTTGTCTTCTTAGATAGGGATGAGGTTGTGTGAGCTCACCAATTTGTAAAATGTTTTACTAAAAACTTGACAAAGGATTTTCTAGTCAACTTGAAAGATTTTACAATGAAACAAATATTGAAAAAATACAAAAAATATTATCTTGAAAGGATTTTATAAGCAAACAAAGTGAGGGTTCCTTTCAACCAAATGGCATCTCCCTTGGTGATGTTTTTTTAAACGGGATGGATCCACCACAGCCTTGAGCCATGAATTGGGCCACCTTTATGAGTAGTTTTAGGTACCCAATTGGTCTCCTCCTCCTCAAGGACATTTACACTATGGACCTTTTGTTGTCATATTAATTCAGCCGCAATAGGCCACCCTTGCTTGCAATGAAGTTTGTGGTACTGATGGCCCCTCCTCCTAAAGGATGTTTACACTCTAGGCCTTTATTTAGTGCCCATTTGTTTCAACGTTTTGGACCCAAAAAGCCCGTTTTGAAGAAAGCCGGAGTGGAAAGCCCGTTTGGTTCAGCATAAAATGCAACATTTTGGAAAAAGTTGCGTTTTGGCCAAGGCTGAGAACGCACAAACCATTATGGAGCTCTGGAGGTCCATTTTAGAAAAAGTCCATGCGTGTTCTCAGCTATCCATTGGACTCTTCGGGATTACCAAATTACCCTTCAATAAAGCTCACTCACGCTTCTCATCTCTTCTCTCTACTCTACCCTCGCCGTGCTGCTACAAGCACAGCGCCACCCAACTATCACCGGTCTACCACCACAACCCATTTCAACATTTGATAATCCAAACACAAAATCGACAAAATCAAACCAAAAATAACTCAAAATCAACACAAAACAACTTAAAATCAACTCAAACCCCATTGAAAAACTCATCCCAAACCCAAATCAAAATCAATCCAAAACAAAATCAACTCAAAATCAAACCCAAAATCCACAGAAAATCAACTCAAAATTAAACCATTAACTGAAAACCCATAACCCAAACCCAAAATCAAAATCAAATACAAACCCAATGAGAATTAAGGAGAGAGATGAGGGATTTCCTTATGTTTCAATCATCTTCATCTTCTTCATCATCATCATCTTCTCTCTTCCTTGATCCTTGTAACTTTTAAATTGTCAAAAAAAAAAAAAAATGCAGAGAAGTGGAACGTTTTGGAGTGTGAAGTGGTAAGGAAAAAGACGAAAGAAGGAAATAAAGAAAAAAAGTAAGGGCACGTGTGTGGAGGAAGTGGTAAGGAAAAAGATGAAAGAAGGAAATAAAGAAAAAAAATTAAGGGTTCATGTGTGGAGGAGAAAGAAAGAAGGAAAAAAAAAGTAAGAAGAAGGAAATATGTATAAAAAATAAAATAAAATAAGGGAAACATAAAATAAAGAATAAGAAATTAAAATTGAGAAATACTGTCACAATATTTTCACAATAAATCTTAAGTAGTTGGTTATTATTAGTTAATATTGGTGAGAAAAAAAATAATTTGTTTAGAGAGAGAAAAAAATAATTGTAATAATATGTTCAAATTAAAATCAGTATAAATTATCACAATACTTTCACAATAAATCTTAAGTGGTATGTTATTATTAGCTAATATTGGTGAGAAAAAAATAATTTCACAATATTTATTTAAGTATGAAATAAACTCCCTTATATATACATTGTCCTTTTTGAAAATTTATCCCCCAAACTGACACTTTTATAAGTGCTAGCCAAACACTTAACTTTTTCAAAAAGAACTTTTTAACATTTTTTGAAAAAACACTTTTTGAAAACTCAACTTCAAAATGTTGAACCAAACTCACCCTTAGTAGCTTATGGTTTCTATAAATTATAAATTACATAATTCAATGAGTTTGTGTACAAGTATATGTATATGTATATGTTGATGTTAAAGTTTATGTTTGTTTGTGTGTTTGTGCTGGCGCGCATGTGTGTGTGTGTCTATATATATATATATATATATATATATATATATATAGAGAGAGAGAGAGAGAGAGAGAGAGAGAGAGAGAATGTGTTTATGGTTTCCACCTTTGGCACTACCTTTCTTTCAAACTAGAAGTAGAAAGACCACACATATGACAATCACCTCGAGAATGTTGCGCCATTTTTGGAGCCATATTTTGTTTGTAGAAACTACTAATTGATTGTTTAAGCAAACCTAAGAAGCTAAGTAGAATTTATTCTGGCACCTAGATGTCCATTGTCATGGGATTGTTGTGTATAGTAATAGTCCTTAGAATAACTCAATTTTTGTACAACTATCTTCCTAATAATAGTCCTTAGATTCAACTCAATAAATTTTTTTTTTTCTCAATCTTGTTTAACTGTCAAATCAAGTAACTTCATTAAGATAATACTTTCATCCATTTGTCTTTCAAATTATTTTGAAAATATTTGACTCCATAAAATAAACTTTCATCCATTGCACACCTTTTTGCTAAACAAAATAATGAGCTTCCAAACAAATATATCATTAATAGTTATATTAATAAGTTAGTGAGAAAAATAGGGAAAATAATAAATATAATTTTAAATCAAAAATAAAAATACAAAAACAAAATTATTTAAAAATTACTATTCAAATATCATTAAATTTTTCTTCTTAAATTTTTGTATATAAATATTTAAAATTTATTTACTAAAATACTTATGAACTTATATAGTTGTTTTTCTCTAATAAATGATTAAATTGCTATATATAGTATGTGAGTTTGTGTTTATGATTATGTTAATGTTTATGTTAATTTTCTCTTGTGAGAATATGTATACCCTTTTGACACTGCCTTTATTTTAAAATAGAAACACACTTACCACTCACATGACAATCACATTGAGAATGTTGGACAACAAAAGTACTTTCCAAATGTATTGAAGAGATGCATAGCTAAGTAATAGTTCCAAAATAGTCCCTAAAGAGAAAATTCCAGCAACTACAGTCAACTATATTAGTTTTACAATATGAATTTAAAAAACATTATATCCTAAATCACATTCTAAGTGATATTAACTACGGAATTAATTCCAAAAAAAAAAAAACACTAAGAGCTTGTTTGGTACACTGTAATGGTTATTACAGTGTAATAGGAATTAGAATAACAAGAAATGGAAGAAGTTGTAATGGAATAAGTATTCCTATTCACTGGTTTGGTTACAATAACTTAGTAAGATGATGGGATGACATCATCTATAGTTAAATTTTCTAAAGTACACTTTCTAGAAAATTAAATATTCACCCTTTTGTTTTTGTTTAAATTGTATAGCATTCATCATTATAATTAGACGAATTGATTAATATTTTCATAAATATTTAAAATGCATGTAAAAAATTGGTAACATATTGTACAGGTTAAAAAGTTAATATGGATACTAGCATGGACGGAGGTAGATTCAGGCATTGGGGGGAAATGGCCCCCCCTAATTTTTTTTTTAATATTAATATATATATTTGATATTGCTTCGAATCAGTGGGTTGGATGATCTGGCTTCGGTGGGACTACTGACGGTGGTGGAAAGCCTGCAAAGAGGAAACGCAGTCAAAGAGGAGACCGGAGATGACCGGCCAAACCCCCTCCGATGATAAAGTTAGTATGGAGTTTCAGATATTTGGGAATAAAGTCTTAGGAAAATTCTTACCCTCCTTGGGTTCAGACCGGTCCTTTATATAGAGATCCCTGAAGCGGTTACTTGTCCAAATAACTTCCCCAAGATTTGTGGAAGCCAACGGGCCCGGAGTTAACTTCCTCAACGGCTACTAAAATTGTAACCGCCAACGGAAGTTTATTTGAGGGGTTCGTGGCGATAGTTACGGATTTAGTAACTGCTATAAACACTTGAAATTTCTCCAAGTGTTGTGTATTCGTCTGTCTGGTCCAAGAAGGTTTTGGTCGTCCATGGACATCTGGAGATCGTTCATGGACGAGTTACATGGACGATTGGTATGGACGACCTTCACTATTAAGTGTGGTGGTCCATGTACCGTCCCTTCTTGGGTGATTCTTCGTCCAAACGGCTCTGTTAGCCCTGGACGACTACTTGGACGAACAAGAGTTGGGATCATTTTTCTGCTTCCCTATCAGTTGCCCCTTTGTTCAAGGGGTCGTCCAGGATATTGTTGTGATTTTAAAGGAAATTTTGCTTTTTGTGAGCCACGTGTCGCGAAGCCATTGGTGGGCGGGCTGTGTCGATCCCATTTCCCAAAGGACTTGCTACGTGTCATTTTTTGAATGGCCAGTGTCGCTTCAGTGACCCTGTTGCTGGGGCCTATAAATAGTACAATTCCCTTTCATGCCCTTCACTTTCCTCTCAATCTCCTTTCTGCCATCTTGTCCAAGAGCCTCGTCTAGCCCTCGTCCTAGTTATATCAGGTATTTCTCCTTTCTTTTTAGGTTTTCATCTTAAGTTTTTCTGTGTTTCATCATGTCTTCGTCCAGTAGTATAGAGAGGGAGATAGACGAGTATCAGGACGTTTCTTCAGGGAGTGAGTGTAGCGAGGATAGTGTAGATACTGTAGATAGTTCGTCCTGTGGTGATTCCTCCGACGAGCATTATTCGTCTGGGGTTCCTGGCATTCCCTTGGAGGAATTCCTGGAATTACAACGTAGGATGGCTTCTGGATCCGGGGCTACCTCGTCCAGACAGCCATCTAGTCCCCCTCAAGACGAGGAAGAGGACGAGGAAGATATAATTTATAGTTGTGCCCCAGAAGTAGCATCCACCTTAGACGCTGTTAAGTTGAAAACTATTGTAGATAGATACCAAATTCCAAAAGAGTTTAACCCTCCTCTACCCAAGGATGGAGAATGGTGTTGTTCTCCTTCCTCTGGTCTAGGGGTATACACTTCTTACCTTTTAGCTGGCCTTAGGTTTCCTCTAAATTCATTCTGTAGAGATCTCTTCCAAAGGTTGGGTATTGGACCTAACCAGCTCAACCCCAACGGTTGGAGGACGATAGTTGCCATGCAAGTGTTATGGCGTGAGGCTCTGGAAGGGAACCGTCCAATTACGGTGGACGAGTTCCTTTACTGTTATAAGCCCTCAGAAATAAAGAAATCTACTGGTTTTTACCAGTTCTCGTCCAAGGGCTCCTATTATAGTTTAATAAAGGGTCGTAGCTCGTCCAACCGGTTTTGGAAACAAGAGTTTTTTATTATTTCTGGAAAATGGGCTGGGGACCCAGCTGTTGTGGGTAGTCCCTCCTTCCCACCTTTTACCAGCCCTCTAGGAGGTCGTCTTCATCCTGAGGGTATGTGTTCTTTTCATTTCATTTCATTTCTTTTATTTTATTTTTCCATCTTTCATTCGTCTAACTCTCTCCTGGCTATGCAGCTATTGTTCGTCCACGCTTGGAAAAATTTTATCAGGATCGGATAGACGTGGTTCGTGCCTTCCCTGATAGGACCTTCCCCTATTTAGTAACCCTCAGTCGTCTAGCAGCTTGGGGACTTGGTCCAGTGCCAACTGCAGAGAACCTAGGTCACGAGGAGACTACTCGTCGACGTAAGTATGGTCTACATTTTGTTTTCATATATATATATATATATATATATATATATATATATATATTCTTTTTTTTTAACTGATTTTCCTCGTCATAGGTATAACTACAATGAGGGAAAATAAAGAGAAAACAGTGACCAGTGGGGACGAGGACGCTGCAGCACCTCAAGTGGCTTCCGTCCAGGCTGGGAAGAGGAAGTCTAAGACGATATCCAGTGCCGTGGACCTGGACGATCTCCCTAGTCGTCGTGGCCCTAAGAAGCAGAAATCAAGTAAGACTTCCCTTCCCAAGGTTCCCAAGTTTACACCTCCTACAGTGAATTTGGACGAACCTTTAGTGGACGTGGAGCCCGTCCAAACAGTCCACCCCGTCCAGAGTGACCCTCCCCCTCAGCCTAAAGCTTCTCGCAAGCCTAGCTCGTCTGAAGCCTCTGATCGTCCTTCGAATTTAGTTCTGGACGAGAGCTATGCTTGGAGGACGTTCAAAGGAATCGTCACTGACCGTGAGGTGAACGAGTGCTATAATATGTCAATGAAGGAGTTTGAACGTTCTGGCGTCCACGACCTTTTTAAGGTAGTCTTCCTCTCGTCCTTGTGAAAAGTTTTTTTTTTTTTTTTTTTTTCTTTTTTATGGATAGGATGTTTAACTCCTTTTCGTCCATATGTAGGCTATGTCAAAGTTCTATACAGCAACTTGCCAAGCCAAGGAGCTCGCTGCAGAGGTCAAGACGGCTAAGGACAAGGCTAAGGAGCTAAACAATGAAATTCTGCTGAAAAAGGGGGAGGTCCTCAGGTTGACCGAAGATTACAATCGTCTACAAGGAAGCGAGACGAAGCTGAAGAACGAGGTGGAAGAGCTTAAAGCTGACAACTTGGAGAAGGATAGCCGTATCGTCTATCTCGAAGGACAAGTCGCGGAGTTTACCTCGTCCTTGCAGAAAGCACGTGAAGAATTCATAGCAGCTTTTAAAAGGTCTGACGAGTACAAGAATCGTCTAGACAGCCACTATGCAGCTGGTTATGAAGATTTTCGTGCTGATGCTAAGGAGGCGTATCCTGACTTGGACTTCAGTTCTTTCAAGCTTCCCCTTGCTACAGAGAGTTCCTTGTTGCAGACGAGTTCTAAGGACGTCAACATTATGGACGACGCTAACACTGAGGTGAACCAGGACGATCCCAAGACGAGCTCGCCCAAGTGATAACTTTGTTTAGAAAATTTATTCTATTTTTATTCTTGTAGTTTCCTTGAAGTGCCCAGTGTTTTGGGGATTTATTTTACTTCCTTTCTTTTCAAGTACAATTGTCTCGTCCAAGATCATGGACGAGCCTTATATACAATAGGTTTACTTTTATAAAGGGTTTTTTGGACGTGGGTCGTCCACCCTTGAGATTTTATGAACATCTTTTTCCATATTGCATTAAAGTATATACATTTCCAGCTTTATGTATGAAATTCTGTTTGCCTCGTCTTGAGTATAGGGGTGAATTTTGATTACATCACCAAGATATACCAAGTTTGTCTCGTCTATGAAATTTTTTTTTTTTTTTTTTTTTTTTTTTTTTTTGACTAGATGTATTTACCATCCAGATTTAGGGACGATCACTTTATCGTCCTTGATAAGACTTCTCAACAATTTCTCATTCAAATAATGAATTGTTATGCTGGTTTAGTCTTAGCTCGTCCATGATTTGGACGATTACAGCTTTCATTTTATCTCGTCTTGAGCTTTAGACGGATATGCCTTGTCAGGTTTTATCCCATCTTTATGCTTTGGACGGATGTATTTTCATTTCATTTTTTAGCTCAGGTTTTATCTCGTCTTTAACATCTGGACGAATATACCTTGTTCCATTTGAAAGCTTGTGGACATATATCCTTGCGTCTAGGATTTTATTCGTCCATGCTTATTTTTCATTCGTGTGGATTTAGTTTGAATGAATATACAAAAAGGATTCCAATAGTATACTTGAAAATACATTAAAGTAAAAAAGTGGGAAGGAGGGCTGGTAAAAGGTGGAATGAAAGATGGAAAAATAAAATAAAAGAAATGAAATGAAAAGAACACATACCCTTAGGACGAAGACGACCTAGAGGGCTGGTAAAAGGTGGGAAGGAGGGACTACCCACAACAGCTGGGTCCCCAGCCCATTTTCCAGAAATAATAAAAAACTCTTGTTTCCAAAACCGGTCGGACGAGCTACGACCCTTTATTAAACTGTAATAGGAGCCCCTGGACGAGAACTGGTAAAAACCAGCAGATTTCTTTATTTCTGAGGGCTTATAACAGTAAAGGAACTCGTCCACCGTAATTGGACGGTTCCCTTCCAGAGCCTCACGCCATAACACTTGCATGGCAACTATCGTCCTCCAACCGTTGGGGTTGAGCTGGTTAGGTCCAATACCCAACCTTTGGAAGAGATCTCTACAGAATGAATTTAGAGGAAACCTAAGGCCAGCTAAAAGGTAAGAAGTGTATACCCCTAGACCAGAGGAAGGAGAACAACACCATTCTCCATCCTTGGGTAGACGAGGGTTAAACTCTTTTGGAATTTGGTATCTATCTACAATAGTTTTCAACTTAACAGCGTCTAAGGTGGATGCTACTTCTGGGGCACAACTATAAATTATATCTTCCTCGTCCTCTTCCTCGTCTTGAGGGGGACTAGATGGCTGTCTGGACGAGCTAGCCCCGGATCCAGAAGCCATCCTACGTTGTAATTCCAGGAATTCCTCCAAGGGAATGCCAGGAACCCCAGACGAATAATGCTCGTCGGAGGAATCACCACAGGACGAACTATCTACAGTATCTACACTATCCTCACTACCCTCACTCCCTGAAGAAACGTCCTGATACTCGTCTATCTCCCTCTCTATACTACTGGACGAAGACATGATGAAACGCAGAAAAACTTAAGATGAAAACCTAAAAAGAAAGGAGAAATACCTGATATAACTAGGACGAGGGCTAGACGAGGCTCTTGGACGAGATGGCAGAAAGGAGATTGAGAGGAAAGTGAAGGGCATGAAAGGGAATTGTACTATTTATAGGCCCCAGCAACAGGGTCACTGAAGCGACGCTGGCCATTCAAAAAATGACACGTAGCAAGTCCTTTGGGAAATGGGATCGACACAGCCCGCCCACCAATGGCTTCGCGACACGTGGCTCACAAAAAGCAAAATTTCCTTTAAAATCACAACAATATCCTGGACGACCCCTTGAACAAAGGGGCAACTGATAGGGAAGCAGAAAAATGATCCCAACTCTTGTTCGTCCAAGGAGTCGTCCAGGGCTAACAGAGCCGTTTGGACGAAGAATCACCCAAGAAGGGACGGTACATGGACCACCACACTTAATAGTGAAGGTCGTCCATACCAATCGTCCATGTAACTCGTCCATGGACGATCTCCAGATGTCCATGGACGACCAAAACCTTCTTGGACCAGACAGACGAATACACAACACTTGGAGAAATTTCAAGTGTTTATAGCAGTTACTAAATCCGTAACTATCGCCACGAACCCCTCAAATAAACTTCCGTTGGCGGTTACAATTTTAGTAGCCGTTGAGGAAGTTAACTCCGGGCCCGTTGGCTTCCACAAATCTTGGGGAAGTTATTTGGACAAGTAACCGCTTCAGGGATCTCTATATAAAGGACCGGTCTGAACCCAAGGAGGGTAAGAATTTTCCTAAGACTTTATTCCCAAATATCTGAAACTCCATACTAACTTTATCATCGGAGGGGGTTTGGCCGGTCATCTCCGGTCTCCTCTTTGACTGCGTTTCCTCTTTGCAGGCTTTCCACCACCGTCAGTAGTCCCACCGAAGCCAGATCATCCAACCCACTGATTCGAAGCAATATCAATATATATATAGCTACTAATTTTAGGAATTTTTTTAAATAAAATTACAGTTTTTCCCCAATAATAATATCAATAATTCTTTTAAAAGTAATGTTATAGTCATAAACTCTTGTACAACATTTTTACAAACTGTTGAGGTAGTAAATTCTTATTGGTTTACTTCTAAACCTATCATTTACCACTTTTTTACTTACCAATAACCACTCACCACATCAATAATTTGTAAGAAAAAATTGTAACTCTAGCATTTTTTTTCTTTCTAAAGGCCATAAAAAAATTTATAGGTACAAGCCCAAAAAAAATTAGCTCAACAACAAAAATTACCTTTAGTAAAGCTAAAAAAAATTAAGTTCAATCAATTAATTTTATCCAAAACAAACAACCCAACCCTTTAAAAAAATTTAAATAAAATAATTTTATCCTTACCCAACAACAACGCAAACACCAAAAGCACAAAAAATAATAAATAAAAAAGAGAAAATCCCTTAGCAATTAGTTAAGTAGCAAAGTCAGAGATCAAAACTGCTGCATATAGCCAACATCAAAGCCACCCCCTAAGTCTTGGCTCCGTTCCTGCATACTAGTTTATAATATATGAATATAAATATAAGGAACAATTTTTCTTTTAAAATAAAATCCAAATCAAATTGTAAAAATGAAATATATGACATCTAGCATGCAAGTGACGTCTTTTCAATAATATCCACTGTCATTTTACTGTGCAATCTTTGGAGGAAAAAAAAAAAACTACAAAGAGTAGAAAACAATGGAGGAAGAACAAAATTGATTAAAAAAGAAGAAGAAGAAGAAGAAGACAGGAAGTATGTGAGAGGAAAAAACCATATTTTGTTAGAGAGAGAGAGGTTGTGGTTGTGGGGCTAGGAGCTAGGGCCAAATAGGGAAAAACCACCCGGGACATTAACTTTAAAGTTTAGTAGACTATCTGAATTCTCAACCTAGCATATGAGATCAGTGTACACTCTATCTGGAATTTAAGGCTTAAGTACAAGGTAGATGACAAGGTAAACCGTATTGCAAATTTGCACAACCAATACACATGAATTTATAATGTCTTTTGTTGACCCTTTAATAGTATAATAGTCGCCAAAAGCTTTGTAACTCAGTGGGATAACAGTTCAAATCTCCCATTGTGTAGCTAGTGACTTATCAAAAAAATATTTACGTATAATCACCTCATTTTTTGTACCATATCTCGCGTCCAATGAAAAATCTGCTATATGAAGAAAGCAGATATAGGGTGTATTTGGATTGAGCTTATTTTTGTTGAAACTGAAAACTGAAACTGAAAACATTGTAGCGAAATAATTTTTAAATATGTAAATAGTATTGTGAGACCCATTTTTAATAAAAAATTTGCTAAAAAGTGTAATTTGTGGGACCGTAAACAGTACACATATGCACTGTTCACAGTTGACAAAGTCAATTATAGTAACCGTTTGGTTCCTGCGTCTACGTTTTGGAGCTACGTTTTTCTCTTTTTTTTTTTCTTTTTTTTTTTTTTTTTGGTTCAGCCTCAATAGTTGACTTTATCAACTGTGAACAGTGCATCCGTGCACTGTTCAAGGTCCCACAAATTACACTTTTCAGCAACTTTTTTATTAAAAATGGGTCCCACAGTACTATTTACACATTTAAAAATTATTTCGCTATAGTATTTTTAGTTTCAGTTTTCAATTTCAACAAAAATAAGTTCAATCTAAACACACCCTAGACAACTTTATACAACTGGCGTTTTTTACTTTTTATTTATTTATAACTTTCTTTCCCTCGTATTTTGGTGGACAAAGAAGCATAATATTTGCAGTAATTACCGTACTTTGTAAAAGGACTCGTAAAGCTAAGTGCCCGTTTGTTTCCACTTTTTGAGCCCAAAAAGGGCGTTTTGAAAAAAGCTAAACCAAAAAATGCGTTTGGTAAGCCCAAAACGCAACTTTTTTATAAAAGTTGCGTTTTGAGCATTGAGAAAAAATGAAGGGGAAACGCGGAAGGGCTTATGGACCCCTGAGGGTCCATAAATGAAAACGCGCTATGCGCGTTTTGTATTATTACCGTTGCAAACGCGAAAATACCGAAATACCCATCAGTTCTCTCACGCCCTCATCTCTCATCTGTGTCTTTTTTCTTCGTCTTCCTTTTCTTCTTCCTCTTCGTCTTCCTCTGCTTCTTCACCAGTCTACCCCCACAATCAACAAAACCCATTTCAACCTTTGATATTCCGAACACAGAATCAACAAAACCAAACCAAAAATAACTCAAAATCAACACAAAAACAACTTAAAATCCACTCAAATCCGGAAAACCCATCCCAAACCCAACTCAAAATCAACCCAAAATCCATAGAAAAAAAAACCCAAAATCCCAAAATCCTTATGTTTCAATCATCTTCATCATCATCATCATCATCATCTTCTCTGGAGTGTGAAAAAAAAAAGAATAAAGAAGGAAAGACAAAATAAGGAAATAAAGAAAAAGGACGAAAAAAGAGATGCAGAGACTTCTTCATCATCATCATCATCTTCATCTTCTTCATCATCATCATTAGCTTTCGAAGTGTCAAAAAAAAAAAAAGAGATGCAGAGACCTTGAGCTGCCTTCAGAGATGAGAGAGGGGTTTGTAAGTGTGTGGAACATTCTTGATATATGATGGACCGTGTAGAGTGGAAGGGAAAAGTAAGGAAATAAAGAAAAAAAAAGTAGGGGCACGTGTATGGAAGAAGTGGCAGGGAAAGTGAGGAAAAAAGGAAATAAAGATAAAAAATGAAGGTATGTGTGTGGAGGAGAGAAAAAGAGGGAAAAAAAGAAGAAGAAAATATGGATAAAAAAATAAAATAAAATAAGGGAAACATAAAATAAAGAAAAAGAAATTAAAATTGAGAAATACTGTTACAATATTTTCACAATAAATCTTAAGTGGTATGTTATTATTAGTTAATATTGGTGAGAAAAAAATAATTTGTTTAGAAATTGAAAAAAAATAATTATAATAGTACGTTCAAATTAAAATCAATATAAATTATCACAATACTTTTACAATAAATTTTAAGTGGTAGGTTATTATTAGCTCATATTGGTGAGAAAAAAATAATTTCACAATATTGATTTAAGTATGAAATAAACTCTCTTATATACATTGTCCTTTTTGGTAATTTATCTTTCAAACTGCCACTTTTATAAGTATTAGCCAAACACTCAACTTTTTCAAAAAGCACTTTTTAACAGCTTTTACCAAACACTCAGCTTTTTGAAAAAGCACTTTTTCATTATGCACTTTTTGAAAACTCCACTTTTTCATTATGCACTTTTTCAAAAAGCTGAACCAAACTCACCCTAAGTCAGAATAGGCTCGTTTGGTATATGTCTTTAAAAATTAAAAACTGTTATTTGAAAACTTTTATTAAAATATATGTGGGTGAAAAAGTATGTAAAAATACGTGAAATGTTGTTTAAAAACTAAAGATGATTGTTTGAAAATACAAACCAAACATCTCTAATAATTCAAAAAATCTCTTTCAATCACACAAACACAAACTGACAAAAAGTAAAATCACAAATATCTCCAACACAACACTCAAGCAATAAACAAGAGTAAGAAATGTGAATTAAAGAATCAATAGCGCGATTAAGTAGCTATAGAATACCTTAGGACCCATGCTGACTTTCACAGCATCAAGGCTCAGAGAGAGAGATAGAGAGGGTGAGACCATTATGTGTTCAGTCCATTCGGTCTTGCTCAGTCCTTCTTTATTTTTGAATAAAATGGCGACGTTTCTTATCAGGCCTCTCGTGCTGTCATTAAAACACAGACGTGTCCACGTGATAATACTGATACAAACGAACGTTTAATAAAAGCCTTTTATGTATTGCACACCAAATTGTGTGGTCTCCTAATGTAACTATTAAATTCCAAAGTTAGTAACAGTAGCCCGTGAACCACAACCTCCATGTAATACTCTTGTCTGTGTTTTATTAAAATCACTGCTATATAAATAAATTAAATTAAAAATTAGGCCAAACTTAAAAAAATATGAAAAATAAAATAAAAAACTGAGTCTTTGACAATATGCTCTTGATTAATTCCCTAGTTTAATTTCTATGGCGAAATAAAATTGAAGATAAATTATAATTCAAAAGTTTTCATCTAAACACCTTTTTATGCGGATTAATTAACAATGATTTGATTAGATCAATTTGGTGATCACAATATTAATCAAATTTACCACAGCTACAATATAAACCAAATCTTGAGATTGAAGCAATCAACACAAGAACACACATAATTAATAATGTAGTGAGAAACCAACTACAAAGGAAAAAAACACTTTGATGATGCATCTACCTCAATAAAGTAATCCACCATATGAAGAGAAGTTGTACAAATTAGTTCAAATTCATGACCCTAGACTACACTCGTTAGTTAAACTTATTGACGTGACATATAGGTTTTCTCTCATTGGCACATGAAAATAGTCTCTAAAACTCTTGTCGAAGTTGTGTGATAATAAACCTTTCATATATTTGCATGTAGGGCACAAAAAACAAGGCAATAGCATACTCAATTAAAATAGATCAGATTTGGGTTTAATAATTTTTGATCGATCTAGTAGTGCTCATAAATCTCATAATAAGTACCCAAAGATTCATAGTGAACTTCGATAGGAGCTTCTCTTGAAGCAATAACACATTGATCTAGTTGCCACCGGAGCCATAAAGTAATATCTAAATTGATTCTTTTCTAATAGTAAGCTCCAATTGCATCATAGCAAATACCAAAAAAAAAAGGGTTCTTTTTCTTTCATATACTTATAGCTATTGGCATCCATGAAAAAAAATTCGATTTATTTATGTCTTTACATATAATGGGTTTTCCTAGACTAATACATGATTTTCTTTTAGTCTTTTTTGGGTCAAGTCTCACTATCGAATATCTATCAAAAATCATCTTTCAATTAATAGAGCATTGATCAAATGGCTACTAAAATCACAAATTACTCTTGAACAACTATCTTCTTTTGGGTTGCATCTTAAGCCTTCTAAACTTGGACTTTGACACATATTACAAAATCTATAAAAGATATTACAAAGTCATGGAATTTGCCAACTTAAATCCTAACAATTTCCCCATTTGGCAATTTTGTGACAAAACTAAAAAACCACAAATTGAACCAAGACTAACTGACTTATAAGACTAAAAACTAAATAGAAAACCTATCTTTCAAGAAAACATGAACAAACACATTAAATGCAATGCATCATGTAGAAAGCATAGCAGGTTATATCATTAATTGCTAAAAATGACAAGCTTACATAAATCCTTTATCAGATGGCAAGATAATATAGTGATGGTTACAAAAATTCAAAGGTACATAATTAAAAGCTAATAAGTCCCCCCAAACATCAGTAGTTGAAGAAGCACGATAAGGGGAAGGACCATGATCGTTTTGTCAAAAAGGGTAGCTGCATCCATAGCATCAATGTCTTTAATTGGAAACTGTTAGGTTCTAAGTAATTAGAACTTCATTTTGTATTATTGGCAAACCATGATCAAAACATTTTAGTCTTGTTTAGATTTGTTCAAAGTGTATTTATATGTAAAGTTGGAATTGAGTGTTCTGCAGGATTTACTGTGTAAATCTTTCTAGCTCGATCGATCGAAAATTAGGCTCGATCGATCGAAAGTCGTGTAGATTGTTTCTCTGCAGAATTTTTCAACTCAGCCCAAACTCGTTTGACATGTAGGGTTTTATGTTTTGTCCTAGGTATAAAAGGGAAAACTCTAGCCACGTTTTGTGGTGGCTCTTAATGCTGTGTGTGTGAATCTTTTGTGAGATCTAGAGGTGATTGCCTTCACACATACTTATGGTTATCAAGGATCAAGACTATGTCAAGAACTTGGTGATCGCTTCAGTTGCAAATTCAAGAGCTTAAAGATATACAAGCAGGAGTGCTTGTGCTTGCTATGAATCCAAGAAAGAAGTAGTCTGTAGACTCAAAGCTGTCACGTGGTCGTGGTAGTAAGTTTCCTACTCAATGTAGCAATAGGATGTTAGTGGTCTAAGTCGCTATTGTGTAAACTTCAATTCTTTCATAGTGGATTTGTTTTACCTTGAGAATAGCTAGGTTAAATCCTCTCTAGGTTTTTTACTGGTTTGGTTTTCCTAGGTTATTATATTGTTGTGTTATTTATTTTCCGTACTTTACAATTATATGATTTATTTGTGTTAACCTAGATATTTTTAATTTGACTAAGTAATCACTTGGTTAATTAACTAGGTTAATCTGGTTGTGTTTTAAGGGGTCTAAAAACGTACAGAAACATCTATAGGGTTTGAAGAAGAAGATTGAAGTCAAGGTCATTTCTATTGAGATCTACTAAGTTTCATAGTACCACAATCAATATTAGTGGAAGCTTAAGAGGATTCAGACTAGGAGGGATGATAAAACTAAAGTGTTAGAAAATCTGAGTGATCACACAGGGAAACATAAGACAACTTCTTTAAGAAGTGCTCCGATAGGTAGAAATGACTGACTTACAAATGTGATTGCAAATGTCAATAGGCACATCCATGAACAAAGCATAAAGCTTGTAAGAATGATTCATCATCACAGTTTTGACATGAGAAATGGGTGACAAGTTAGGACAAATGATTTAGATGAGTAACTAAAACTCATCACTGTAGCCTGTGATTTTAAAGAGTATATCAATAGGACTTGGTTGAAGCTCAAATGAATACGGAAATAGAGGGTCAGCTATTCTAGGAATGCATAGGACTGTGGATACTATATACAGAGAAATACGATAATGATGACCACTAATATAGACACAAAAGGAAGAGTCATATATATGCTTGAGAAGAACTCAAGGATGATGGAAAAATTGGCGGAGAGGAAAAATCAAAGCACAAGGGCTCCTACCCACGTATTTCTCTATATATAGTATCCACAGTCGTATCATTCCTAGAATAGCTGACCCTCTATTTCCATATTCATTTGAGCCTCAACCAAGTCCTATTGATGACCACTAATATAGACACAAAAGGAAGAGTCATATATATGCTGGAGAAGAAATCAAGGATGATGGAAAAATTGGTGGAGAGGAAAAATCAAAGCACAAGGGCTCCTACCCACTGGAGACAAACACATGAAGGATATACATGTCGACTACACAAAAGATTTTATGTTTGGACTGGACATCATCAAGGAAGGGATGCACAAGATAGGAATGTGGAGCCTTGAAGGATTTGGAATCCAACTTAAGTGATCGAGGAAAGAGAGAAAAAGAAATCAAGCACAGAGAGAGAGAGAGAGAGAGAAATATGACCGCATAAAATGAGAAAATTAAAATAAGAATCCTAAGTTCAATCAATCGATTAATAGGGACAGTAACACTTTCATGACAAGTTTCCATCGGTCAAAGGTTAATTAATACAGTACTACTTTCATGAAAAATAGAAAATCTCTATGAATATTTTGATCAATTGAGAGTTAATCAAAAAGCAATCAAAAAAAAGAAAAAACTTCTGAAAATTTTTCTGATTGATCAAAGAGCGATCAAGAATGTGCAAATTAGAAAAACATAAAGTAGAATATGCAAAAAAAAAAAAAAAAAAAAAAATGCAAATGTACTCAATATAGATTTCAATATGTTGAATATGCACATATGAGTGGAGTCTCATATTAAATAAGAATGTCAAAAGGGAATGACTAACATATATAGTTAGGCCCAAATATATAAACCTAAATCTTTCCAGTCAAAATGTGTGTGTGTGTGTGTGTGTGTGTGTGTGTGTGTGTGTATGTATTAACTATTTAATTGGTGGCTCCCCTAAGTGTTATCTCCACAACAAGTGATATCAGAGCCAACAACATTGATGACGTACGAGTGGGCCATGGATGGCGTGTTGGTGATGGAGAAAAAATTCATATATAGGCAAGTGGGAGCAAGTAGGATTTGGCCAAAACCCATGGAAAGGCAAAGAGAGAGTGGTTAATATAACATAGTTGCACCCCAAAACATAGCCTTAAGTCTTTTTGGTCAAGTGATGTTTCCATATGTTATATTAACTACTCAATTGGAGGCTCTCTAAAGTGTTATCTCCCCCAACACAATATATGATACAATAACATGAAAATGCACAGTGAAGCGGTGTACCATGAATGTTCATGCTCTCAAACTCTCAAGACTCATTTGACCTCAAAATCATAATTTTCAAAATTTTCAAAACATAGCAATTTCATTAATGCAATATACCATCTGAACCATCTCACACACATTGTGTAACCTAGACTGATAAACCTCCATATCATTAACGCAATATACCATTTGTATAAAAAATTATGTGAAGTGTGTGAAATAATTCAATACTGAGCAAGTTTAAAGAATTTCATAATCATCTTCCTAACAATGGTTTTAGGAATCTACTCAAAAAAAATTTCTCTTGACCTTGTTGCACAAGTTAATGATTCCATTTTATCTAAATCTAAAATCATTATGCTAATACTTTCATCCATTTACCTTTCAAATTATTATTACCATTATGTTAAATTCAATGAGTTTTCAAGAAAGGAATATTCGACACACCCTTCTCCAGATGCTTTATTAATTGCCTCAAGCTTGTTGCACAAGTAAATGAAGCCATTTCATTAGAATCTAAAATTGTTACAAATTATACTTTCATCCATTTTCCTTTCCAATTATTTTGGAAAATTTTTAATAAGTTTACTTCTAATTTTTTAACCCACCATAATTTCTTTCAGACTATTTTATTAGTTCCTCTACTTTATCCTTCTTTCATTGCACACATTTTATTGCTTCTCCAATTTAGTTAGGGTTTTTTCCCTTCGCAATTTTGGGATTTTGCCAACTAAGGTATTGACCTTCCACATTGATATACAACTAATAGTTATACTAATAAGTTAGTGAGATAAAAAGATAAATAAGTAGTATTTTAAATCACATAAAAATATATATAAGATAAATTTATAATTACCTTTCAAAACTCATTATTTTGTTGTTCTTTGTGAGCTTATATATATATATATTAAATTTAATTTATTGAAATATATACACATACACACGTATACACAAACTAGCTTGTAACCTCATACATATGTATAGATACACTTAAAAATATACAATAAGATGTATAATATGATTCTTATATATATAATTTAAATATTATTGATAGTCATTTTTATATTTTATTAACTCTTTAAAAAATTTTGTAAGGATATTATTTGGTATAAAATGTAAATTGTCCGTATTTTTTTAAAATTATTGTGAAGAACTTTTTTTTTTTTTTAAACGATTCATTTATTCTAAACTCTTTGGTTTTTGTACTTAATAACTCACTTGGATGAATATTTATGATGTGGACCTATGATCCCACATTTGATTCTAAAATTAAGAAATAAAACTCTTTAAGAATAAATAATTTAGGATATATGGCACAAAATTGGAACTCTAATTTAGAATTCTAATTTGAGTTTTTCTCAATTTCACCTATTATTATAAATATAGATATGTATTCACTTATTAGCTTATGGTTTCTATGAATTATTAAATATATATTCAGTACGTTTGTGTATATACACATGTTAATGTTAATGTTTGTTTATGTGTGTGTGAGTGTGTATGACTCTACCTTTGGCATTGCCTTTCTTTTAAACTAGAAATAGAAAGACCACACAAATGACAATCACCTTGAGAATGTTGCACCATCTTTTCTTTGTAGCATCAACTAATTTTTTGCTTATGCAAAGCAAAGGAATAGAATTTATTCTTGAACCCAAATGTCATTACCTTAAGAATATTGTACCGAAAATTTGCTACAAGAGTGTGTGACTCTACCTTTAGCATTGCCTTTCTTTTAACTAGAAGCAAAAAGACCACACATATGACAATCACCTTGAGAATGTTGCACCACCTTTTGTTTGTTCCATCAACTAATTGATTGCTTTCACAAAGTAAAGGAATAGAAATTTAGAACCCTCAAAGTATGACTTTATTAAATTAATATGAAAGAGTTACTACAAGGTTATTGCAATACCACAGAATCAGCCTAACAATTCTTTTCTAGATCTTGTTGAACAAGCAAATCAAGTGATTTCCTTAAAATTATACTTTCATCCATTTGTTTTTAAAATTTTTTTGAAAAAAAAAAAATTGACTCCATATTTTATCTTTCTTTCATTACACACATATTTTTGCTAACTAAAATATTGAGCTTCCACACAAATAAACCATTAATAGTTATATAAATTAGTTAGTGGGAAAAATTGGGTAAATAAGAAGTAGAATTTCAAATCAAAGATTAAAAAAAAAAAAAAAATTTACGATTCAAATATCATTAAAATTTTTTTTATAAATGTTTGTATAAAAAATTTAAAATTTAGTTATTAAAATATATAAAAATTCGCCTAGTTGTTTTTCTCTAATAAATTATTAAATTGTTGAATTCAGTGTGAATTTTTGTGTTTATGCTTATGTTAACGTTTATGTTAATGTTCATTTGTGATATATATATATATATATATATTCACACACTTTTGGCCTTGGCCTTTATTTTAAGCTAGTCACAAACCTATAACGACAAGCATGTTTCATAAGTATATGTGATTATTTTGTAATGAAATATAATTTATAATTTATTTTCTAAAATATTCGTAAAATCATATATTAGGATTAGAATTAGTCATCTGTAACAAAGTGTTTCTCATAAGAAAATTTCATTTTAAACGTATTAACCTATTAATAAAGAAATAATCATTTTATATAATCCTCTTTACCAAACCAACAGTGGGCAGTGATCTTTTTTTTTTTTTTTTTTAAATAAACAATGTCATATAGATTTCTTTTTTAAGTAATGAAATTTTTTGTTCTCCATAAATAAAAAATTATATATATATGTTTACTTTCTCTTAAATTAAAATTTTCATCTACTCATATTATGATCCAATTCACTAGTGATAGAATATCTTGGGGATTTCCAATTATGGTAGTAATGAGAAAATTAGAGTTTTCCCACCATTGAAAAAACTTCAATGTAGCCTTCTATTTTAATGTTAACTTTAATCCCAAACCAATCTATCTTTTTTAAAGTATACAAAGTATGATCAAATCTTTTTCTTGAATACATTATTTATCTCAATAAATTCATAAATATATACCAAATCAAAACATACCCAAATGAAGATGCTTAGTAAACAAACAAAATATCATATCAAGTGTCACTTAACAATGATTAATTTGACCAATTAGGAAAAATTTTGTTGTTGATAATCTATTGAGACTATTTACTCTACAGAAACTGCAAATTCATCCACCCAAAAAGATACTCTAATAAACAATTATTAGCAAAATATCATAATTAAGTTTCTATATATATCATAATTTAGGGTTACTACATTTTTCAATCACCAAAATACCTAGGAGTAGTGTAATGAGATTTATATACGAAAAAATTATTTCACCCACAAACGCATGTGTAAGTGCGTGCTTAAAAGTTAGTATTCCTAACATCTCTCGTTTATTAGAGAAGATCATAAATTCATTTCAACAAAGTACAGTTGTTCGATAATCATGTTATTTGGACTTACTTACCATTTCTTGCAATACTTATGGATATAACAAAATTTCACAATAATTTGTTAAGCCTAGTCAATGAATTGAACACCCATTTCTAATATGAAAGTTTCTTAATTGTGATGACCTAACACCTTCACATATTATGAAATTTTGTTGTGCGCTTAAAACAACCGTGACATTTAAAAATTTCAAATACAAGATTTTAGCTAGTGTTGTAAAACTATAATATAATCGTATAAAATATAGAGTAATGTTACAGTCACAAACTATTTTACAATATTTTTACAAAATATTGATGTGGCAAATTCTTATTATATCTAATATGGGTTCACTTTTAATATCATATTTATGTTTACCAATAATTATTTGAAAATTACTAAAGCCACATCAGTATTTTTGTAAAAATATTGTAAAATAGTTTGTGTCTGTAACATTACTCTAAAATATATATTCTTTCACCATAGTTTAATTGATCCCCAAGTATTGATAGTATTAATTCTTTTTATTGGCTCTTACGTTATCGTGTTTTTTTTTATGTGACTTATCTAGTTATTTATACATATATTTAATCAAAAAAATTATGAATAAAAAATAAGTAAGAAAAATAATGATTATGTGACTAATTATATTGTAAATGATGTGGCGCAACAGGAACTTAACAACAATAAATACTACGTTTCAGTTTTATATACACACACACTAGAAGAGTAGAAGTTGACCACTAACATGAACATCACATTGGGAATATTGGGCAACAAAAGTTCTTTCCAAATGTGTTCAAGAGAGGCATGGCCGAGTGAAAGTTCCAAAATAGTCCCTAATGGTAAATTCCAGCAACTATACCGGATACTCTAGGTAAAGGAACAATCCTCTTCATTTCATTATGGAAACAGGGGCCTTGCCTTCGGAGCCTTAAAATTAGCTTGGGACTTTTTCTCTGATGAAAAAAGGAGTGAAATTCCCCCAAAAAGTTATAGCAAATAAAAACAATATAATATAACACAAATATTTGTCTCCAATGTCAAAACAAATTCAATGTAAAATTCGTCCAAAATTATACTCCAAAAAAATTATGGACTCATGAAGATATATTGATGCCTGTTAATAATGTTAAGAGAAACTTTATTAACGTACACACAAATTTACTGGGTCAAAATAAATTATGTTATAGCAATTAGACCAAATTTCTCATTGGCAACAGCAATTTGTAGAAATGACAAAGGTAAAGTACTGTTTGGGCACTCGTCTTTTAGCCCTGAAACTCTGTCCAGCAAAATTTCACTAATGTTCAATATGAAGGTGATTCGTTGGCAGTAACAGAAGCTCTAGCTCCAAAATACTGCTTCTGCTACCTCTACACCAAATTTTGAACATTGTAAACGAATCTTTTAGATGTCTCTCTTGGTGGGATTTTTGATTGCGAAATGTTAACAAATAATCGAAGGGCATTTGCTAATGAACTAATTTAGAAAAGTTTTTATGAAAAAAAATAATAATATTTTGACAAATTTTTTTATTTCTCATAAAAATAATGTCTTAACTTTTTTGAAATATTTTATTAACAATTACCTTAAAGATATTTAGGGCCCGTTTGGTATGTGTGTTTAAAAACTGAAAATTGTTGTTCAAAAACATTTGTAAAAATATATGTGGTTGAAAAAATGTGTTGAAATGCGTGAAATATTGTTTAAAAACTGAAAATAATTGTTTGAAAACACAAACCAAACACTCCCTTATTAACCTGGCCTATTTGTTTTGTACTTGGGAACCTGGATTTTTGGGCTCACAATGTTGCTTATTGGACATCCTTTTTGTAATATGGACGGGCCTTTAACCACCCCCAACCTCCTTGCTTGGGTTTTCTGCCCAAATGGTAAAAATGGTTTAGAGGCCCCACTTTCTTCGTAATGCAAGTATTCTTAATTAAAAAAAAAGGGGGTAATAATCGCCTTTATAACTCAAACCTACTAATCACTAAAAGTATCAACAAATTGGATTTTCTAAAGCTGGTTGATATTTTCAGAAGAACCAAAAGAGAAAATTTATTGAAGAATATTTAACCATTGATTGCCATAAAACATTCAAACAATTTTCCTGAAGAGAAAACACAATTGCACCGCCCCAACCCTTACAGAGTACAGAGGGGACAAAAGACATGAAAAATAAATAAATAAAACCATTGTTGTCTTATTAAGGTCATTTCGTAACGGTTATTCCAGAAATATTTTATTATGTCGACTTTAAATGGAGATAACATTGTGGCTTTCCATCTATTTCAGGCAAATATTTTATATTTCATATGACTTTTCAGAAATAAAAGCAGGCCCTTATCGACAAATACGATTATTTTATCATATGTTGCGCTAATTGATAAACTCTATGCCTAACATGTAATTTTACCAAACTGAAGTTTTATATTATTATCCAAAAAAAAAAAAAAGATTAATATTTAGCTAAAAAAAATTTCTAGCTCATTTGGCATTGGAAATGAAGGACAATATATTTGAAATTTGTCAAAAATGAACCTAAGTTCCTGTCAAATTTTTCTTACGATTCCAAATTTCCAATGCAAAGTAGTAGTGATTGGATCGGTAAGGTGGGTTATGATGTCAATATAGTTAGTAGTTAGGTTGGAGTAGGTATCAAGGGATTAAATAAATAAATAAAACCAGATATTTCGTTTTGACGTCCTAAAATGACATTTCTGTCAATTTTAATGTTTCATTTTCAAGTGAATTTTAATTAGCTTAAGAAACAATTCAAACCTCACATAGGTTGTTAAAGTCCACTACACATTTATTGCAGTATTAGTTTGTAAATTTTATATAGTAAAACTATAAAATTTGTAGTACCTTTAGTATTTTTTATTGTCAAATAAAATATCTAAAATTCAAGTCTTGCATATACTAAAAACTAATTGATATCTTTGTTTGATAATGAAAAAAATAATCATTATGGAACTAGTACCATAAGTTAAAATTACATCGTATTCCTATTAAATAAATAAGATATTACTTTCCCTTTTGATTTCGCTAATTTTTTTAGTTGGAGTTCAAGCTCCTTATGATAGTAAAAGTAATATAATGATTTATATAAAAATTAACAAATAAATAAATAAATTGATTGATATATTTGTTTCATAATAAAAAAATAATCACTATAAAATTGGTACTATAAGTTAAAATTCTATCATATCCCAAATAAATAAATAAAACCTTACTTTCCTTTTTGATTTCGTTTATTTTTTTGGTTGGAGTTCAAGCTCAGTATGATAGTAAAAGTAATATAATGATTTGTGGTTCTTTTATAAACTACCACTTATCTCTAAAAACTCTACTATATGTTTCTCACATTGAATTCTAACACTTTGAACTTCTAAACAGGACATAGGACAAAAAAGGTATTGACAAATTTCCACCTACCCTAAAAATGTATGCTTATGAAAAATAATGAATTTAGACACTTTTAAGTCTTTAACTATATTTTCAAAGTGGGTGCAACTGCTGGAATTTCGGAAGTTGCAAGTTGTGACCCACGCTAAACTTACAATTGGAGCTACCGACCAATGGGAAAGAGTGGGGAAACTACCTTGGAACACAAAAGAAAAACAAGAGAGTAGCTAGGCATCTCTCTACCAAAGAAATTCATAATCATTGCAGTCAAAGTAAAGAGAGAAAAGTCTTTGATTGATTTATCAAGTACCCTCAGTCAGTCCTCATCACATTGGTTGTGAAGTCACGACAAGGATCTAGGAAGTAGAAACTAATAAAAAGAATCACATTTTTCAATTAGAAAGTATCAGCCCAATAATCACCATCTTCCTCAAAGTGTAGAGCAAGTGTTGCAGCAATATGGCTGTATCTATTTAGGAATAATTTATTAAGTTTTTTGTTAAATTTTTTTTGTTGAATGTGTGTGACAGTGTACTAAAGTATACCTATATTTTGAAAAAGTAAAAAAAAAAAAAAAAATTAAAAATTAAAAACTGTAAATAAAAATTAAAAATTAAAAACTAGGTGTATGAGTTCTAGCCAAACAGATTAATTTGAACCCCCATCTACAAAATTGAACCTTGCTATTTATTTAATTGACTTCACTTCCCTCATCTTCATCGCCTATTGCTTTGATCTTGCATAGCTATTGCTTGCTAACATTAAAAACTCATAAAATTGCATGTGTGTCTCGTTTATTTCTTATAATAAATGTTTCTTTCTTTTGTTTGGAAGAAGAGAGAGATGAGAGGTCATGAAAAGTGTTTTACATTGAATTACCATTTCACTTTTAAGTATATATTAAAAGATAAATGAGTATAAAGTTATCAAATATCATGATTTAGTTTATTTTTACAAGGGGAGGATGGTATTTGAATTTAGACGTCTCCATTAGAATAATAACAAATTTCATTTGAGTTACAAAACTCTTAGCAACATGATTTATTTCTCAATACTCATTATTTTCAAAACAATTCTCCAATATTAGTAACTCTCGAAATATTTTGTTCTTCCAACAAAAAAAATAAAATATTTCAAATTCATACTAACAACAACTTTATCGACTAGCATTTCGGAGGTAGTACAAAGACTATTAGCTTACTCCTAACTTAATATGTTATTGACTCAACTTTTTCCTTACTTTGATCGTTTGATCTCACAACATTCCACCACTTGAAGGGCATAAAACGATTTACACGCTTGAAAACCATTTTTTCATGGTCAAACCGAGAATTTTAATCGATTCAAACACTTAAAATTCAAAAAAATTATTACAGCAATTCAAACATAGATGGTATAATTGCTAATTTCTTTATACATTATTCTTTTTTTTATTTTTTTATTACAACCCTGCAACCAAATAAGAGAAGGAACATCTATTCTCCTCTCCTCTCCTTTTAAATTATTAAAACATCCTAACAAAAAGAAGGGATGGCTATGACCATTTTCTACTCCTCTAACTTCCCTTTATTCCTTCTCCCTCCCTCCATCCAACTTTTTTTTTTTTTTAACAAATAAGGATATCCAAATCTCTTCGAATATCTGACTATCCTCTTGAGTATATACATCTCCCATCCCACAAACATAATGTTTTTTCCATTCTTTTCTTCCTCTTCCTCCAATCATATTGCTAAGGTCATGTACGCAGCTTTACCAAACACGTTCATTTGACACGGTAACACTTGTGTACAGAGTGGAAAAATTACATAATTATTTGCTGCCTGTCAAAAAATGCAGACTAAACGCGCCCAGTTTCCCTGTACATTTTTGGACTCTAACGCGACAAACCTACCATGATAATACTAGATACAATCCCATGCATAACCAGTACTGGGTTCCTTAGATTCCCTTATTTAGGTCCATTCCAGGCATTACAGTACAAATCCAGTACATAAAATGGTCAAACTTATTTATAATTTAAAGGTAAATGACTGTTCTCTTTAATAATTCTATGATAAAATTAAGGACTAGTCTGTCACGTGGGCTGTAGTTCAACTTCAAACCTAGGTAGAAGGTATTTTCAATTCCACGTGGGATGGGGTCAAATTTGGTGTTCTTCTGGAAAACTCTAAAAGGCATGCTGACAGTGACATCCATTTTCTTTTATTAATTTTGTTTAAAAATGAATCGCAAATGTTTTTTTCGTAAAACATTATCATACTTCTAATTTTATTTTCCTTCTTTTCGTGTTCTCAAACAGAACCATGAACCATGAACCATGAACCATGAACAGGTTGTGTTGAATCAAGTGGTTACTTTTTTTTAGGTTTTCTTTCAGATTTTCAGTTGAAAATCTGTAAATCTAATTAGGGGAAAAAGGGAGATTTACCACTGTTTAGTCTATAGAAGTTGTTAAAAAAAAAAAAAAAAAAAAACTGAATCAGTCTCATATCAAATGGTACCTTAGAAGAGATAAATGTGACCAATATGTTTTTAGTGCAAAATTGTGATTCAGCTCCAAGTGTAAGACATGAGTTCAAGCTCTCAATTACATCTATCATGTTCCCATTATTAAAGGCAACAGAAATGCAAAATAAATAGATAAATAAAGTAGTAGTACATTATAATTAACCTTCCCAGATGAAGCAGAATTAGTTTGAAAAATGACCATATTTTAGAGAGAGAAGAAAGGTCTTGGAAAGTAGTGTGTAAAAGTTAAACAGTTGGATGTGACATACATATTACCTGCTCCAGTGGCTTTTGGTGGACACCATTGGACCATTAATTTGATTTTTAGATAATGAACAAGAAGCCAAATCCTAATTAACAAAGTTGTTTTGGAAGCAAGTCAAGGACATCAGGGATTGAACTTTGTTGGTATTCACCTAACCAATATTCTTTTACGACCTTTTGCATTTCGTGACATAGAACCTACCTACACGCTAAAACTGGTCAAATATGTCAAAATGCATAATTTTCAAATGTTTCTCCACCTCACATCATTAGTCAGATAATATCAACGGGCGGCCTTAGGATCTCTTTCTTGAATATCATACCCCCATTAACATTGCTACTTCTATAGCTCTTCCTACATATGAATCTCCAAAATTGTCACATACTGTGAGATGGCCATCACTAGCAAAAGAAACCCAGTTGACGCTTTTCTGTTCTCGTTCTTTTTCATTTCCTACTATCTTTCTTTGTTGAGCCATGCAGCTAATACAATCACACAAGGCCAAAACCTGAGTGATGGCCAAAATCTGACATCAGATTACCAAAACTTCCAACTGGGATTCTTTAGCCCTGCTAATTCATCATTAAGATATGTTGGAATATGGTATCACAGCATTCAAGAAAAAGAACCGTCAGTTATATGGGTTGCAAATAGAGAAAAACCACTCTTTGATAAAAAGGGTGTCTTGAGGTTTAAAGACGATGGTAATTTGATGGTTGTGGCTGGAAATAATACAGAAGTTTGGTCAAGTAATTCTTCAATCGTATCAGCAAACACAACAGCGAGGCTTCATGATACAGGAAATCTCATTCTCTCTAGCAATGACGGCAAGAACCATTGGGAGAGTTTCAATGATCCAACAGACACATTTTTGCCTGGCATGAGAGTGCAAGTGAATGCTGAAATGGGTGAGAATCGCACTTTAACTTCATGGAAATCAGCCAGCGATCCTTCACCAGGAAACTACTCCATGGGGGTTGATCCTCGGGCCTCACCACAAATCGTGATATGGGAAGGAGAGCATAGGCGGTGGAGAAGTGGATATTGGGATGGAAGAACGTTTTCTGGTGTTCCAAACATAACAAGCAGCTATATGTATGGTTTTAAACTTTCTGATTGGGTAAATGAAAGCGGTTATTTAACTTATACCCCAATGAACAGTTCAGATAAGTTAAGGTTTCGGATTCGTTGGGATGGATATGAAGAGCAATTAAGGTGGGAAGAAGGTGGAAGTAAGTGGGATACCATCCAGACTCAGCCAGCAGATAAAGAATGTGAACTCTATAATTTTTGTGGTAATTTTGGGCTTTGCAATGAGTTAAGTTCACCTGTGTGCAGTTGTATGCAAGGGTTTGATCCAGTGGACCCTGATCAATGGTACAAGGGGAATTGGTCAGGTGGGTGTAGGAGAAGAACTGAATTGCAGTGTCAAAGGAACCTTAGTAGTGTGACACAGGAAACTGCTGGAGAGGACGGGTTTTTGGATGTCAAGTGCTCGAAGTTGCCAGATTTGGCAAATCTTGTAGGGGGGACGCCGGATTCCATTGAGAGCTGTGAGAACAAGTGTCTAAACAATTGTTCCTGTACTGCATACGCAGTTGCTAGTGGGATTGGGTGCTTGATATGGAAGGGGGACTTGTTGGATGTGCATCAATTCCCAAGAGCTGGAAATACGCTGAGAATCCGTCTCGCAGATTCTGATTTAGGTAAGGTATACTCCCTTTGTTATTGTTATTGTTATTGTTATTGTTCTTGAGTTAAGAAGTTTTGTTATTCATAGATCATAGCGCAGTACTGTTATCCATGGAAAATTTCTAAGATGTCAATGAAATAATGTGGATCAGCAGGTCTCTTATTTATTTCCAAATATTATTATGTCGTCTATTTTCAATTATTTCCTAAAATGCAACTGGAACTTTAGTGTGAATGTTGGTTGTTGAACAATAACATGCTGAATTGAGCCTCTGCCTAGATCTGTAGTAAACATTCTTCCATGGTGATCCCATTATTTAAAATGTGTTATAGTAGTAACCAACTTCCTGTTTATTTAACTGTTCTTCCTTGATATTAAGGGATAGACTGATCACACTATCACTTGAATTTTCTTTGTTCTCCATTCAATCTGTTCAAAATAAAGAGCATTAATATTCAAAAAGCTAGCTTGGATAATCACAGAGCTAGTGTGTGCTTTAGAACTCTACTATAATATTCCAATTAGCCAAGTGACCGAACCCAAACTGGTTTGTCATGAATTCCATTTGGTTGTCTAGAAGCTGTAGGAAAACAGAGATAATAGGAATTCTCAGAACAATTTACACATAATGACATTTTTCTCTGTGTATGTAGGTGGCAAGAGAAAATTATCCATCCTTGTGATAATAATAATTGTTGTAGCTGGAGTAGTCCTCCTAGTTGTATTCACATTCCTATTATGGAGGTTCAAAACAAAACGGAAAGGTAGTACTTCAATTGTTCCATTAGATGAATGAATGTAAAATCTTTTTTGGACAGCTTAAGAACTTAATTGTTTGTAATACTAACTTCTCACCTTTTCATTTTATCTTTAGTTTTGGCCACAGTGTCCTCAATTTCCGGTGGCAATGACAATGATATGCAATTGCGAATTTATGAATCAAGCAAAAGTATGGAATTTTCTACTGATCTCTCTGGACCAGCTGAACTCAGCATTGATGGAGATCAAGCAAATGGACTGGAATTACCATTGTTTAATTTCAATTGTGTAGCAGTTGCTACAAACAACTTTTCCGAAAAAAACAAGCTTGGGGAGGGGGGATTCGGTCCTGTGTACAAGGTGATGAATATTTATGTTAAGTATCTCTGCAAGAATTTTGAGAAGTGAGGTCAAATGTACTAAAGTTGCTATTTTTTTCCATTACCAGGGTAAGCTTCCAGGGGGACAAGAAATAGCAGTAAAAAGGCTTTCAGTAAGATCTTGTCAAGGTCTAGAGGAGTTTAAGAATGAGATTATTCTGATTGCCAAATTACAACATAGAAATCTTGTAAGACTATTAGGCTGCTCCATTCAAGGGGAAGAAAAGATGCTTCTCTATGAGTACATGCCAAACAAAAGCTTGGATTGCTTTCTTTTCGGTACGTCCTTTTCTGAATCTATAGATTGTAAACTTGCTACTATAAAACCATGTAGAAATATGCACTAATGAATTTATAAAGCTTGTGAAAAGGAGTTTGTTTCAATAATTTTTTCTCATTTTTTATTGAACATAATTAGCAGACCCAAGCAAGCAAGCACTACTAGATTGGAGAAAACGTTTCACAATTATTGAAGGGATTGCACGAGGACTCCTTTATCTCCATCGAGATTCAAGGTTGAGAATAATTCATCGAGATCTAAAGGCTAGTAACATTTTGTTGGATGAAGAGATGAACCCAAAGATTTCAGACTTTGGAATGGCTAGGATATTTGGGGGAAACCAACATGAAGCAAATACAAATCGAGTTGTTGGCACCTTGTAAGTATGACATTTCTCTGCATGTAAAATAAATCAACACATTTCTTTCCCTTGTCAACACCTTAATTAATCTGGATTTCACAACCTTTGTTCAAATGTAGTGGCTACATGTCTCCAGAATATGCAATGGAAGGCTTATTCTCAGTAAAGTCAGACGTCTATAGTTTTGGGGTATTACTACTAGAGATTGTGAGTGGCAGGAAGAACACTAGCTTTCGTTTATCTGAATATTCAAGCCTTATAGGACGTGTAAGTACATCTATTGTCCTCTGTTTTAGTTCACTTGAGATTAGAAACTAAAATTTTAATTAGAGATTAAATGTATTGACACAATGTCTTGGAATGATATTAGGCATGGCATCTTTGGAATGAAGAAAAAGCAATGGAGCTCATTGATCCTTCTATTCAGGATTCATGTTCTCGTGACGAAGTATTGAGATGCATACATTTGGGAATGCTGTGTGTCCAAGATTCTGCATCTCAGAGACCAACTATGTCTTCTGTTGTGTTAATGCTAGAGAGTGAAGGTGCAACTCTTCCATTGCCTAGACAACCTACTTTTACTTCAATGAGAGAAAGCTCCATAGATACAGAATCTTACGTGGAAAGCCAAGACATCGTATCCTCAAATAATTTGACAGTTACAATGATTTGTGGAAGATAAGAGTCATTTTTCCTTTATAGTTCTTAATGTGTATATGTTATTCTCTGTGCATGTTACATGCAAGCAGTATTTTATATTTTTGTTGTCCAAAAATTCTAAAATTTTTTTAGTATATTCCAGATTTGCAGTTCAATTCTAATACATTCATGAGTAGTTTTAACAATGATTCGATTGGCTTGTGAAAAGCTTAGGCCTAAAAAAGGTAACGATGTGCAAACTTCGACAACAAAGTGCTGTGGAATTTGTTTATGTAATCTATACCAACCTAGTACTATAGAGTTTTGAATTACCAATCATGTAAATTGGTCCATTGAAACAAAACCTTTCATACAACTCCACATAGTTGAATATAATTCTTGGTATTGTATTCCCCCCCCCCCCCCCCCCCCTCTTCCTTGTCTGAAATTTGAGTTTCAGTTTGAAGGATTTCATGGATTTAATGGCTAAACCCTTTTTTTTTTGGTCAATTTCAATCAATTTTGAATGGGTTGACCAAATATGATTGACTTCTAACTAAAATCCAACCACTTGATCAAGTTAATTTGGTCCTACCGTACTATATTGAAGATCATGAAATGGCCTACAATTGACTGTTCATAGAAAAAAAAATCGAGCTTGAATCGAGTGATATATATATGAAGAAATTACAAAAATGGCCCATTTGAAGTTTATTTTAGTGTTTATAGATAAACATGCACTATTTTGTAAATTTTGCTTTTATTTTTTTAATTTCTTCAAAACTCAAGTGGGTGGATAGAGACATTAACAAAATGGCACATGAACTAGACAAATGGACATCTAAATCTTACTTTGAAGGAGAACCAAGTGGGGATAAACTCCCAGAATTTGTGTTGCATTCCTTTTGTTAGTTTCTTGAGTTTGTTGTGTGAGCTTTTTGGTTTTTGGATTTTGTTTGTGTAGTCTGCCACAGTTTGCTGTTATGGCTCCATGCTGGTTGTATTATGGACCTTCATGGCCTGTTTGTATCTTTTCTTGTCTCAATTTATATATAATCTCTCTCTCTCTCTCACAAAACAAAAACAAAAACTCATCCAATTTAACCAAAAGAAAAAGGAAAAACCATCAACAGACTGAACAGAGAGCCTTACAAAGTTACACCATAACAAATATGTAGGGAATTAAACCAAATTCCCAACCTGTGAGAAACAAAAAATAGAGAAAACACACGCCAAAGAAAACAATCACACCACAAGACAATATTTACGTGGTTCGGCAATTTGCCTACGTCCACTGAGTTACAGGGATTTCACTATTATTAGGGAAGAATACAGAGTACAAGATGCGGCTAAAATCTTTTTTCTCTCTTTATCAAAAATGCGGCAACCACACAACATAAAACCCGAAAGTCGGTTTCACAAGAATGGGCTAAACGGGCCAAAAAAATTTTCCCGGGAGCTCCGGCTTGAGCCTGTCGGCACAAGCCTCCACTCCATGGACTAAGCCTCAATAAATCTCTCATTAAAAACCACGCAACATTATTCGAGTCAGGTCGGGTCGTCAAACTGAATCAAACAAAACTAGGTTCCACAAAGCCCAACAAAATAAACCACCACAAAACAACAATCCCAGAAGTATAAATCATAAGGATACCACAAAGACACAATTGCCAACACTCGAGGAATTCCAGAACCAAAAATAAAGAAAGAAGTAAAATATATAGCTTTAAGCAAGGCCCAACAACAAACAAAGAACAACTGAACCAGGAACACGGAGAGGAACAGAACCAAAACAAAGTGAAAAGAACACAAAGGTGACCTCAAAATTCTTTGATATTATACTAAAATTGCTTCCTTTGTATCTACAGTCTACTGCATCATACTCTGTGTATGCATAGCATTGTTTTTGTAAAATTGTTGCCATAAAGTCATCAACACACCCACAAAGCATATTATTTCATATAACTCATATAGTACATGCACAAATTCATATACATAGACCCTTTACACAGCAGGTAGGGGACATGACACCAAAATAGCATTGAAATCATATATTTGGATGTGGATTTATTTATTCTTTTAGAGAAGCCTTATGATACTTCTGGTCGTATTAGTGGTTCTAAATGTGCAATTATTGATCTATCAAAAAATGTAAGCCCAGATTGAAATAAGTGAAAAATTATAGCACTAATCCCAAAAATAAGCTAATTAAAGAATGTAAGTGTTACACATATCAATAAACTTAGGCATAATAAAGCAATTATTTATTTTACAAAACAAAGAATTGCTGTACTAAGGAGTTGTGCATAAGCATGCAAGTTTTAACTTCTTCTCTCACCCAAACTCAACTAACACTAGCCTGTGAGTGTGTGCTTAGAGGCTAAATAACATATTAACACTATCACACCCACACGCACACAATGGCATTTTGTCACACGTTTACAAGCTCCAGTAATGGAGGGAGAGAATTGTCCCGTTTTAAATACTGCCTTACACGAAGGACTAAGCCCAATTCTATGCTTGAGACCTGCCTGACTGTTCCTTGCCAATGATTAAGCCCAATTCCATGCTATCCCTTTACAAAATGTGTTAAACTAGGTCCAATTAAACTCTCTAACAAGCCCAACTCAGCTAATTAAATATGAAAGAAAACTAAAACAAAGTCCAGAAGGTCCAAATTATTTGAACAAAATATCAGACCACACTTAAAAAAATGCCAGCCCAACTTAAGTTCTAGCCCATCCATTTTTATAAAAATATAAAAACCCAAACCAGCCCACTGAAAAAAAAAAAAAACTCAAACTTGAGCATGAAAGGTAAATCCCAATGTGTGTATTGAGATGAATGGATATTTTCAAGTGTTCCAAATATAATAGGCATTTACATGTCGCCAAATCTGATTAATTTATTAGCGATTTATAGCCGATATCAAAATTTTGAGATTAAGGCTTGGCTGATATTGCTGGTGTAACTATATATTATATGTATATAGTTGGCTGATTTGTATGTATGCTTTTAGACTTTCTGCTGTGAAAAATGGAAGCATATATATTAATTACACATCAATGAATATTTTGGATAAGTTTAAGGCTTTAGATACATTAAGATGGATAGAAAGAACAATTAAAGTGGGAAATTTTTGTTTATCATACATATAATTACGTATGTATCCAAAACCGTAACTTATCTGAAATATTCATTGGGGTATAAGTACTATATATATATGCCTCTATTTTTCATAGTAGAAAGTCCAATATTACATTATAGTTACAATAATAGTAACAATCAAGCCTTAGAACCAAAAATTTATGCTGCTGTTAATCCCCCAAGCACCACCAATGCAGTTGTTGCTAAAAAAATAGTGATAGCAATATTTTTAAAGCTTGGGCCGAAGGCATTCCTCCATGTGATCCTACTGTAGCTGAGGCAAGTGCTATACTATGGGCTCTTCAACTAGCCTTGGAAGAAGAGCATCAGAATGTTATGATAGAAGGGGACTCAAAGCTATGTATTGCAATGCTATGATTTGGTCTATGGCCAGCATCTTGTATAACATCCTAGTGCTAAAGGAGTGCTTCTTTGGCTACATGCTAAATTGGATTAGAAGAGAATCTCACTTTGTTGCTCATAGTTTAGCTACGCTTTGTTTTAAGTTGTAATTTTTCTTCCATTTCCCATTTTGTCTGGGAATAGTGGAAGAGGGATTTTGTTGCTATTTCTTTTGGATGGTTAATGAAATTTCACTTTACTAAAAAGAAGAAAAGAAAATAATAATAAATAAGAAGAAGAAGAAGAAAATGGTGAGGCGTCATCCGTGTGAATTAGAAGCCCACCAACTTTTATTTTTAATATAGCATTAGCAATAGATTATTTTGATGACCAAACATTGCTTGGTTGAAACTCCTCAAATTTCAATAGTGTGATTGCATATGTTCAAGGAAGTATCATAACCATATATTAACTAATTCAAACACAATATTTTCTATTAGTTTCTATTATGTCTTATATATATGTGTGTATTTAGTCCAACAACATTCTTGTTTGAATACTTTTTCTTATGTTCCATCAAATAGTCCACAGATTTCAACAAGTTTTTCGTCATCAAGGAATAATATTCTTTAGCCTCGGTCTTTTTCTAAGCCAGATCGAATATCTTTTAGCGTAATCACTATCAAATCCTGATTGACTACGATTAACATATTTGATCTTTGAAATTGAATGAGAATAGGTGACCATGTCAGTGTAATGGCAAATAATAATACTAGAAACACCAAATTAATAAAGGAATGAAGCACTAAACTAAAATGGAAAATACGTCGATATCTACAGGGTTGGTAGAGGGTAATAGATAAGAAAAACAAATGCATTTTGATGAAGAAACAGTTGAAAGATATGCGCAACACGATCAGGCTTTTTCTGGTGCAAAGCAAAATCACTTTATCTACGTTATCTTCCACCACACCACCTACTTTTTTGGTGATCGTGATTCGTGGCTTCCTCTTTTTTTTTTTAATTTGAAAGAGAGAGAAAACGCGGTACGTAATGTGAAGGGAAATAGGGAATGAAAGCCTTTTTTTGTTTCTTTTTTTTTTTTTACGTGTAGTTTAGTTTTCATTATTATCCATTATTTCACAACTTTTTTGACACAATTTTGACATGGTAAACTGTAAGTAGTTAACAATTACTTACACATAGATCTACTATTTTTTATTTACTAATCATACTCTATCACGTCACAGTTGTGACAAGAAATTGTGAAAAATTTTATGATCCTAGAGTTTTCCTTTATTACCTGATTAGATATAAAAAGTGTTTCAGTTTTAATGGGATATTTTATGAGGTTTATTAGTCCATGGAACGGAGGCTTAAACTAATAAATTTTTTGGTCTTTTTTTAGTCCATTGTAAATTCGCTATGGCCTATGTAGGATATAAATACTGTAGTTTCATATTAGGGTTGTGTGTGTTATTTTGAAATAAAAATTATATTATCGCATTTTGTATTATTCCTTAAAAATAGTAAAATTACTACAACTCCGTAGACGTATACAAATTATCGAATCACATAATTTTTTGTGTGTCATGTGATTATCTTGTGTGTGTATTATTTTTTTATCCGTTTTTTACCTTTCATAAATTTAAAAATTCGTGTATATTCCCAACATATTTTTAGAGGTCTTTATTAAACACACTCTAATCCACACGGTTTTGCCCACACTCCTCAAAGACTCAAAACAATAGAACCTTCACGATTTCAAATCTTAAATAAATCTCTAGTATTTTGGGGGTGTGTGTGCAAAATTGTGTAAATTAGTTCCTGTGCAATAACATTTCAACTTCTTTTTTATTTTTTAATGAAGAAAAAAGTGGGATACAGATCCAATCTTTAAAAAGCTACAGGCTTTTGGGCTAACATGATTTTTTTACTTTCAGGTTCATTACTTTCTGTGCGTTAGTTCCATGCATGCACTGAAAATTATATGGTACCTTACCACCGCACAACTTGTACGTGACAGCTCTTGCATTTTATTGGTATATTGTTTGGTGAACAATTTGAGTATTTTTTTTTACAATATAAAGTAAAATACAAAAAAATAAGATAGAGAATTTCAATTATTTGATTGCACCCTTGCTTATTCCAAATGTTCTTTCATTAATAATTCCCAAATGTTAGGCTAACAGTTAAGAATTCACGGATTCCCATCTCTTCAGCTCTTTCAAAGTCTTCTTTAAAATATACAGTATTATCTCGAAGCAAGAGTTTATTGGTGAAATTGATCGGGTGAAATTGAATTGCTTTAAAATTATTTTATTCACTTATTAAATTAGAGGACTATGACTGTTATAAAAATAATTAATGCCTTCTTATAAGAATTTTTGGTGTGAAACCTGCATTGTAGGTGTGAAAAGTGAAAGTACTACTATGAGAAAATGCAGGTTATAAGAATAATAGGTCATAGGTGTGAGATCTGCATTCCTTTTTCTTTTTATTTATTGGGAAAATTTAACTAATTCCCTATAGCATTGATTTAGGAAATATTTTTATAAGTAGTTTTTGAGGAAAAAAATAATTAAATTTTTATAATAAATTTTTTATATTTTTCATAAAGTATTATTAAAATTATTTTATTTTATTTTTGGGTTGTGTTAATGAATGCATTTAGGGTATTTGTTAAGAGTAATGCTACAGCTTACAACCACAAATTGTTTTACAATATTTTTACAAAATGTTGATGTGGCTAACTTTTTATTGATTTTTATCTAATCTCAACATTAATACTATTTTTTTATTTATTAATAATCATTCACCACATCAGCATTTTGTAATTTTTTTTTTTTTGTAAAATAATTTGTATCTCTAACATTATTCATTTGCTAATAAGCGATTTTAACAAAGTTTTGATACCACTTTAATAGGAAATATAAAAAGTTGTTAAAAAAAGAGTAATGCTACAATCACAAACTATTTTACAACATTTTTACAAATTGTTGATATGGTTAACTTCTTATTGATTTTCATCTAAGCCTACCATTAATGTCACTTTTTCATTTACTGATAACCATTCACTATATCAACCATTTGTAAATTTTTTTTGTAAAAAAGCTTGTATCTCTAACATAACTCTTAAAAAAATAAATTTTTTTTTTTCTAATAAAATTTCTAAAAATATTTCTTAAGCCAATATCCTTAGAGTATCTAATAATTTTTCCCTTTATTTTTTTACAAAAATATCTTCAATTTAATACTAGTAAAGAACAACCACAAATAGATTGTAATGGTAGACTGTAATGATAATTACACAGGAATAGAAATAGATATTACAAGGAATACAAAATGTTGTTATGTAATGCTTATTACTATTTATTTGTTTGATAACAACACAATAATAGAACCTTGAAACCAATGGAATGAAAGCATTTTAAATCAAAATTAAGATATATTTTAGGAAATATCTTATTTAATTATATTTCCTAAAAAATAATTTTTTTTTTTTTAATTTTGAAAGAGAGATTAGCTATTTTTTATGATTTTTTATTTTCATAATTGTTATGTGCATATACAAAGTTTTGTTTATTTAGAAATATATTAATTGTAGAAAAATTTATTTATTTAGAAGTATATTAATTGTAGAAATTAATACACCTACTAAGAAATAGCTATTACATCACTTTTAGAGATGAATGATTATTCCTCATTTTAAAGAATAGCTATTCATAAGGAATGACTATTCCTTGTAATAAAAATATAATCAAACTACTGAATAACTAAACCATAAGAATAACTATTATATTACAGTGTCTATTATAGTCTACTAAACATACTATTATAAAACTGGCATCAAGTAATTTGTCAATTTCAGGTAAAATCTCTTTTTGCTTTGTTTTAAGAGGGGCACATGTATGTACTATATAAATGGTCATTTTCAAATTTTGGGGTCGGTTTGGGCTAATTGTTTTTGTTTTTGTTTTTTTTTGGGAGAGATCATGTGTGATCTTTATTGCCAAAGTTTAAAACTCTTATTTTATTATTATTATATTTATTATTAAAAATAAAAAATTTTGGGTATTTGTTATTAGTATCATCTTTTATTCTTCACAATTATATAATTTTCCCCCTTTTCAGTTTAATTCACTATGTGTGCTGGTTTGGTTAAACCATTTTTTTTCATCATAAAAAAGAATGTAGATGTTTTTAAAAACTCAGTTTTTTAATGTACAATTATACTTCTGTCTAATTTATTTTTGAAGTAAAATAAACCAAAATGAAAATAAGTTTTATCAAGCAAACACAAAAAGTTAACTTGTATGCAGTCTAACCTTGATGAAGTAAATACCTAGCCAATTAGCATGAAATATTTTGTCCACTACTGCTATAATAAAAAAAGAGTTTAAAAATTTGGCAATAAAGATCATACATGATCTCTCCCAAAGAAAACAAAAACAATCAGCCCAAACCGACCCCAAAATTTGAAAGTGACCATTTATATAGTACATACATGTGCCCCTTTTTAAACAAAGCAAAAAGAGATTTTACATGAAATTGACAAAAATATTAAAGTTTATCGGCAACTGCTATCACATCAGAGGTATTGGTTTGGCGCTCTAAAGAATTCTCTGGAAGTTTTGTACAAATGAACTCATTGACAAAGGTGTCAAGGCTCACGTCCAATCCTACTAGTGTATAAAGCAAAGAAATTTCGCCTAGTATGCAAGAAAAACAATTTTGTGAGTGCTTACCGTGAAAAAGAGTGAAAGGGCGCCAAACCAATATTGTTTCTCGTGGCAAACAAAAGAGAATATACATAGGAGTTAAGAGCTGTGAGGGAGAGAGTTTGTTTTCCAAATATTTATATTGGAAAACAAGCGATAGAAAATAGTCTTATTTTTATTAGAATTTTCTATTAATTAAAAATAGGTTTTTTGTTGACTTATTTTTTTTTATGTTACCAAAAATTAGAAAATATGAAAAATTATCTTTATAGAAAGTTTTCCAATAAAACAAACAAAGCATTAATATTATTTGGACTACAAGTCTTGTAACTCTAGTTTAGAATTTTGTTTACTATAAATATCCTACTATGGGTTCATTATAAAATAAAACAGTGTTTTAATAGCAAAGATGTAATAATTAGAGGCTTTTTGTTATGAATGCAAGCCATTAGGCCAAGCATTAATTTCCTATATTTTCTCTTTTGATTTGTCTCATTTCATTTATTATTATTATTATTATTATGAAAGGAAAATTCTTCCATTTATTTTCACTTGGGTAGCATAATTAGATTTTATCTTTATTAATAACATATATAAAGTGCTTTGTGAAGATATATTCGCATGCTTCCTAGTGTTCTTCTTTTTTTTTTTTTTTTTTTTTTTTTGAGTAAACAGTAGTACTTATTAGAATACACACGAAAATAGTAATATTAGTGTTTTAAACCAAGTTTATAATACATTACATAACCAGAGTACAAGGGTCTAACATTTATACTTATTAGAACACGCACTAAAATAGTAATATTCGTGTTTTAGATTGAATTTATAATACATTAATACATAATCAGAGTATAACTATAAAAGAGCATAACCTTTGTAATTATAGACTGGGGTTATAAATAGCGGGCACTAGACACACACAACCAATGTGGGATAGACATCCCTACTTTTTTTTTAGTAAATAGTAATACTTATTAGAACATACATGAAAATATTAGTGTCTTGTTCTTTCAGTGTATATAGTTGCTTAATAACAATGTATCACCGCTCTTAAAAAGTTAAAACAAGTGTAATTATATATAAATATATATTTAGTTAATTACATTTGTATATATAATATATTATACTTTTACGAATGAAAAGGCACGATTTAGGAAATAGTCTATTACGTTCTTAACCTAAGACCTTTTTAAACTTTTTTTTTAATTTGAGAAGAAGGTAAATTAAACGTAAGAGGTAATAAGACCTCATCCTTTATTTCATTTTCATAGGGAGATAAAATCCCATTTATATTAAAAGTTTAAAACCCATTGGCATTTGAAGCATATTCCATGTCTATGCCTAAAAAAGAACCTCAAAGTAGGTCTAGCTATTTATATGATCCAAGGCCATATCATGTGCAACCATGTGCAGTATTATAAAGAAAATTTTAGGACCACAACTTCATCCCTCACCACCACTTGTCACCTGAACAAGTTGTGACAAAAGTTGTGACAAAAATTGTATTCCTAACATTACTCATATTATAAATAAAATTCTCTCATAAAAAAAAAAAAAAAAAGAATTACAAATATCTATATATTTTTTGGTTTTGTTTTGTTTCAATTTCATTGGAAGTCCAATAATTCTAGAAGCTATACAGTCCTCTCTCCCTAAAGCTTTCTTCCTCATATAGATATGTAGTTTTAGATTCAGCAAAATCCCTTATTCTGTTATACAACAGCCAACAACCAAAAAGAAAAAAACACTTTGACAATTGAACCAACCTATACCCAAAGTATTCCCCCCCCCCCCCCCCCCTTAAAAAAAATAAAATAAAATAAAATAAAAAATTAAACAAAAAAAAATTTGTATTAAAATGACTGCCTTTAACAATAACAAAAAGGACAAAAGAAATTTAAGAAATTTAGTGACATAAAATTCACAGATGAAATGGTATATTATGGTTAGTGCATTATAAAAGTTTAGTAAGGCCATGTGAAAATGTTCTTGTACTACTCACAACTTAACACCTCCAATAATTTATCAATGTGTAGGAAAAAAATAGTTTTTTTTTTAATTTTTTTTTTTGAGAATGAGGAAAAAAATAGTTAGGTGCCTAACATTAATAAAAACAACCAGGTCATCTTTTAGCTACGATATGATCTAGCAAAACCATTTCAATGCTGGCCAAGTTGAACTTTTAAGTCCAAACCAGTATAAAAACGTGTTATCAAAGCCTTGCAGAAGCCTGAGTTCTGCCCGTGGCCTGTTCAGAAAGTAGTTGAGGGCTCCTTGCAAAGCCTTAGCTGCTTTAAGGCGTGAACTACATCTCATGTCAGCAGGTGTGTGGAAACGAAGCAGCTTATTTGATGGCTAAGATGGCCAAAAATCTATTGAATTGTAAAATATGGGTAGAATGTCCGCCCATTATTGTAGACCATGCAAAAAGAGGTAACAAACCTGTACTCTGTTTCGGTGTAATGAATTATATCCAAGTTTCTTAAAAAAAAAAAAAAAAAGTATAAAAACGTATATATATATATATATATTTTTTTTTTTTGGTAATCACATTTTATAATTGCTTTTTCAAAAGAAGGAACAGACAAGAAAGGCAAAGGTCAATATGTTCAGCTTTCTTTTCTAACCATCCAACAAAACCAAAAGCCTTCAACAACAACAACATAGAAGAAACCAAATACCACATCCCAACCCAAATGCTTTCAGTTTCAGACAGGAAAATCCCCAGACTGAACAATGAGAGACATCACTAAGCTCCAATGTTTCACCATTCTCTGCCTCACTTTCTTCCCCACCATAGCCTTCTCTGTTGACACCTTAACTTCAACTCAATCTCTCACAAACAACCACACCCTTGTCTCATCTCCAGCACAGCTTTTTGAGCTGGGTTTCTTCACTCCTGACAATTCAAGATGGTACTTTGGAATATGGTACAAGAAAATCCCAGTTACAACTTTTGTTTGGGTTGCAAACAGAGACCAACCACTTTCAAACCCATCAAACACCTTCAAGTTTGGTGACCAAGGAAGCATCGTTGTTGTCAACGAATCTGGGACCATATTTTGGTCCTCAAATCAAACACAAGCTGTTAATCCAGTTGTGCAGCTTTTAGATTCAGGGAATCTTGTAGTCAGAGAAGAGAGCAACACAGATAAGTATCTCTGGCAAAGCTTTGATTATCCTACGGACACTTTGTTACCAGGCATGAAGCTAGGTTGGGACTTAGACGCCAATATGGATCGGTACTTAACCTCATGGAATAACCCAAATGACCCTTCAACTGGGGCATATTCTTTCAAGCTAGATTTCCATGGATTCCCAGAAATCTTTTTGTGGCACAATCAAGAACCACAATATAGAAGTGGGCCTTGGAATGGGCTAAGGTTTAGTGGAGTACCTGAAATGGAGCCTCTGGATGGTCTCAGTTTTGAGTTTGCTAATGATCAACATAAGGTATATTATTCATTTTCAGAAACAAATGCGTCTCTGATTTCTCGTTTGATTATGAATTCAACCGGTGCTCTTCAACGATTTGTGTGGATTGAAAGTAGCCAAGTTTGGAATTTATTTTGGTATGCTCCTAAAGATCAATGTGATGACTATAATTCATGTGGTCCATATGGAATGTGTGACACAAATGCGTCACCAATATGCAAGTGTGTGAAAGGTTTTGCACCAAAGAATTTGCAAGCATGGAATTTGAGAGATGGGTCTGATGGGTGTGTGAGAAACACATCATTAGATTGTGAGAAAGACAAATTCTTGCCGTTGAACAATATGAAGTTGCCAGACAGTACAACTGCTTTTGTGAACAAGTCCATGAGTCTTACTGAGTGTCAGGAAATGTGCTTGAAGAATTGTTCTTGTACTGCTTATGCTAACTATCAGATTACTGATCAAGGAGTTGGGTGTGTGATTTGGACTGGTGAGCTTCTGGACATGAGGGTGTATACAGGAGGCAGTGGCCAGGATCTCTATGTTCGATTAGCAGCTTCTGAAATAGGTATGTTCTTCAAATTTTACTTTTTCCTCTTTAATTTTTTCCTGGTTCTCTGCCTTAATTTTTAGTTTCCTTCGTTCATAATCCTAGTGTTCATAATGAGATTTTAGTTAGAGATGCACATGTTCTGCTTGTCAAACATTTTAAATTCCCATACTCATTGGCATATTTTCTGACTGTTCCACAAATGATATTGTCATCCAAATTGAAAACATAAGGCGGACAGTTTTCTGGCCAAAAATACAAAAGATAAAGACAACAACTAGTTTTAGAAAGTAGAAACCATGAGATTCAAAATTCAAAGGAACAATAATAAAAACAGTAAATTCTTGTGAAATTCACATTTTCTTGCCAAAAAAAAAATGTTTTGATGAGCTTATTTTTATTAATTTATTTCATTTATATTTCGTTATCTTGAAAAAACTTAAATATAGTTTCATTGCAGTACTCTAAATTCTCTAGTTAAATTTAAATATGTAGTTGTAAAGATCAACAAAACATAAACAATAATTTTTTTTTTAAAAAAAAAACTTTTAAAAGGCAATCAATATCAAATTTAATACTTTAAAAAGTTGCAGGTTTTCAAAGTCAAAATAAAATCATCCAAAGCAACCTCTTGCATTTAGAATTTAAATAAAATAGCTGGTTTTATGTACTATCACTGTGTTCATAAATTTTGGGGACCCCCAAAATTTATGTAAGAATTGACATGAGTCACGTGACCCCAGTGGGTAGATTTGAACACATAAATACAAGAATAGAAGAAACATAAAAGCATGACAGCTAGGTGAGTCTAAAACAGAATTGTTATATTTCAATTTGTCTGCAAAGGCACATGTAATGGAAGTATGGAAGTATATCATTTTTCCAATTCATGAATCATGGGTATGAGTATTGAACAGTTGCTTTCTTTGTGTTCATAAAAAATAAGTTGATATTTTTTAGCCGTCAGTTTCAGAATCAAAACCATTGGTGGGTCCTAGGTGTTATTGACGGTCCAGTTATAATAGCCAGAGTGGATTGGGTCATACACAGTGACGTCCATTAAATCATGACCATGAATGAGTCTTTTAGATGCAGTGGGTTGTGAGGAAATTTTGTGTCACACTCTTTCATTCATTACACCAAATCCATGTGCCTTTGAACCTTAGTGCAAGGCAGCGAGAGGGTTACATCTGTTTCACACTTATTTTGAAAATTGAATTTCTTGATTTCAGTTTCACATGAATCTTTCGGTGATAAAGGTGTCTGTGATGGAAGTACACCTGTAGTCCCTGTTAAGATAACTTTACTGTCTCTTGTTTTGTTTTGTTTTTGTTTTCTCTACTAATGTCTAGGAGTCAAAGACAAACACAAATTCACAATCTTTTTAATTTGAGCACGTTAACCATTGCCTTAAGGGTATTGGTTTAGGAACTCTTTTAAAAAATATTTTATAGAAAAATGATAAAGCAAAAAAACTTTATTTTTTATAAAAGTTGTGTTAAAATTTTTTTAAAATGATTTATTAACAATTGTCTTAAGAGAATCCGTTAACATGACCCTTTTTAATTTTATGACATTCTCAATTTAGCATTAAACAAAAATTTAAATTCCCTGTAGTGGGCTTATGTGTGAGTTGGTATGCTAATTTAGAAATTTTATGAAATTGTTGTGATATTTTAAACTAATCCCAATATTAGTATTTTGTTTTCCAATAAATATAGTCACTAATTTCAATTTTTTCCAAAATCATACCATTGATTATAACTTTTGTCACAATATGATGAATGTACCAATCACAATGAACCGGCTTAGAATTAAGGTACAAAAGTTGTTTGTCACTAGATTTTCTTCACTCACAGTCAACTAGCTTAGAATTATTGGTACAAAAGTTGTTTGTCACTAGATTTTCTTCACCAATTTTCACAAAATATTTGACCAATGTTGAGGTGTAAGTTGTGAATGGTAGAGTGAAGATAATACAATGACGGCAATAATACGTCTGGATGAGAACAAATAAAAACTTATAAACTTAACCATTGTGAAGAAGAAAAAAATGCGAATTCTTTTTTTCTTGGAAGGTATATCCTTGATTTGTTGCGTGATATAAACAGAACAAATTAAAGTGATTCTTTAACTTTTTCTCGGATCACCCAAAAAAGTTGACCTTATAGATGACAATTCGTTTTGGATGGCTAATGGACCCCGACTTGAATTCCTATGTCTAATAGTGGGCCGTCATTTTTGAAATTATGAGTTTATTGGGCTACACCCAGTAAAAATAGTCCTTTTCATTCTTTTGCTTTGCCAAATTGTGCCACGGAAACTGTTATCAAACTTTAAATTTCCTAAGGCGGGGACAACATTATTGTGGGTACCTACCACTCTGATTTTGTACTCAATTTAAAAAAAAAAAAAAAAAAAAAACCTTTATATTAATCTTTGAGGGGTTCATAGTTCAAACTTCAAAAAGATTAAAGATGTCTAAATAAAAGAAAAGGTTAGCCTTGATATCTGATTTTTTTAATCAGTTTATTGTTCACTTTTGCTAGGACATGGTTTTAAAAACTGAAAAGTTCAAAGAACCAAAAAATGATTTGGTTTTCGATTTTTACTGGTTGAATCGGCAGTTGTTACTGTTGAACCATCAGTTTTATAGTTTATATTGGACCGGTTGAACTGGTCGGTCTGATTCGATTTTTAAAATCGTGCTAGAATGTCCATGATGGTAGGAATGAGAGCCAGTACTTTTTCTTTCTCAGTTTTCTAATTTTAGGTCTGAACCCGTCTTTAAAAAAAGGCAGCAGAGATCTACTTTTCCTTCTCTACTTTTTTAGACTTTTCTTTTTTTATATTTTTCAATGTGAAGACCACCTGCCAAGTAGATGTAATCAGCTAAAATTCCAGAACCTTGTGTGCTACTGCTACTTTATCTTTCTTTCACACACACATATATATATTTGTTGTTTGAAGAAACAGTACACACATATAGATGGTCCCAAGGGAAAGGGATCAGAAAATTAAAACTAATAACTTCCCTTTCATAAAAGATGGTCCCAATTAACTGTGCTACCCTTGGGATTGCCACATATTGCTTACATTATATAAACATGTTTCATAATTTCATGGTCCTGAGTGTAGTCTCTGTCTAATGATGTGGACACAGACTAGATGGGCCCAAGCCAAATTAGAGTGGCTTTTCTTACCAAGGTCTAAAGTGGAAATTTAAGACCATTGCTTTAGTAATAATTGTTCTATGTCTAAAACCATAATAATGCAAAAACTTATCGGGCCCATTTGCGGGTTAGTTCACCTAATCCATCAACAATAATTTCTTACAGATTTTTATCATTTTTAATAGAATCAACTTAAGGATACAAACTTTTTTCACAATTCTTATCAAGATTGTTGAGATGAAATGTTGTTATTGTGCCAATAAAAATGTTAAGGCTATTTCAATTTCAACTTATTATATCGTTAGAAAGATATTGTAATAATCATATGGTAGGCCATTCTTAAGCCTGCTTAATGCTTTTTTTTTTTTTTTGGATAATTCAATAATTACAATGAGGGAGAGGAGATTTGAACCATAGATGTTATGGACACACTAGAAAGTGCTAACTAATTGAGTTACAAGGCTCTTCGTAAGATATTTTGAAATTTAACAATATACTCGGTAGCTTTCATTTTGCCATACTTTAATAAAACTATGTTTTAGGTGAACATACTCAGTAAGTAGCTTTAGATTGTCGAGCAAACAACCAAAGCAATCATAAATATAACAATATAGTTCTTTTAGATGAACCTTTTGTGTCCTCACATTCGCATATAAAATTTCAATTGGTAAGTTTCCTTGCAAATATGGTTATAAATATTGAAAGTGATGTTTTACAGTTTGCATTATTAGTGGTTGCAGTATTGATAAAGGACCATAAAAGTTCTTCAGTGGAAATTGCCGCATGCCTGATAATTTTGCTAATATGCTTTAAAGGTCCCTTGATAAAACTACAAAACAACTTTAAGAAAAAGCAGGAATTTTGAGCTTTAGCATCAAAACTTTTTAGTCTATTGTTTTAGTTTTTAATAGAAATTGTAATTGACATAAACGTCCATATTTAATGTTCAAAATGACATTTAATGTCCATCCATTTTGAGAAAGAGCATAATAATAAACATTGAACATTAATTGGGTTTAAGTATGAAAATACAGAACATTTTTATTTGTCCTCTTTTGTCATTGGCTCATTGCTCACGTTTTTTTTGTTTTTTTTTTGGTTGAAATTTGGTTACCAAACAGGGGTAACAACTTGAAATAACTTTATCATTGTAGTTTATCAAACACTCTAAACATTAAACCCTTTTTAATTAAAGCTATTTTATTGTAAAAGTTTTACACCTACAACTCTATTTCCTTCGGTAATACCGAACAGATCCATAGAGTTAGTTTGGTCATTTTCACTATTGCATAGCACAACATATAATGAGCCTGGTAATGAGTTCACTCTGTCACAAAGTTCGAGTTCCATTTTTTTCACTAACTAGTACCTTGGTGCAATGGCAAATGCTGCCTGCTCAAGTGATATGGACATGTCATATATTTGAGTTTGGGAATCAGTCACTCTAAAATTGAGGGTAAAACTACCTACTAACCACCTCTCTCAGTCCCGTAAAAACAAAAATCTCGTGCACTAAATACTACCTATTACTTGGTGAATTTCCAATTAGGAAGCATAGTAGTAGTTGGCTGTTGGCCCGAGTGTAAAGTTGTAATGAACTTAGTCTAACATTCTCGTGTTGTACAATGCAATTTGTGCTTGTTTCAAGCTCATGATTGTGGTTGAAAACTCTCATATAAGTTATTGTCCTAAGGTAAGAGTGTCTGTGGTTGTAATTAAGCATTCATTCCTTTCCCTTATTGCAGTGCCATGAATTTACTCATTTGCATACTAAAAACTTGTGAAAATCAAGTAGGATGATAAAGAATGCAAAATGATGCTTTGATTGTGCCTAAATAATAGCACCAATCTCTTTATTTCAGATAATGTTGCAAGTGTGGGCTCTGGAAGTGGCTCTGACAAGACAAAACAAATAATCGTGGTTATAGCCATTGCAGTTGGTACTGTCATTGTACTATCAGGATTGATTGCCTGCTTTCTGTGGAAGAGAAACGTATTGCAAAGCTTACAGAAAGGAAAGGCAGAGCAAAGAGGTATTGAGAATCTATTAATCAGACAAAAGGGTGTAAAATGAATCCACTACCTTATTTTAATGTTCTTACTGTCTCCTAACCAGGTCTTCCTGAAAGAAGCCAGGATTTACTATTAAATGAAGCGGTCATTTCAAATAAGAAAGAGTACTCAGGTGAAAGTAACTTAGATGAGCTAGAATTGCCAGTTTATGATTTTGGTACCATTGCAATAGCAACAGGCAACTTTTCTGATGAAAATAAACTAGGACAAGGTGGTTTTGGCTGTGTTTACAAGGTAATTTTTTTGTTAACACACTACCCTATAAATGCCATATCACAAATGCAGTCAATACGTAATACTAACACAAGCATGCATGACATTGCCAGGGTAGGTTGGTAGAAGATGAAGATATAGCGGTAAAGAGGCTCTCTAAGACCTCTGGGCAAGGAATGGAAGAATTCAAGAATGAGCTTAAATTGATTGCAAGACTCCAGCACAGAAATCTTGTTCGATTGCTGGGTTGCTGCATTGAGATGGATGAAAAGGTTCTAATTTATGAGTACATGGAAAACAAAAGCCTGGATTCTATCCTATTTAGTAAGTTCATCTCTCCATTTTATTAGTTTAGCTTGATTGGGATATCTTTGTAGACATATCTATTTGTTAAAACTAACTGCAAAGGTAGATTAGTTTCACAGTATTGATAATATTAAAAACAAATTGGTTCCAGATAAAGCAAAATGCTCCTTACTAGATTGGCCAAGGCGCTTCAACATTATATGCGGGACTGCTCGAGGGCTTCTTTATCTTCACCAAGATTCTAGATTTAGAATCATCCATAGGGATATGAAGGCAAGCAACATTCTGTTAGATGGAGAAATGAACCCAAAAATATCAGACTTTGGTATGGCTAGAATTTTTAGTAAGGATCAGACAGAAGCAAATACAAGGAGAGTCGTTGGAACATAGTGAGTTCCATAATAAGATTTCTGTAGTATTCTGGACTAAATACTGATTTTTTCTTAATATTGATTTCAATGTGTTGATTATTTGCAGTGGCTATATGTCTCCTGAATATGCAATGGATGGGCTCTTCTCAGTGAAATCTGATGTTTTTAGTTTTGGTGTTCTAGTATTGGAGATTATTAGTGGTAAAAAGAACCGAGGTTTTTACTATGCTAACAATGAACTAAACCTTCTTGGATATGTAAGTGCAAGGCAGACAGTACATAATTTTTCTTTGAAACAAAAATAAGACATTGCAATCACATTACATCTCACTATATATCTAACCAAAAAATTGAATTTGCAATGCTACTGCAGGCATGGAATCTGTGGAAAGAAGGAAATGGTTTGGAACTAATTGATTCATCTATGCATAATTCACATTCCCCGTCTGAAGTAATGAGATGCATACAGGTTGGCCTATTATGTGTCCAGGAACGAGCAGAAGATAGGCCTAACATGTCATCTGTGGTCTTGATGTTGAGTAGTGAAACCGCAACACTGCCCCAGCCTAAACAGCCTGGTTTTTGCCTAGGAAGAAATCCAGCTGAAACTAGTTCATCTTCTAGTAGGCAAGAAGAATCATTCACAGTAAACCAAGTTACAGTTACAATGCTTGATGCCAGGTAGTGAAAGGTAAAGGCCTAGTCTGGCATGTTTGTATATCTCATACACTTTAGAAATTTTGTGTACATCGTCTGTGATTTTTTTTTTTCCCACAGTTTTGAGCATAATCAACCTTCTTTTATTTAACTTGTAAGAGATATCCATCTTAATTTATATCACTTAATACAATATACATCATATCTTTCAAATTCTATATTGTCAAAGTGTACAAGAAAAATAAAATTCATACACATGCAGTCATAATCTCTTGCAGTTGAAGCGTTGACATAAATAAAAATGTAAAATCCTGTGTGGATATTTGGGGAACGACTATTTCTTACATGTCTTATTCATGCTAGTGAAATGTTCCGTGGATTGGCCATTGTCACCCCAAAATTATAGACAGTTGAAGGGAGCCAACACTGCGAGGCCTTGTGACACGCTGAGTGCCATAAACTACAAGGAACTGAAGAGTAGAATCGGAGAGGACCCCGAATTTAAAACTTTAAATGACATGGCACTAAATATACTTTTAGATTTGAAATATTAAATCTAAATCATGAAATGAATCTATTATTCAATTTTAATGGAGATTAGTACTATTTTACTCTAATTGAAGTGGGAGTGGGATTGATGTTTACTGCAGCATAAATAGCATAGAAATTTTGAGCATAGAAATTTTGAACACATTTCGAATTGATCATTGTATTGACATTGTCAAAAATGGATCATAGTTAGTGCTATTTACTCTTTATAGTCCTCTCATAATATTCAATGAAAGGGATGGGTGAACAATGAACCTATACCATATACATCATATTATAATAGTCAAAATGTCTGAAATTCTTCTAGCCACCCACTTCTGAAAAAAACAAACAAACAAACTACAACCCTTGTATATTGACGGCTATATCTCTCCCCTATAAAAATTATTAGAAAAATTGAGTATTGTGAGCCTGTGACTTGTACCACCTAGAAGAAAAAAAATGTCGGCCTATAGTTTATAAATTGATTTAAATGATTTACACGATTTGGTTGAATTACCAATTATTCAAACAAATTAGGACTTTGCTTTGTATCAAAACTCCAACAGAATCTTAAATCTTAATCAATAATCAGCCTCTTGTTCTTATATTTTTTGTCTGCACCCCCCAAAAAAAAAGAAAAGAAAAAGAAAAACTATTGGTTTCTTTTTCTTTTCTTTTCTTTTTTATTAAGAAAAAACCTTTTTTTTTTTTTTTGGAGTGTGTACACAAATAGAAGAAATTAGCATTAAACAAAAGAGAAATACAAATGAGATCGAGAAACAACCAAAATAATTACTACAACGAAATGTCCATTTACACTTCCCTCATAGTCATAGTTCAGCACGAGGGCGCCTTTTCAAACTTGTCAATTCTCTCAACTATAAATAGGTGGATGGATATATGTAACTTCTTCTTTAATTTCATGACGAAAACGAGTCACTTTAAATAAATAATAATCGAGAAAAGTTGGTGTTTGGCCTTTTAATTTATTTTTTATTTTTAAATTGTGTTAATGAAACTGGGCAAAAATGCACACTCAAATGGGAAATGGGATGTACTAAAAAAAAAAAAAAAGGGTTTTTTACAAAATTTTTATTATTATTATAAACTGACATGAAATGGGACGTATTATTAAAAAAAAAAAAACATGTTGGAGTTACGCATTTTTTATTATTTTTGTAAACTAGTGTGAGAATGATGTGATTAGTGGGCTTCAAAACATAATAAATGAATATTTAAATTTTTTTTTAATAATTTGTGACAATGTAAAGACTATTCCATAAAATTTGTAGTATCCTTAAATCTTTTTTCTTTTTTCTTTTTTTGAGAATTTAGCAGTATCCTTAAATCACTTTTTATTAATCAAAAGTTTTGTAACTCAACAAAGTAATCCAAGATTCAAATCACTCCTCATCTATTGTAATTATAGAATTATTTTCACAACACAAGACTTTTCATAGCAATAATTTTTTTAAACTTTAAAAACCTTCAATTACGTTTTTGAATTTTATGTTTTGAAAAAGCACATTTTGAAATTGCTAATTTCTCTCTTTAAATTGAAGTTTTCAAACACTTAATCAAACAAAAAATTAGTTAAATTCCTAATCATAAAGCACTAATTGTGTAAAGTGCTATCTAAAAGTCTAAAACGCGAGGTTTTGACGCTATTTGGTGGATCACATAGCAAAATTTATAAGTTGAATTTAAGATCCCAAGGATTTGCTCAATGAGGTCTTTGAGTCAGTCGTTTAAGTGAATCATGAAGCATTTGTTTGGTGATTATTCTCATGTGATTAATTCCGACTATTATTTGACATCATGGGAAGGAAAATTATATGTGTTTTAGGCTCCGCTTGGGAGTTTATAAAAGAATGGAATGGAATTATCATAAAGGAATAGATAGGAATGTAATTAAGTAACATTGATTGGATATTTTAAAATAAAGGAATGGAAATAAATGGAATCTAAGTAATCTTGTTTGGGAGCAATATGGAGGGAATAGAATAGAATCATTTTATGACAATATTACTATTAGACACCTATTTTAACATAAATGGTTGAATATATAGGGGTATTTTGGGAGTTTCAGTAAAAAAATCATTAAATCTAATTTCATTTCCTCCCATTCCTCACAATTTCGGGAGAACAAAAATTTGAGGTTTTCAGAGAATAGAGAGGAATGAGTGTTTCCTCCTACCCATTCCATTCTCTCTCATTTAAACTCCCAAACAAGGGAATGAACTTTTCATTCCCTCCGTTAAAACTCCCAAACAAGAGAGAGGGAAGAATATTCTAAAAATATTATTTTCATTCCATTCCATTCCATAGGCAGATAACCAAAAATTCTATAAACATTAAACTAAGTGCATAGAAAAATATAAAGATACCATAAATTCTATAACCACCTGAAATGACATATTTTGACTAGCCTAAAAAGCAATATTATAGATAATTCTAAAGAAATTGATGTTACAAAAATCTCAATAATTCACTCAACAAGTTGTGGATGGTTGGAGACTTAGAGTTAGCTCATATTTATTATTAGCGAGTTAGGAAACTTATTATGAGTTTAGTGAAACAGATAAATCGAGTAAAGTAGAGCACAACAAGCCGAACAGAATAAAGGCATTGCCATATAAACATTGTTATAACTCTATATTTTCTCAGATAGTGAATTATTGACCACTTATGCTCATGAACGTAATCATACCGTTAAATCACATAAATGATCATTTTTCTTTTTTCTTCTTAATCTTGCATAAAAAAGTTTGGAAAATGTTATAAAATTGATTGAGTGACTATACCACTTATGCTTATTCAAATATCAAACCCAAGAAAAAAAAAATATGGGAAAGGAAGATGAACAATCTGTGAAAGTGGACATTGGTCAAAAGTGATTGATTGAATGGACATTTGTCAAAGGTTGTTAATTGAAAATTTAAGAGAGTCTACAGAAAAATGGTCTTATGTTGACCCATGAAAAGACCCTAACCAATAGTTTTTGGTTGAAAGTGTGCTATAATTGTAGCTTAAAATAATTTTGTTTTTCGGGAAGGTATGCCAAAAGCTTTTATGAGCTGATGCGAAACATATAACAGGTTTCATGGCGTTTCTCACTACTGACAAGTGACAAGTAACTTAAGAGCGTGTTTGACTTTCAGAGAAGTTATTAAGCCCAATTTTCCATCTGGCTTCCGTCTATTTTGACTTTTCAGCTCAAAAAGCTGAATCCAGAAGCCAATTGATACACTCTATGATTTTAATCCCTTAATATTATTGTTAACAAGAACTCCTCCATTTTAACTTGAACAAAAATGGGGTTTTCTTTGTTTCTCACATTTTGTTACATCTGGTTATCTTCAGCATCACAAACTTCCACTGCAGCAACAGTAGTTTCAGACATCTTGAGACCAAACCAGGTGCTTAAAGATGGCCAAACTTTGGTGTCATCTGGGCAACGATTTGAGCTTAGGTTCTTTAGCCCAGACAGTTCAAGTTCAAGCAACAGGTATTTGGGCATTTTATACAAGAATATCCCTCCTACTGTGGTCTGGATCGCCAATAGAAACAGCTCAATCCCCGGGCTTTCAGGGTCACTGTCAATGGGCTCAAATGGGTTCTCACTTTTGGCTAATAATTCAGTTGCTATTTGGTCTGTCAATGCCACCGTGGTACTAAAAAGTCCCATTTTGCAGCTATTGGATAATGGCAATCTAGTTTTTAGAGAGGAAAATAGTGGTGATTCGGAAGGGTATATTTGGCAAAGTTTTGATTACATAACTGACACTTTGTTGCCAGACATGAAGCTCGGTTGGAACCTTAAAAATGGTCTTCACATGTACATGAGATCATGGTCATCTGCTAATGATCCCTCTGTTGGGGAGTTCAGTTTTAGTTTGGACCCACCTGAGACACCTCAGTTGGTGTTGAGGAAAGGGACACAGAAGAGGAATAGGTGGGGTCCATGGGATGGAGTCAGGTTCAGTGGCAGTGCTGCACTGAGGTCCAATCCTGTGTTCATTCCTATGTTCAATTCAAGCATTGAGGAGGTTTATTATACATTCAAAATTGTAGACCAATCATTGTTGTCGAGGTTTGTGGTGACCCAAGATGGTTTGATTCAGTACCTACAATGGAGTAAGAATAGCAATGGGTGGGCTATAATGGTTACACTTCAGAGGGACAGTTGTGATAGCTATATGGTTTGTGGGCCTTATGGCAATTGCTATGATGGTCCAAAATGTGAGTGTTTGAATGGTTTTAGGCCTAAGTCACCTGACGATTGGGCACGGGTTGATTGGTCAGGTGGGTGTGTGAGGAAGTGGGAATTGGATTGTGGGAATGGAGATGGCTTTGTCAAGTATGGAGGAATGAAGTTGCCTGATAATTCGCATTTGGCGGCAAGTAGGAATTTGAGCCTTGAGGAATGTGAGTCTCTGTGTTTGGGGAATTGTTCATGTATGGCTTTTACTATGATAGATATCCATGGAAATGGAGGAGACTGTGTGTTGTGGTTTGATGATTTGCTTGATATGAGAGATTTTTCAGGAGGTGGGGATGATCTCTATATAAGAATGGCGAAAGAGGAACTCGGTAAGTAATGTTCATTAATGACTTATTGCGATAGCTTCTGCTAGTTGAATAATTTACACACACACACACACACACACACACATCAGCCTCTAGAGTGCAGGTTTTAGGATAACATAATAATCATAATTTTTATGGCAGAACATGGACTTCATGGCTAGTAGAAATTTATTCTTCAGAAGATATGTAAATTTAGCTTATTGCATAAGTTTAGTTATCTTGCTGTAATTTGACATCTGAAAGGTCATTGTAAAGCAGCTTTTTCGATTTCATGAAGTAAACTAAATAGTGGCATAGGGAACCATAAGTCCCTTGGACTAGATGGATGAGGGACCTTTGCTGGCATAGCCAGACCTTATAATTTGTGGTTCCTTAATATTTAATTTGCCCGAATGTTCTAGTCTGCCGTGTTAGCTTCTTAGCACTGATGACCCAAGTGGATTAAAACTTAAAGCAACTTCTATGCTACTCACGATGGGGTTATCATTTTTAGAAAAAATTATTCACTCTGTCAACTTCTTTGGTGTCCAGAGGCAATTGCAGATGCTAAGAGGGATAGACAAGTGAAGGTGATTGTCACTAGCATCATATGTTCAGTTACTGGGATGCTTCTAGTTGGCATCATTGGCTGTTACACTTGTCGAATGAGAAGGGCAAGGAGATGGAGAAGAGGTAAAACAGCTCATAAAGTGCCTTAGTATTGTCATTCTTATAAAATTGTTTGATGAAATAGCTCAAATCTTTTGGACCTTAATTAATCTTTAAGATGTTAATATATTGATTGAAGCTCTTATTTGCTTAATTTTGCCCCTATCTTAACACCTTACAGTTTACATTAGCATAATATGAATCTTTGGTTGACAGAGGGGCATCTAAGTGGGATACGCCATCTCATTAATAATAAAAATTTCAGTAGCTTTCATAATTTCATTTGGGTGTAACAAAATTGCAGTATGTCACTTTGAATATAGAATGATTTTTCTAAGGGGAATAATTTCTAAAAGATTGGATATTTTTCAATAAGACGGAGTTATTAACTGCTGTGTGTTCATAATTAGATTTCCTTAACTGTTAAACTACTAAACATGGTTGTTCTTTTTCATATATGCATAAGTAACAAATTAGTGGGACAAGGCTTGAAAAATACCAGTATGTGTTAAGTAATAAGTGCCTGTTTTGGCTTGTGTTTTGCCCCAATTTGGAGCTTAGCTTAATAATTTCTTCTTAATAACCTGATTTGTCATTGTCTGCTTCCCCTGTATATAACTTTATATTTGATGTCTCACTGCTCTCTACTGAAGGGAATGCAAAACATTTTATTTAAAGGACTATGCTTGCTTGCTCCACTGATGCTTGTTTTGTGGAAAACTAGTTGTAAAAATTGCTGTCTGCTGCTGTAAATCTCATGGCTAGAACAATTTATTGAAATTCTAGGGAGCTGTATGAATAATTGAATTGGAGAATATTTTTAAGTTTACTTATGTATTTATCAGTTTTGATTGATTGAGTTGCGGTGTGTAAATTCATTTACAAATTCTTTCCAATTACTGCCATGGTTTTTATAGTGGCAGTGCTTGTGATTGCCAAAATAAGTACAATCAATTTATCCTTTTCTTTTGCTGATCAATTTGTATGTTGCAGCTGAAAGCTTAAACAGTTCCCATAGAGATTTCACAGAAGAAACTCAGGAGGAAGACCTTGAGCTACCTCTTTTTGATCTGGAGACTGTTTCTGCTGCTACTGACAAGTTCTCCTTTAGAAATAAGATTGGACAGGGTGGCTTTGGTCCTGTCTACAAGGTAATTTTCCATGAGAGAAGAAACCTTAAGTACAAGATATCAAATTGGGGAACATAAGGCTATATGTTTCCTCGCATATGATAGGATTACTGATTTTCGATATGGCATTCTCATAGGGTGTATTGCCAACTGGACAAGAAATTGCAGTGAAGAGGCTTTCTCAGAATTCTGGACAAGGCATCAAAGAGTTTAAGAATGAAGTTATAGTGATTGCAAAACTTCAACACCGTAATCTTGTTAAGCTCTTGGGATGCTGCATTCGAAGAGAAGAAAGAATGCTAATCTATGAGTATCTTCCAAACAAAAGCTTGGACAACTTTCTCTTTGGTTTGAGCCTTTAACACTTGATTAACACTTGATTTGTTTCATCATTCTTAATTGTGTGCTTGCTTCATTTGCATAGTGCTAAAAGATAAAGATCATATTTTGATAAAGAAAAAGAGAATTAACATTGTTGATTATATGATTTTCTAGATGAGACTAGAAAGAAGTTGACTTGGAAGATGCGCTTCAACATCATTATGGGAATAGCACGAGGACTTCTATATCTTCATCAAGACTCTAGGCTAAGAATCATCCATAGGGATCTTAAAGCAAGCAACATCTTACTAGACAATGAGATGAACCCCAAAATCTCAGACTTTGGCATAGCAAGAATTTTTGGAGCAGAACAGACAGAACAAACAACCAAGAGAGTAATGGGAACATAGTGAGTTTTCTAAGAATGTTTTGAAAATGCATTTCCCTGTTTACAAATGCTGAAATTCTTGTTTTGGCATGCAGTGGCTATATGTCTCCAGAATATGCAATGAGCGGGAGCTTTTCAGTGAAATCAGATGTCTTCAGCTTTGGTGTGTTATTATTGGAGATAATAAGCGGAAATAAAAACTGGGGATTTTATCACCCCGCCCATGATCTTAACCTGCTAGGACATGTAAGAATAAGAACTAATTAAGATTGAATTTTTAATGATGTGAACTTCAATCTTCAATTCTGACAAATTTTGAAACATGATTGAAACTGTTTCAGGCATGGAAGTTATGGAATGAAGGGAAGCCATTGGAACTCATGGATGCACTTATTGATGAGTCATATTCTGAGAATGAAGTGATAAGATGTATCCAAGTGGGTCTTTTGTGCGTACAACAACGCGTGGAAGACAGACCAACTATGTCTTCTGTGTTATTGATGTTGTCAACTGAGAATGCAATGGTGCCCCAACCCAAGGAACCTGGTTTTGTCACTGAAGCTTCTTCTATGGGAATTGATACATCATCATCTAGTGGAAAAAATCCTTATACTGCTAATGAGGTTACTGTCACTATTTTAGATGCAAGATAGAAGAGGTGTTTTGGTTACAAATGTTTATAGATTTGTTTATAGATTTGCATGATAGAAGAAATTGTGTTGGTTACAAATCCTCACAAATGTTTTGCAGATTTTATGCTGTACAGTTCTCCATAAAGTAGCAAAACTAAAAACATCATAATTTTAAAGACTGGTTATGACATGACAATCAACATGTAGAACACTCACAGGTAGGGAAGTTGTGTGTCACATCTCATAAAGTTTTGAATTTTGGGTCCTTGTTGACTGTGGTTATTAGAATGAAAAATTATTAGATAATCTCAATGAATTGCTGACTTGATATCCCACCTTAGGATCCTCTACTTTTTCTTCCACTTTTTTTGTATCTTTCTTTTGATTTTCAATGTTTTCTTCTTTCATCCCCACATGCGAAGAACTTACTAATATTTCTTCTTTTGTGCCTCTACCATACAAATGAATCATGATATATTGAGAGAACTTTTTCCCCAACAATATTGTATTTAATTTCCCCCTTTTCAGTATTAGGGCCCAATCTGAAATAGTCAACACCCTCAGCCCAACTTTAAAATTACCCCAATAACACTTTTCTTCTTAAGCCCAGTCTTAAAATCAAAAGTCTCCTCTCAAATCCAACTAAAATTAACCCGGTCAAGAAATTTTTTTGGTTAAAATATGAGCCCAATTCAACTCACCCAATACACCACAAAAGCCCAACTAAGATTTAACTTCAATTGAGATTCAAACCCTTCAGATCCTTAAAGCCCAGTTCACTCTACATAAAAACTCCCAATATATTCAACCGTCAAGGCCTTCTTCACCTCAACGCTGCACCATCAAACCCAAAAAATAAAGATGCAATTTGGTAACGTTATTCTAGTAATATTATTTATATTTTTTAAAAATATGTGTATGAGTAAAAAAATGTATAAAAATACGTGAAATGTTGTTTAAAAATTGAAAAGTGTTGCTTAAACTGCCATACTAAACGGCCCCCAAATAATGATTTATGGATCATATAAACTACCACTTATTGAAAAAAAAAACACACACAGAAATTCACATATTCAAAACATAGCATTAATTACTTTTATTGATCACTCCATTGGATTATCTTGTTGACAAAAAAAGAAAAAAAAAGAAAAAGAAAAAGTGGCGATTCAAAGATCTTTTTTCCCTCAGATTACAAGACATTAATAACCATCTTCATTTTGGCCTCGCAATGTCCAGTAAAATTGCAAATGACATAGTTTCCTCCCTTGTTAAGGATTATGTAATCGAATCCACTACTTTGTACGTAAGCATTTTCCGGTGCTTTGCATGTATCGTAACCTTGTTTGTCTACAACGATCACATTGTGCTCTCCTCGATTGTATGAAAACACTGTAGCATAGAGACAAGGACAAAATTCTGAGCCTTATCAGTTGGAGATTGGAGAATATTCAAATTGCTTTAATAGAGTATTAGGGTGTGTTTGGTTTAGCATTTTGAAAAAGTGGGGTTTTGGACTATTTGAAAAAGCTTAGTATTTGATAAAAACCGTTAAAAAGTGTTGTGGGGGAGTAAAACCAAGGCCCGTGATCGAGGCCCAGGAATACCGTTTCATTAAAAGCACGCCCGAGGGGGAGAAATCGTTGAGGCCTGTTGTAGGTAACAGTGGGGCGCGTAAGTGTCCGAGGATGTTGGTCCGAGAGGAATACCCTTCTCGGATGTGACGTCTATTGGAGAGAGGAGCTTCGGCTCTCCTTTAATCCACTTTCCAGCGAGTCCCAGAATAAAAGACAGACTACCGACGTGTATAGAAGGGATAAGGATCCAGAAATATCTCAAGGAAAGGCTGCTACCACCGCATTAAATGCGTTGCAGCTGATTTCCTGGCCGCATTTATGTGGAGAAGACCCCTGAACAGTGTGGAAAGTCTCCTTTATCCCCAGAAAATCAGAAAGCTGGAAAAAAAGGAGGGGAAACTCAAGTACCGTGCTAGATGACAGACAAGTGGACGATGGGATCGAGCAGTGAAGGACTATATAATGGAACAAACCCTTCATAAAAAGGGAGGGAAAAAAAAGAAAAAGGAAAAAGAAGGAGAGTACGGGAAGAATATTGAGAAATCGCTACTGTAGCATTTAGAAGAAAATAACCTAAAAGAAAGCATCTTGTCTAAGTTCATACCCCTCGGACTTGATCAGAACCCATCAAAACTGCCTCAACCTTACCCCTCGGACCTAAAATCTTAGCTGCTTATTCGTGCGTTTTAGCCTCCTCGGCCAAGTACCCTACCCCCAATAACTGTCGCGAAAATCCGTTGGCCCAATTCTTCAACCCACTCTCTTACAAATTTATTGTATTGGGCTCATTGGGCCCATTCCCTGTTTCCATCAAGGTGTGGGCTACAATCTGTGACCCTACAATTGGCGCCGTCTGTGGGGAGAATTAGCGTCAGTAGAAATTTGCAACAGTTATGGCTGGTTCAGGACCACAACAGGCCAGTCCGCCTCACGCAGAATCAGTAAATGTCAGGCAACCAGACGAACTTCCCAATTTCGAACAAGAAAACCACGTAGATAATCAACGTGAAGGTAGTTCACGGACGACCCATGTGAGGAGAAGTGGTTATCGACGAAAGAGCCATCTGGCGCAGGAGCACGCTGATGAACAAGACTTGCAACAGGAAATAGATGATTTGAAAAAGAAGCTTCGTCGAGCACAACGAAGTCATATCCCTTCGAATTCTGATACCTCCTCCGCCGATGAAGAGGAGGATGGTTACAGGAACTCATCAGAAACTCCTCCCAGTGAATCTTACTCCTATGAAGAGGAACGCTCTCACAAAAGGAGGAGAAAAAGCCCGTCCAGGAAGGGAGCGGGGGCTAAGCAAATGAAGAAGGCCCTGACCCAAATTTCTAAGTCTCCCTTTACGCGGGGAATAGAAAGGGCAAGGCTTCCCAGACGCTTCCATCAGCCTACGTTCTCTATGTACAATGGACGCACCGATCCTGTAGAACATGTGAGCCAGTTCAGACAGAAGATTGCGGTTTACTCTCAGGACGAAGCTTTGCTGTGCAGAGTGTTTCCTTCAAGCCTAGGACCGATGCCGATGAGGTGGTTTGACGGATTAAAGACCAATTCCATCGGTTCCTTTAAAAAGCTCACTCAATCATTCTGCTCCCGGTTTATCGCATGCAGCAGAGCTCCCCAACCCCTTGATTCGTTGCTGTCAATGACAATGAGGGAAGGAGAGACTGTGAGGTCATATGCCGAGAGGTATTGGGAAGTGTTTAATGAGATTGATGGGGACTTTGAGGAGGTTGCTGTCAGGACCTTCAAGGTTGGCCTTCCCTCTGAACACGGTCTGAGGAAATCCCTGACTGGGAAACCGGTTACCAACTTGCAACAATTAATGGACAGAGTGGACAAGTATAAGAGGATAGAGGATGATCAGCAGCAGCAACAGCAAGGAAAAGGAAAAACCAAGCTCGTCCCCCAAGAAAGGAGGGAATTCAGGCCAGACAGGTACAATAACAACCGGCCAAGAAGGGATTATGCCGAGCAGCAAGCGTCCAGCAATAGCCAAGTAGTTGGAGCTGTATTCCGAGAGCCCGTGCACCAGGTCATAGAGAAGATAAAAAACGAGCCTTTCTTCAAGTGGCCCAATAAGATGATGGGGAACCCCGAGAAGAGAAACCGAAATCTTTATTGCCAATATCATAGAGACCATGGGCATACCACTGAAGACTGCAGAAGTTTATGGGATCACCTTGACCAGCTTGTTCGGGAGGGTAGACTAAAGCAGTTGTTGCACCACTCCAATAGTTTGGGTACTCTTACAGATACTCGGTCAGAGAGGGGGAATCCTCCAGGACCTCCTCTCGGAATTATTAATGTTATTTTTGCGGCGCCTGGTAGAACAGGGTCATGCCCTTCCAGGGTGATGTCAGTGGCTCGTCTGTATCCCGAGGATGACACTCACGAGTCAAAGAGAGCTAAATTAAGTCGACCCTTGGTCATGGGATTCTCTGACGAAGATAAGATTGGAACTGTCCAACCTCACGATGACGCCCTAGTAATTACCCTCCGTATCGGAGGCTATGATGTAAAGAGGGTAATGGTGGACCAGGGCAGCGCAGCCGAGATCATGTACCCCGACCTCTTTAAGGGGTTGAATCTAAGAGCCGAAGACCTGACGCCCTATACTTCCCCATTGGTGAGTTTTGAGGGAAGGACTATAATTCCGATGGGACAGATCAGACTGCCGGTGCAAGCCGGAACGGATATGGTGGAGGTCGATTTTATAGTAGTCGACGCCTACTCTCCCTACACGGCGATTGTTGCAAGGCCTTGGCTTCATGCCTTAGGAGCAGTCTCTTCCACCCTGCATCAGAAGATCAAGTATCCCTCCGGGGACAAGATAGCAGAGATATTGGGTGATCAAACCGTGGCACGGCAATGCATGATAGCAGCTATCCAACATGAGCCTAAAGCAGAATCTGGGGCTCGAAAAGAGGAGCTATAGCAATCAAAGCCCCCAGTGTTGTCCGAAGAAGGGTTATTCGAGGATGCGAAATGCGAGGATCTTGTAAAGATCATGATAGGGGATGACCCTGAAAAATTCTTTCGAGTCGGATCTCGACTACCCCAGTCAGAGAAGGAGGAATTGGTAGAGTTCCTCAAGCGGAACATAGACGTCTTCGCGTGGAATGCTTATGAGGCTCCGGGGGTAGACCCAGACTTCATTTGCCACCATCTGAATGTTAGCCCAGCAATAATTCCCAGGAAGCAACTCCCTCGTCGGCCGTCTAAAGAGCATGCAGAAGCGGTCCGACAGGAAGTGTTGAGGCTAAAAAAGGCAGGGGCTATTAAGGAGGTGTTCTATCCTGAGTGGCTGGCCAATACGGTGGTGGTCAAGAAAAAGACCGGAAAGTGGCGAGTATGCGTTGATTACACAGATCTAAATAAAGCCTGCCCTAAAGATCCATTCCCCATGCCCAAAATTGATCAGCTGGTAGATGCCACAGTCGGCCATCCTCGGATGAGTTTCTTGGACGCTTTCCAAGGTTATCATCAGATACTTTTGGCATTGGACGATCAGGAAAAAACTGCTTTTGTCACGCCAGTAGGGAACTACCACTACAAGGTGATGCCTTTCGGCTTGAAGAACGCGGGTTCCACTTATCAGAGAATGATGACAAGGATGTTTGAGTCGTTATTGGGGAAAAATATGGAAATTTACATAGACGACATGGTGGTGAAAAGCAAAAGAACATCTGAACACCTTGAAGATCTTCGAGCTGTCTTCGAAATTCTCAGAGATCATAAACTACGTTTGAATGCCGCCAAATGTTCGTTTGGTGTCGGATCAGGCAAGTTCTTGGGTTATATGGTCACTCATAGAGGAATTGAAGTTAACCCCGACCAAATTAAGGCCATCATCAATATGCGAGCTCCTCGGAATCCGAAGGAAGTGCAAAAACTAACTGGAATGACTGCCGCGCTGAACAGATTTATATCTCGATCGGCGGACAGGTGCCGACCTTTTTTCCTGCTGATCAACAAGTGGAAAGGCTTCGAATGGTCGGCGGAATGTGACGTGGCTTTCCGACAACTTAAAGACTATCTTGCTCGGCCTCCAGTCATGTCAAGCCCTGAGCCGGACGAGGTCCTTTTTGCTTACATTGCAGTGGCCTCCCATGCAGTAAGCTTAGTGCTAATAAGAGTTGATGATGGCGTGCAACGGCCAGTGTACTACGTGAGTAAATCACTGCATGAGGCAGAGGTACGCTACCTTCCGCTGGAAAAGGCCATACTAGCGGTGGTGCTTGGCACACGCAAGTTACCTCATTATTTCCAGGCGCACACGGTGATTGTTCTTACTCAACTCCCATTAAAGGCCGTACTTAAAAGTGCAGATTATACGGGAAGGATAGCCAAGTGGGGCACAATTCTGGGAGCTTTCGATATTAAGTACATGCCTCGCACCTCGGTTAAAGGCCAGGTACTGGCCGACCTGGTGGCAGAATTCACCGAACCAAAGACAGAGAGCCAGCTAGCATCAGAGGGAAGAGATGTAAAATTAGCCTTTGGCATCACCAAATGTCCCCCTCCGACATGGGAAGTGCATGTAGACGGAGCATCAAACCAAAAAGGAGCGGGCATTGGGCTAGTATTGACATCTTCAGAGATGATCACCGTTGAAAAGTCGTTAAGGTTAAACTTTCCTGCCACGAATAACGAAGCAGAATACGAAGCCTTACTAGAAGGAATGGCCATGGTCCTAAAGATGGGAGGAAAGTCCATTAACCTTTTCTCGGATTCAAGGCTAATAGTGGGTCAAGTCAAGGGTGAATTTGAAGCCAAGGATGAGAGAATGCGAGGCTATCTCAGCCGAGTGAAAGCCTTACAAATGGAGTTCGAATCTTTCAGCTTGTTGCATGTCCCAAGAAGCGGCAATACGCATGCGGACTCCTTAGCCACTCTTGCAACTTCCTCGGCACAAAACTTGCCCCGCCTAATCCTTATTGAGGACCTACACCGACCCTCGATAATAGCAAACATAGTACGGATCAACCAAGTAAGAATGGGGCCGAGCTGGATGGATCCCATCGTCCAGTTCTTGAAGGATGATATTCTACCCAAAGAAAAAATGGAGGCCGACAAAGTAAGAAAAAAGGCTCCAAGCTATTGGCTGTCGCAGGATGATAAGCTATACAGGCGTTCCTTCTCTGGACCTTACCTGCTCTGTGTCCATCCCGATCAAACGGAATCACTCTTAGAGGAGATGCATGAGGGAATCTGTGGAAGTCATACTGGAGGCAGATCCTTGGCACATAGGGCCATTACTCAGGGTTACTGGTGGCCGAATATGCAGAGAGAAGCTTTGGAGTACGTCAAAAAGTGCGATCAGTGTCAACGATATGCACCGGGTATACACCAGCCCGGAGGAATCCTCAATCCGATATCTAGCCCATGGCCATTTGCTCAGTGGGGCTTAGACATCGTCGGACCATTTCCTAAGGCTGTGGGAAATAAAAAGTATCTGATAGTTGGTACTGACTATTTTACCAAATGGGTTGAAGCAGAGCCCCTGGCTAATATCCGAGATGTGGATGCAAAAAGATTTGTCTGGAGGAACATTGTTACTCGATTCGGTGTCCCACATGTACTCATCACAGATAACGGACTCCAGTTTGACAGTAAAATGTTTAGAGACTACTGTGGAGAATTGGGCATCACTAACAGATATTCTACTCCGGCTTACCCCCAAGGGAATGGGCAGGCTGAAGCTGTAAATAAAGTCATACTCAGCGGATTGAAGAAAAGACTGGATGAAGCGAAAGGCAGATGGGTGGAGGAACTCCCACATGTACTTTGGACATATAGGACCACACCTCGGAGGTCCACCGGAGAGACCCCCTTCTCAATGACCTATGGAGTTGAAGCAGTTATCCCCTCGGAGACTGGGTTCCCAACGATGAGAACAAGTTCATTCAATCCAAAGGACAACGATGAAAACTTGGCGAGAGATCTGAACTTGATCGACGAGAAAAGGGAAAACGCAATGGTCCAATTGGCCCATTACCAACAAAAGCTGAGGCAAGGTTATGATGCCCATGTCAAGGCAAGGCCTTTGGTCCCAGGTGACCTGGTACTGCGAAAAGTCGTGGGTTCAGCAAAGAATCCGGCTTGGGGAAAACTAGGGCCAAACTGGGAAGGACCATACTGCATCACCTCCAACGCAGGCATTGGAGCATATTACTTGGAGGACTTGGATGGACTTGTAATACCTCGCCCTTGGAATGTCAATAATTTGAAAATGTATTATTATTAATAAACTTATGTTTGATCAAAATTTGTCCTTTATATTCAATATATATACCTCCTTCCATACCTCTCGACATTCTGTGACGTGTTTAAACTTAAATCCAATCATGCATGAGTCCTCGGACCGGATGATTTGGGTTAGTTAAACACCCTCACTGCTCTTTGAAGTGTTTAAACTTAAATCCAATCATGCATGAGTCCTCGGACCGGATGATTTGGGTTAGTTAACACCCTCGTTGTGTGACGTGTTTAAACTTAAATCCAATCATGCATGAGTCCTCGGACCGGATGATTTGGGTTAGTTAACACCCTCACTGCTCTTTGAAGTGTTTAAACTTAAATCCAATCATGCATGAGTCCTCGGACTGGATGATTTGGGTTAGTTAACACCCTCGTTGTGTGACGTGTTTAAACTTAAATCCAATCATGCATGAGTCCTCGGACCGGATGATTTGGGTTAGTTAACACCCTCACTGCTCTTTGAAGTGTTTAAACTTAAATCCAATCATGCATGAGTCCTCGGACCGGATGATTTGGGTTAGTTAACACCCTCGTTGTGTGACGTGTTTAAACTTAAATCCAATCATGCATGAGTCCTCGGACCGGATGATTTGGGTTAGTTAACACCCTCACTGCTCTTTGAAGTGTTTAAACTTAAATCCAATCATGCACGAGTCCTCGGACCGGATGATTTGGGTTAGTTAACACCCTCACCGTTCTGTGAAATGTTTAAACTTAAATCCGATCATTCACTAGTCCTCGGACTAGATGACTTGGGTTAGTTAACGTCCAAATTTTTCCGTGAGGTGTTCTCATTTAAGTCCCATCTCTATTTTTAACGTTCAAATATGGACAAACGAATGTCTCAGATTTCCCACTTAGTTGTGTTTAGCTAGTTTGTCAATTTCCAGGTCTTCTTAGTCAAGTTAGGCGTTCGTTTAACACAAGTTCAAAAAAAAACGCAATGACAGCAAAGAGATTTACTACTACTTGCTATGATACGTAAAACGAAAAGAGTACACTTTCATTAATGACTGAAACAAAGTACAAATCCTTAAAATAATAAGTATAGAAAACAAAAAGAAAACGTTAACATAAATGTCCTAGGCCTTGGTCTTGAGGTCTTGGTGGTCTTGGCGGTCGGCTACTTGTTTGGATTGCGAAGGGGCAGCATCCAAAGCATTACCCTGGGAGACCTCAGCGCTTTCCCCCTGACCAGACTCTTGAAGTGGGGCTGTTGGGATTTCCACAGAAGCTGGAAGATCTTGATTGATCATAGGAGCTTCAGACACTGGGGCTGGCTGCTCTGGGGGAGGAGAATCGGAACCTGAGAGCGGTTGGATTTCAGGATCATAATACACGCTCTCAGGCCTCCTAAGAGTAGAGTCAGCAGGAACCCCAGCGGCGTCAAGGGCTTTTCCCCAAGTGACGTCGCAGTAGTCCCTGGCAACGGAGGCAAACTCCTCAGTTAATCTGCTCTGAGTCTCCTCCACCCCCAGAGCATAAGAAGCTTGTTTCTCAGCCTCGGCTGCTTCTTTCTGTAGCTGCGCAGCTTCCTTGGCCTGACGGAGCTCTTCACGCAGACCTATCACCATCTGCCTCTCCGTCTCTAAATTGATCTGGCAGAGGTGCAGCTCACCGCGAATAGTCTCCGCCTGCTTCTCTATATTATTCCTACCAGCCTCAGCGCTGGCCTTATCTTGGTTAGCCTTCTTCACTTGCTCGGCCAACTGCTTCTGCTGGGTTCTAAGCACGCTTAAGTCGTCCTCCGCAGCATCTCGGGCCTGGTAAGCAGCCCTCGTCTCATCGCGAAAGCGCTTTGCCCATTCGTCGGCCACGTACACCTGTTGCGCGACCTATTAAGCAAAAAGAAGAAACGTCTTAAACCTAAAAAAAAAAAGAATAATAATAACACATAAATAAGATTTTTTTTTATATATAACCAACTTACCATGGCCAAGTCCCTTTTCATCGAAAGGACCAGATCAGGATAGTCAATGCTCCTGTACGCCGCCAGGTCCGAGGGAAGGAGGAGGGGTTGTAGCAGAGCGTCGGCCAGACGACCTGCATGGCCACCTCTAAAATGCCGAAGAGAGGCGTCCATCCTAATGGGGCCGCCATCGACCTCTAACTCGGGTGACCAAGTTTGTGGCGGCTGACGAACTCGGGCCGCAGGTCTCTCCTCGTGGCTCTCCACGGAGTGGGACCTCCTGCTCCTTCGCTCTGGTGCAGGCCTGGCCTATTTATTGCCCCTTGATGGGCCTAACCCGCCCTCCTCGGCAGGCTCCATTGGCCTCTTCCTTCTTAAATCTGGATTCGGTTTGAGCCCAAGATCAGCAGGAACTTGGGGCGGAGGAGGAGGAGGGTGTGCAGCCTGTACGGACTTGCCTTTATCTTGAGAGGGCGGCCCCTTATTCCTGCCCCTCATCAGTTCTTTCAAAGACGGCTCGGTCCGGGGGGCCATGTCTTCCTCCTCGTCAGTTGAATCGGCAATGTAAGTAATCACCCGATCCGGAGGGTGCACGCTTGACTGCTCGTCCTCCCCTTCCTCGGCCTCCGATATGTGTACTCTTTCTTCTTCGAATCTGAACTCGTCAATCTCAAGTTCAAGAGAGGAGGAGGAAGCTGTCACCTCTCGGAGTACGGCCCCACCAAGCGCTACGTCGCGTAGTGGTTCGACGGCAAGGGGGATCCCCTGTGGAATGGGGTGGTCGACTGGAGGAAGATCGTAGTCGGCAAGGAAGTTTGGCCGAGACACGTCAATGCGGGCCAAGCGATAGTCTCCCGCTCGGATAGAGTTGCCGACGTCTAAAAAAGACCGAGAAATTGGCTCAAAGTCCAAAATGAGGTGGACCGCTCTTAACTGCCCGTCTTCGTTCACAAAGATCTCTGACCTCAGCAAGTAATTCAATGCTGGGACGTTGATTAGGCTCAGCTTCGGATTGGTAAGGAATTTGTCTAGCAAAGAAATAAACCACGTTACTAAGCCTCGGCTATAAAAAAAAAAAAAACGTGCAATAAGCTATACTCGCATAAAATAACTAAATAAATGAACAAAGGATACGGAACAATCCCTAGTGCTAAAGTTAGAAATCCTAGGTCTAAAGTGCTCCACCTGGTGTCCCGGCCTTGGTTGGGCAAGCTAAGCCGTCGCTCCAAGGCCCCGACAGGATTAAGTAGTCGTCCTTCATCCCCTTATTTGACTTGGGAAGGCAGGACACCAGTTTCACCACATTGTTACGGGACTTAAGGTAAAAACCCGCCCGGGACTCAATATGGCCTTCGTATAGGTGGGCGACGTCGTGCCACGTCAGTCCTAGCCTCAGGTGCCGGTCCAAGGCGTCGATTGACCCTAATACTCTAAAAAAGTTGGGGGCACACTGATGGGGGCACAACCTATGGGCGCGAAGGTAGTCCCGTGTGATCCTACCCATGGGGACGGTCATTCCCCCTTCTATAAAGGCAATCATAGGGATGACCACCTCTCCTCTTTTCCGTTCGAACTCCACCCCCTCTGTGGTGCAATGGCGCACCATCACCTCCTGGGGAATATGATATTTCTCCTTGAACAGCTCTACTTTGGCCGGAGTGTTCACTAAACGCTCGAATCTACCCATGGTTAGTCTCTATAAGGTGCTATGGTTAGCCGAGAAGGTTAGCCGAGGATATAATGGTAGTCGGAGTGCGAATCTTACGAAAGGATGAACGCGGATTGCTTCTCTGATCGCCGGAATCAAGCTCTCTCTTTCTTGTGACGGATTGGTAGGCGCCTGGATACGAACACGGAAGTTGTAAGCTCTAATAAGGAACCGAAAGTAATGCCTGGAAGCTTTTATAGTGGGAAATGGGAAAGGGAAAAGCCACAATCCCGCCCAAATATTGGAATGGCAATCTGGACCGTAGGATTCGCATTCCACCGTAGGATACCTGGTTGAAACGGATTTCCAAGCATTCAATGATGATTGTGCGAGTTCCCAAGCGTCAGAAGCCCTTGCGAAATGGCAGAAATGGCCCTTACACGCGCCTAAATTTAACTACAATAAAGGACTACATCGTAATTACATTTATATATCAAAATCCTAATTTTCCTCCTCGGATCAGAAAGAAAAGTTAGAATTTTGAGGGGCTATTGTGGGGGAGTAAAACCAAGGCCCGTGATCGAGGCCCAGGAATACCGTTTCATTAAAAGCACGCCCGAGGGGGAGAAATCGTTGAGGCCTGTTGTAGGTAACAGTGGGGCGCGTAAGTGTCCGAGGATGTTGGTCCGAGAGGAATACCCTTCTCGGATGTGACGTCTATTGGAGAGAGGAGCTTCGGCTCTCCTTTAATCCACTTTCCAGCGAGTCCCAGAATAAAAGACAGACTACCGACGTGTATAGAAGGGATAAGGATCCAGAAATATCTCAAGGAAAGGCTGCTACCACCGCATTAAATGCGTTGCAGCTGATTTCCTGGCCGCATTTATGTGGAGAAGACCCCTGAACAGTGTGGAAAGTCTCCTTTATCCCCAGAAAATCAGAAAGCTGGAAAAAAAGGAGGGGAAACTCAAGTACCGTGCTAGATGACAGACAAGTGGACGATGGGATCGAGCAGTGAAGGACTATATAATGGAACAAACCCTTCATAAAAAGGGAGGGAAAAAAAAGAAAAAGGAAAAAGAAGGAGAGTACGGGAAGAACATTGAGAAATCGCTACTGTAGCATTTAGAAGAAAATAACCTAAAAGAAAGCATCTTGTCTAAGTTCATACCCCTCGGACTTGATCAGAACCCATCAAAACTGCCTCAACCTTACCCCTCGGACCTAAAATCTTAGCTGCTTATTCGTGCGTTTTAGCCTCCTCGGCCAAGTACCCTACCCCCAATAACTGTCGCGAAAATCCGTTGGCCCAATTCTTCAACCCACTCTCTTACAAATTTATTGTATTGGGCTCATTGGGCCCATTCCCTGTTTCCATCAAGGTGTGGGCTACAATCTGTGACCCTACAAGTGTTTTTTGAAAAAATTGAGTATTTGGCTAACTTTTATAAAATTGATAGTTTGAGTGGTAAATTACCAAAAATAATAATGTATATATATATATATATATATATATATATATATATATAAAAGAGTTTATTTCATTTTTAAATCAACTACTTCATAATACTTACTTAAAAAAAAAAAAAGCTACTTAATATAATAATAATAATATTGTCATAATTATTTGTTATTACTATTACTATTATTGGTATTATTTTAATAATGTTAATTTTTTTTAGCATCAATTATTTGTTATTCTAAAAATTTTGAATCAAGTATGTTATCTGTCTTACTTTAATAATGTTATCTATTTTTAATAATATTAGTATCACTATTTTAATAATGTTTTTGTCTTATTGAATATGATATTATCTCTTCTAGCATGATGGTCTGAAGGGGTTTTAAAGGGTAAAGTTGGGTTTTTAATAAAACAAGTGGACAATTTGGTAATTGAACCAATAATTTCTGAAAGTTGAAGTGGCTTTTTTGCAAAAGCTGGCCAAAAGTCCTTTGGCTTTTTGGGGGTCTTGCCCTTTTTGAAAAAGAAACTTTCTTGCTAAAGTAGCTTTTTAATACCCACCAAACACCTAACATTTTGAACTTCAAAGTAAAAGGTACTTTTTGCCATATGAAAGTGCAAACAAACGGGCACTTATATGACTAATCTAATCTTATATGTTACTAGATTGGGATGTCATAATAAGTTAACAATGAATAGAAAAATTTTAATTGAAATAATATTTTAAATTTGTTAAAACTTTCGTAACAAAGTGTCAACAATAATCAGTATTAAGGCTATTGACTAATAATTTGTGAGCCATATAGTGAAAGCAAATACAATATAAGTAAGGATTACACTAAGTCATTTAGTTCAACCACAATGTGTAGGACATAATTTTTATTATCTAATCTAAAATATGATTATTAATACAACTATGTACCAACTAATTTTTCTTTAATAAAAAAAAAAGAAAAAGAAAAAAGAAAATGATGGTTCATACTTACCGAGTGTGTCATTAGGTTTGAAGTTTTGTCCAGTGGGCCAATCTTCCATGTTGAAGGTCCAACCAGTTGGATCATATCCAACGAAATAGGTTTTTGCCCAAACGTTCTCACAGTGAAAGAACAAACCCAATAATAAAACTGTGGCAAAAGTCAAAATAATTCTTCCCTGGGCCATTAGAGCAGAGCAACAATATTGGGAAGATGAAAGCCAATAAACTTGTGTGGCTGATCACTTTACCTAATAAGGACATGAAGATTATTATATATAGAGTCCTCACGGTCACCAAACATGGAAATAATATATATAGATATAATTCTCTGAGTGTTTCTTTAATTTCGGTTATAAAAAATAAATAAATAAATAAAAACTCCCCTCTTTTTTAATCCTCATCTTTCGCTTTAAAAAAAAAAAATCCAAAACGGGTTAGGTCGGTATCCAAGATTCCCAACAAGGCGGGGAGACTTAATCCCAGCGTTAAAATCAGAAGTTCCCTCTTAAAATCCAACTAAATTTGGTTTAAAAAAAAAAAAAATCCAACTAAAATTAACCCAATGCAACTCACCCAATACATCATAAAAGCCCAAATTAGATTTAACTTAAATCATTTGAGACTCAAACCCTTCAGATCCTTAAAGCCCAGTCCACTCTAAATAAAAACTCCCAATGTATTCAACAGTAAGGCCCTTCACCTAATAACTACATCGTCAAACCCAAAAATCAAATAAGGAAAATGCTAGTCCTACAAACTTTTTTACAATATTTTTTACAAATTACTGATATGGTGAGTGGTTATTGGTAAGTTATAAAGTAATGTTAAAGGCAGACCTAGATCAGAATCAGTAAAAATTGCCTACGTCAACAATTTGTAAAAATGTCATAAAATAGTTTGTGGTCGTAACATTACTCATCAAATAATGATTTGTGATTCATAAACTATCACCTTTTCTTTCTTATTTTTTTTTTAATAAACTTTAACTCTTTTTTTTCCCTCATCCACCAATTTCTAACATTTTTAACTCCTAAATAGGACATACAGAGAAAGAAAGGTTTGGTAAATTTAAATTTATCACTTATCCTAAATATTTATGCTTATGAGAACTAGTCATTAATAGTACGATGCACAATAAAATCAGTGCTGGCTCAATAATAGAAGCAGATGATGCCATTGCCTAAGGGTTTGAGTAAAAAAAAGCCCCAAAATTTTAACTAATAGGGTTGTTTCTTTCTTTGTAATAGTATTAATTAAGTCCAAATATTAGCCAATAAATAAAATAATATTTTTTATCAAATGAAAATTATGAAAAAAGATAGAGAAATGTTACGTCCACAATATTTTTCACAACACTTTTTACAATAAATCATAAATGACAAATTGTTACAAGCTATTATTGAAGGAAAAAATAATAATTTTAGTAGTGGGTTCAAATTTAAACCAATAATAATTTAGCACTTAGAATTTATTATGAAAATATTGTGAATGTAGCACTTCTAAAGAGAGAGAGAGAGAGAGAGAGAGAGAGAGAGAGAGAGAGAGAGAGAGAGAGCAATACATAAAAAAATTCACAACATTTTCACAAGTTAAGTTGACAAACTTTTATTAGTTTTCATTTAAGTCTACTACTAATATCACTTTTTTACTTACCATTATTAATCTGTCATATCAACAGGTGTAAAAAGTTTTGTCAAATTCTTTGTCTATAGACTTTCTAAAAAAAAACTACATACGTTAATTAGTTGTAATTTTGCATTTAAAACAAGATAATAGAGTTTAAGTAATATTTAATTTTTTCTAAAAATTATATTTAAATATATAAAAGGTCTCAATTTTAATTTTTGTCTTAGACCCCCAAATGTATTAAGCCGCCTCTAAAGAAAATTCATCATAAAATACTTATAAATGATACTCATATATATAAATATATAAAAGAGCAACATATATTAAAAATAAATTTTGTTTAGAAAAGGCCAAATGAAATTTTTAATCAAAATTTGATTTTTGTTCCTATATATATATATATATATATTTGGTTTATTTGAATACAACAATGAGCTCTAATCAATTTGAAAGTATATTCATATAAGCATAATTATAATGGGAAAATAATTTCAAAAACTTCACTTTTTTTTTTTTTTTTTCATCTTCCTCAAAACTGATGAAAGCTACTAGATTAATTCCCTATGGTTTTGAGCAACAATAGGAATAGTGAAGATGAAAGCCCTAAAATGTTGGTGAACTTGTGTTGTGTGACGACTTGGCCTAAGAACATGAGGATTATGTAGTGTTTTCCAAGTCACCATATTGTTCAACTCTTTCTATTACACGAAGAGATTTGTTTTTTTCCTATTCCAAGATGCACGCATGTGAGCATCATCCATTTAAAATCTTTTCCTTCTCTCACTCAAAAGACAAACACCTCCTCAGATAACTTCAGACAATTATAAGGTCCACAATTTTGAGTGGCGTGTTGTAGTTTTCGGATGCATGAGAAAATAATTACCAATGACTATAGAAATATTTTATTTTTAAATATTACATAATATTTACAAAAAAAAAAAAAAAAAAAGCAAAGAAGTTACAAAGAAACGATTCTAAGTATATTCTTTCTAGGTTTAGTTCATTAAAGTTCAAGACAGTATGTAAAAGAAGCAGCTCTAGAAAAGGAGTCCAAATCTCCTAGAAAAGCAATACAATGTTCGACTACCCTTTAATCAAGGGTTGATTGCCCCTTGATTCCTCAAAGTTTGACTACCACTCGATCAAGACCCCATTTGGTATGGAAAAAGACTTATTTTCTTTAAAGAAAAATAAAATAATAAATACAATACTTCCTAACTTTCAAATATAATATTTTCTCCCCTTTTCTGGTTGAAAAGTTTCCTCAAAATATTATTATGACTTGAAAAGTTAATTGAATTTTCTTATTAAAGAGGGAAAAAATTAATTTGAAAAACACTTCCTAACTTTCAAATATAATTATTTACTTTTATGACTTGAAAAATTAATTAAGTTTTCTTATTTTTAGATTTCTTTTGTGGAAGAAAATGTCATTCCTCACATTCATACTTCAAAGTAATTAACAATTTTCTACTGTGTGGACAAATCACATAATTATTTGTAAACATAAATTGGTCTTCTAAAAAAAACTAAAGGAATTACATGCATGGTGTGATGGTGATGACTCAAGTTGCTATAAATATAAACATTAAATCACATATTATTTATTGGATTACCTCACTTGTCGCACATCAACTTGTATATTTTCGGACTCTAAAACGTGTTAACTTCAGCCTCTAAATGACCCACCACGATGTTCTTAATGGAATCCTATTTTATAATCAAAATTAAGGATTAGTTAAACTAGTGGCGTGGACTTTACCATTGGATGAAACTTTAATGGAAAATACTAGAGGTACAAATTTAATTTGGAAAATGAAAGGAAGCTTCATAGGCACTAATTTAGTAATTTGTGAGGTGGGCTTAAGAATTTAAGAGTAGCCACATTCTTCCAACATAGAGAAAAATTGAATATTGAAAAGATTAGTTGACAATATGAAAAAGGTGGGCACCTAATTATACACAAAAACACATCACAAATTTCATTTTAAAATTAATAATTTTAGAGAATATTACTATTAAAAGTGATCAAAGTATTGAATTTGTGATATGCTTTTGTGTTACAACCTATCTACTCCCCCCCCTCCCAAAAAAAAAAAACCATCTACTTTCTCTTCAGTATTTTTTATTTTTATTTTTTTAAAAAGTTGAATATCTCTCACTATGGGTTCTCCTTTTGTTTTTCTTTTCTCTTTCTTTTTTGTTTTGTGCATACTTAGTTCTGTTAGCCTTGCGGCTTATAGAATCAAATAAGGCCGAATTTTGAAAGATGGTAAAACGTTGAGGTTAGAATACAAAAGCTTCGAGCTTGGATTCAATGTCAAGATAAGTGTTGCAGTAACAACTAAGTCGTTGTAATAAGATGTCATTACAACAACCAAAAAGTTGTTGAGAGCATTTGTAATAAACTCTGAGACAATAGGTTTATGCAACATAAGATCCTGTTGCACTAAATTCCGCATATTGCAATAGTCAGATTAATGCAATGACTTCTCTATTACAATGAAGAATTCTGTGGCAATAGTTTATTGCTTCAAATGTTTCATTGCAATAAGTGAAAAAAAATAAGTTCAATAAGGATATGTCCAATTTTCCCCATCTCATGCAACACTATATTGCAATATTATATGCTAGAAATTAGAACACCTTAGTTTGGTGTGAATTAAAGGTTTAATCTATTACAACTATATAAATTGATGTGAAATAAGTGCTTACTTATTGTAGTAACATATCTGTTGGGGGGACTATAATTTGATTATCTACAACCATTTTAAAAACAAGCCCGCATGGTGTGATGTCGAAAACCATAAAAGATTTAAGTGTGTCTTTCTCATCACGAATTGGTTTTCAGGTGGAATGACATATCTCACAGTCCGACAAATGGTATCAGAGCCAAGGTTATGGGTTCAAGTTACGGGAGTGTCATTATAAGGGAGGGATTGTTGGGGAGACCACAATTTGACTCCCTACAACCACTCTAAAAACAGGCCCGCGTGGTGTGATGTTGAAAGTCATAAAAGATTTGAGTGTGTCTTCTTCATCACCAATTGATTTTGAGGTGGAATGACACAACTCATAGTCCGATAATATCTCTTTGTTAAATAAGGTTTAGCAATTATAACAACACATATAGATGTAGCATAGCTAATTCTTGCAACAGTCTAATGTTGATATAATAAATTTAAGTTATTATTACAACCAAAATATATATATATATATATAGAAATGCAATACAACATATATTAACTATATATATATTTTTGTTGCAATAATACTTCTTATGACATGTCTTCCTTTAGGGAAATTCTTACCTAGTTCCGGACCACAAGGTCACCAAGCTGACCTTGTAGTCCCAACCAATAAGAAGAACACAGGACAGATAATAAATGCTGATAACATTTTAATTATCCAGCTCGGCAACCATAGCCAAATGATGTTAGTGTGCTGGTCTTCCGTTAACATTAGGCGTTAGCAAAGTTGTTTTCAAACATTTTTGGGACCCGCCTCAAATTCAAATTCCAAATATCAATCCACCACTTGTTTCTCATGTTTCATTTCTCCTCTGAAACATAAAAATAAAAATCACTTTCTTGTAGCTCTCTTCCAGTCCGACACAGCCACAGTCCCGTCGAAAGCCTTTGCTCCCCTGCCTTACCATTATGAAAGGGGATGAGCTCGAAAGTGAAAGCGAGGACAGAGAAGATGTCCCTAGAGAACTACCTCGATTTCGTTCTGTCTAACAAGTAAATCGATCTTATTGTCAAGGTTTGTTTGTGTGTGTGTTTTTCCAATCTTTTACCTTGTTTCTCAGTACTATAGTCACCTATGAATGATAATAGATATGAAATTTGTAAAAGATGATGAAAATTTTGCATAAGTTAGGAAAATTTTATGGCTTTAGAATCGTTCATAGATGACTATAGAAAGGTCAATTGGGGTTTTTTTTTTTTTTTTTTCCTTGGCTGTGGTAATCTAGAAAGCACGGATGCGGCACCAGAGGTGCCGCACCCGCGTCTGACGCGGCGTCCAACGCGGTTGCCCGCGCGTCGTCTGCGTTTTTTTTTTTTTTTTTTTTTTCTCGGATTCGCGCTGACTCGGCTCGATTCGCGCCGATGCGGCTCGATTCATGCTGAATCGGCTTCGATTTGCGCCGAATCGGGCTGATTCGGCCAAAATCGGGCCGTATCGGCCATATCGGGTCGTATCGGCCGGCGGCCGATACGGCCGAAACAGGCCGGAAAACGGCCGGAACACGCCGGAAACGGCCGAAATCGGCCTTGAATATGGCCGGAAAAGCCGAAACTTGCATTCTTCTTTCCTTTTTTTGTGAATCAAGGCATAGTATGTGTTTTTTAAGACTATTTTAGTAGTAAAAATATATAGAAAATATAAATAAAAATATTTTTAATAATTTTTTAATCGCCGAGTCCCGCTGCACCCGCACCCATCTTTTTCAAAAATTGCCGAATCCCGCACCCGCACCCGCACCCGCACCCGCACCCGAATCCCGAAACGCACCCGTGCTACATAGGTGGTAATATAAGTTTTGACTGATTCTTTCTAAAATTTTAAATGGAAAGTCAAATTGATAGGCTTAGTTCATATGATTGATCTCTTGAAAAGTTGAAATATAGTCTGTAAAGCATTTGTGAAACTGCTTGTTGTTTGCTTTTAATTCTCTGTTGGCTTACGCTCACAGTTCTGGTGGATGGTGTCATTTGTGGTGGTATTGTTTTAGCTATGTGGTTTTCCTAGAGCTATGGGAAGGGGGTTTAGAAAAGGGCAATGTGGAAAGTCTATATTGCCCCTTGGCTTGAGTGAGGTCTTTGTGAGAGCATAATATTTTTTTCTTTTATTTTCTTGTGTTCATGTGTTTAATATTCTGCAATTGAGGTATTTGAGAAAATGCAACTTAATGAATGAATGTTTGCACTGTTCCCTTCCATGTAGCAGAAAATTAGATAATACATCCAAAGTTTTCTAGATTACTAAATGGTAATATCATATTGGCTTTGCTACTTAATATCTTCGGATTAGTCCTCTTCCATACTGAAGAGTGATGAATTATAAATTCTTCTGCTCTACTATATACAAAATATTTAATATTATTTTTAGTTTCCATTATGAAAAGCCAGGCACTAGAGAATTTTTCGGTGCAGCAACGCAGCCCATTTGTAAAAAAAGGTCTAAATATAAGGTATAGTTGTTCATGAAGTCAAGCGCAAGCGTTATCCAAGCATCATGTACCAAATGTTGCTCCTTTGTCATCAAGGAAAGGCTTTGAAGTATTCAAGGATCGATTGAAGTCAATGCATCCCGAAGTTGGCAAGGCTAAATTTTAGGCTTTTAACAACAATTCAAATTTCATATTTCTAGTTTGTAGGACAATTTGGACAATTGTTTGCACACTTTGCAGTGGCTTTTTGGATAGTTTTTGACCTTTTGTAGTTGTACTTTTTGCAGTACCTTCTACTCAAACATTGATGTGATGCGATGCTATTAACATAATGAAGACATGGACAAACGTGTTGTTTTAAAGAAACTAGAAACCAAAGGAATGACTATAAGTTCTTGAAGTATTATAAACAGTTACTTCAAGTTTAACAATTTTGATGTCTTGCATTATATTGAAATTTGATTAAAGAGAAAGGTAGACAATAAATGATTTTGATAAAAAACGAACAAAATTTTATTAAAATGTACACTTTTATCACAATGCCATAATAACAAGAGTCTTACAAGGCTATAATAACATGATAGTTCCACATTTGATGTATCTCTTTCTTCTTGATTAAACATTCCATCCAAAATCTGCAAACTTCATTGTCTCTTAGCTAGATCACTCTGACCTGGTATCAAAGCTTGCTCTAGAATCCATTAAAGATTCCCGCTGCCACAAAATCAAATGCCAAGCAACATGAGAGAGATTAACAAAGTCTCACATCAGATACAATAATCTCAAAACACAAGACCAAGCAAGCGCCTTAACTCCAAGTTTTTGGTCTTCTGTAGATAATGGAATGCTGCAAAAAGAGAAAAATTAAGACAAGTAAATAAAGATAAGGGAAAACAACAGTTTGGAAACCAAGACCATTTAAAAAAATAAAATAAAATTGACAAATAATAAACTTAGATAAAATCAAAGTTTAATAAAAGCAAGCAATCCCACTTACTGGATAATACCAGAAATCCAACATTTTCTAATATATAAATTAACTAATGTCAAGAGGTTCCAATATACTACAGACTAGGAGCATAGAATTCAATCGCAATAACTATTACCTTGTAGAAACTAGATTTCACATATTCCCCCTTTAAAAAATTTGTTAGAGATAGCAGATCTAAACCGTACAAGTTTGTTATATGGACAAAGATCAACTTCAAACAGTGGTTAATGCTAAGTGACTCTTTTATGGACGAAGATCAACTTCAAAATTCCAATTTCAATTTCTATCAAATAGCTTAGTCAGTTCCATAAGGAGCAACTAAATCCTTCATGATCCAAATGGAAAAAGATAAATTTGATTTTAGTTCATCCTGTCTTTTCTTTCTTCCATTTTCTCTGGAACCAAACAAAAGCTAAGAACTTCATTGATGTTTCAGAGCAGTAAAGACAGAAACGTAAAACAACACCTAATTGAGTAAAGTGCGTTACACACTTACTGAGCTTTTGAAAGGAGAAAAAAAATCGCACAGCAATGGAAACAGCAAAACGAAAATTATTAGAAAAACCAAATAAATGTTCATCAAAAAAAGAAAAAACAAATAAATAACATCTTCTATTCTTTGCTACATTCTCTCGGCAGCCAAACAGTGGTTAATTAAGACATTTACAATTGATTCCACCTCCAATTTTTGGCAATCAAACAGAGGCTAATACTAATATACATGTTCAGTAATTTAGAAACAAGGTGAAAGACTGGGAAAACACACACACACAAACCTTGACGGTGAGATCGGTTTGCTGGAGTTTTGGCCATTACAGAAGATGGAAATATAAAAATTTTTTATGGAAAGAAGAAAGAAATCTGGTAAACTAATATGGAGATTTCATTAGCTTTTCTTTCCAAATACTAAGATTTCATTATATAGGTACAACAGCAACGAAGAATCAGTCTTGTGGCATAGCTTCTTTCATCCAACAGATACATTTATGGCTTACATGAGTGTGAAAGTCAAAATGGATGAGAATTGTGCTTTCACTTCATGGAAGTCTCCCAATGATCTATCACCAGGAAATTACACCATGGGGATTGATAATCAAGCCTCATCATAGTTGGTGATATGGGCGGCAAAGCATATGAGGCGGAGAAACAGGCATTGGGATGGAAATGTATTTACTAGTGTTCCAAGTTTGATACCCAACTATAAGTATGGTTTTAGAATTACTCTACATAATGGAAAAAAATATTTTGTTTATACATAATTCAATGCATCGGAGATTTCCAAGTTTCGGATTAGTTGGGATGGGTATCTAAAGCACTTATGGGGAATCGATTTTGGAAATAAGTCTTTGCCAACAGAAGAATGTGACATCTACAACAAGTGTGGAAAATTCTAATTTGCAATTCATCGAACTCATCTATCTACCGTTGCATGGATGGCTTTGTTCCAATAAACCATGGCCAGTGGTCTAAGGGCAACTGGGCAAGTTGGTGTCAAAGGAGAGTTGAACTAAATTTTCAAAGGAATTAATACCATAATTTGATACAAGAAATTAATCAAGATGATGTGTTTCTTGACTTAAGGGTGTGAACCTACTCGATTTTGCAGAATCAAAGGTGGTGGTAGAGGATTCAAAGGATTCAAATGACAATTGTGAGAGCATATGTCTCCATAATTGTTCATGCACTGCATAAGGTGATGTCAATGGTATCGGCTACATGATATGGCAAGGGGAATCGATTTTAGCTCCCCCAATATTCCAAAACAAATTATATTACTTTAAGTGCTTATGCAACAAAAATTATGATTGTTGTAATAGTAACTTAAAAATGGTAAGTTACTGCATCAACAATATGATTGTAAATTACTGCATCAACAATGGTAAGTTACTGCATCAACAAAAATTATGATTGTTGTTGTAATTAGATCTGATAATTTTTTTATTTATTTTTTATTGCAATATATGACTTATTACCTTACTATACTAGGAAATTTTGTTACAATAACTTAAAACAAATCATTGTAATAAATTGATACTAATTATTTTTTGCAATTTATTAACCTATTGCAACGAAGATTTCATTGCAATAAACCTAATAGTAATTTATTACAATGACAAACATGAAGCAATAAACAATTATAACATAGACATTATTACAATAACTTGACTCTAATTATTTTTGTCAATTATTTGTAATATATTGCAATAATTTTTTGTTGATCAATACTATATTATATTATAATAAATATAATATAATATATTGTAATATTAGCCGTGAAATAATATCCTATTGTCATGAGATTGCAAAATAATTGACAAAAGTAATTGCAATAGATTACATTTAGGCCATATATATATATATATATATATTTATTTATTTATTTATTGTTCTTTCCTTACGAAGTTTATCATAATTATTTGTTGAAAAATTTCAATGATGATATTGAAATTTGGAGATAGTGTTTTGACGTGATATATTTTGCATTTTGATTGGTTAGGAGTTCGCAATTAAGTTGGAAATAAAGACCATGCCCATATTATTTTAAACGTGTTTTGATTCACCAAATTGGTGTCTATTTTGGTTGAAGTACCAAACGATGTCGTTTATTTTAGTGAGAAGAATAAGAGAATAAAAATAGGGCACCGTATTGCTTTAGTTGGAAGAATAAGGGCTTGTTTGGTTAAGCATTTTTCATCACTCAATTTCCGTCACTCAATTTCCATCACTCATAACTCATCACTCATTACTCATTACTCATCACTCATTTTTTCACACTCATTTGGCAACATCACTTTTATTTTCATCACTCAATTTTTTCACACTATTCATGGGTCCCATACCTGTCAGCCGGTACAGTGTTGTTTTTTTTTTTTTTTTTTTTTTTTCTTCAGTACCCAACTCACCGAAGCTAATATTAAAAAAAAAAAAAAAAAAAAAAAAAACAGCCAACGCCTTCCCAGGAAAAAAAAAAAAAAAAAACAAACAGCCAACGCCAACCCAGGAAAAGAAAAGAAAAGAAAAGAAAAGAAAAAAAAAAAAAAAAAACAGCCAACGTCCAACCAAGAAAAAAAAAAAAAAAAAAAAAGTCAAAAGTTGGTCAAAAGTTGCGGCTGTGGGTCCCCTATGTGTGTTTAATTACAATATTGCCATTGAGTTATGAGTTATGGAAACTGAAAACAGCCAAAAGTTGTTTTCAGTTTCCATAACTCATAACTCAAAAATCAGAGAATTGAGTGATGGAAACAGAGTTATGGAAACAGAGTTATTGTTTGCCAAACAAACTTTTTGCTATGGGTCCCACCATTTTTGAGTTATGAGTTATGGAAACAGAGAATTGAGTTATCAAAAAACTCAAACCAAACAGGCTCTAAGAAACTAGAAGAAACAACACGGTATTGTTTAGTGGACACACAGACTCAACACGTGCAAGGTTTAGTATTCTCCTGGTCACCAAACATCTTAAGGGGGGATCATAATTAATCATTAAATTTTTTTCATTTAATCTTGTTTGTCTAACTATTTCATATTGGAATGTCAAAAAAAAAAAAAAAAACGTGAATTGAAAATTAAATAAACAAATTTTTCTTTGATTGCGGGGGAAAAATGGCTGAGTAGTACTATTGTGAAAGGAACACAAATCCTCTGTAGTTTCTAGAAGTATAAATTGTGTCATGACTCTTACCACTTCTCTGCATATGTAATAAACAGAGCTATATGTTGTCTATTGCTTCTAGACAATTCTACTTGACAATGTGAACCAAAGGAAAGAAGCATATCTCCTAACCCAACAAAGACCAGTTGAACAATATTGGGTTAAAGAATGATAATTTGGAACCAAATGTTCCCAGGCAGACATCACAAATAGGAAGGATGATTCAAGAGAAAGGCTAACAAGGAAAATGCAAAATAACATACCATGTATTGAGGAAAGGATATTGAGATGAGAACACGCTATGTAATGAGGAAAATCAACTACTAAGAAAATATTATCAAAGCATGGAATTGGAATATGCCATCTTTGAGGCCATCACTTAATAATTAAGGAAAAACCATAGAATTGCAGCTACATTTTTCATTCTTGCTTTAGTTTGGTCACCCACAAAGACAAGGACTATATAACAACCTTGAACGCATGAGCTTTGATGACATTTCTTATTTCTCTTGTGAATTCATTCTAGTTATGTGTCAGCCATAGGGAGCCATGGGACTCAATATTATGATAGAAGACTACGAAGATCCTCAAAGACTTATCTATGTAGCCCATTTTTAGAGTGACACAAAGCCTCAAAGTTTGATTTAGATGGCCAAATTTTTTTTAGTTTTATGCTCTGTCAGCATCATTGCTTGCTCAGCCAGCCAAACAAAAAATAAAACTCAGTGCCAGATATCTTTGGTCTCATAAATATTTTATTAGATAGGCTCCAACAAGTTTTCTATTTAATGCGCCCCAGAAGTTAAACCCCTCATGTACACAAATGTCATGGAGAGAACTCCATTGGTCATAACCACTCCAAAGATTTATGAACCAATACTTAATAGCGTTCCCATTACTGCTAGAAGAAGGAACCCATGTTCTCTTCCTGTACAAACCATTGACTTCAAGCTCAAGGTCAATACAGGCGGCTTGTGTTTACATCATGAGCTCCTCTCCCAACTTCTTTGTTTTTTTCCTCATAGAAAATTCTTAGATTTATCAAGAAGTCAGTTTTCTCACCCATATCTGATTCCTGTTGTTTAACCAATTGATCAAACCTACAAAATATTTGAGTAAAATTGTAATTGAGGTTTAGCCCATGAAGCTCTTTCTTTCCATTTTCTTCTGCTTCATTTCTGTCTCGTTTTCCAAAACTTCCCTTGGATTAGACACCTTAGCTCCAAACCAAAATCTCAGAGACAACCAAACTCTGGTTTCCACAGGCGAAGCATTCATATTAGGCTTCTTTAGTCCCTGGAATTCCAGCAATCGTTATGTGGGAATATGGTACAAAAATATCCAACAAACGGTTGTTTGGGTTGCTAACAAAAACAGCCCCATCGCAGATTCATCTGGTGTTCTAACCCTCACCCCAACCGGAAACATAGTTATCGCCAACAATCAATCTGGTATTGCCATCTGGTCATCGAAATCATCGGCAAATAATCCAGTCTTGCAGCTCTTAAACACGGGAAACCTTGTGCTTAAAGATAGTAATGATGAAAGCTATGCTTATTCATGGCAGAGCTTTGACCATCCATGTGATACATTGTTACCGGGCATGAAGCTTGGATGGAACCTGATGACTAAACAAAACTGGTTCCTGACTTCATGGAAGAGTCTTCAAGATCCATCCACTGGGGACTTCACGTACAAAGTAGACCCTCGTGGGCTTCCACAGTTGGTTCTTCGCAAGGGTACTGAGATTGAATTTCGAAGCGGGCCTTGGGATGGTATTCGCTTTGGTGGGGGTCCTCAGCTTGAAGGAACCCCGGTGCTTAATCCCATCTTTGTTTACAACACAAGCTATATCTACTATACCTTTGAAAACAGTGATAGTTCAATAATCTTAAGGTTTGTGGTGAATCAGTCCGGCTCTATAGATTTCCTCAAATGGAACCTGCAGCGTGGTGAGTGGTTGAATATATATACCATGCAGATTGATGATTGTGATAAGTATGGACACTGTGGTCCTAATGGCATTTGCGACATGAACAAGTCCCCAGTTTGCCAGTGCCCAACTGGGTTTACTCCAAAAACACAAGAAGATTGGAACTTGATGGAATGGTCTGGTGGGTGCATAAGAAAAATGCCTTTGAACTGTAGTACAAAAGTCGGGTTTAGGAAGTTTTCTGGGTTGAAGTTGCCTGATACTTCGGAGCTTTTTGTCAATAGTACGATGATGAGCTTGGAGGAGTGTAAGGCAGCTTGTTTGAGAAACTGTTCGTGTACAGCTTATGCCAAAACTGAGGCTAGTGGTTGTGTGGCTTGGTTCGGGAACTTGCTTGATATTAGAGTGCACAATGGAGTTGGGGAAGATTTGTATATTCGAATGGCTGCTTCTGAACTTGGTAAGTCACTCTTCGCTATGAATCCAAGTACTTTGCTCTGGTGAATTGCAGAAATATGGCACATTTTTCTTCTTTCATTGGGCTAATGGCTAATTACAAAATACAAACAAGTAATCCAAAGATAAATCATCAACAATCACATAACAAGATCAAGTTTATTTAGATGAAAAAATAGGAAGAGATATAGCAATTCAAATGTGTAATTTTCACTCTATTTTCCTCTTTGGTTCTGCCCATGTACTTGTATTTGACATCAAACACTTAGGTGCTTACCTACATAATGATTTAAGCTTAATCACTTTGAATTTTTACAAACATTTTAGCATTCATTTTGATAGATTATTAGATAGATTATTACAGCATGAGATTGAGATCATTATGATAACTACATTCATTGAGATTTGGAAAGGAAAGACCTTGTAGGCCCAGAGTGGATGAATCCCTGTATAGGCCTATAATTAAAGTCCAACCCAAGGCTGTAGTCTTTGGACAACCCTTCAGAAAAATTTCAAGATTAAGACCACTAGGCTGGCCTAGGTCTCAATCGCTTCCCTTTGATTAGGATGACGAACCATGACCAATCAAAGCCTAGAACTAGAAGTGGCTGAACCTAAGACCAGCCACTCCCTTTCAAGATTAAGACAACTAGAGGGAAGCAACCACTCCCTGTGGCTTGATGGTAGGAGTCTTCTCCTTACTTTTCCTTACTTTACTTGGTGAGCAATTTAAGTGATATATGTGTTTTTAGCTAATACTATCATGTAACGTGAGATCAACGAGTCCATCCCAGTCCGTCAACAAAAAAAAGTAGAAAGAAGCATAAGAAAGGATTATTTGAGGAGATCATGTTTCAGTCCCTATTATTTTATTTTTTGGGGCCGGGGGAGACACTGCACTAGGTCATTTTAAACTATATAAAATTACGGAAAATCTGTGACATTTATTTTCTTGGGGTATAGTTTACATACTGCTAGCTTTTAACTAGTTTTGACTTAATTAGAGTTTAGATAGTAATTTTCTGGCCATTAAAAAAAAAAGCATATTATTCACTATCTTATGGCCTTATTGACAAAATCAAGTCCAGAAACGATCAATTTTACAATTCTTGTTCTACTATAAATGTATAATCAATAGTTTTGAATGGTATATGCACTGAACACATAGCTCAGCTTTCAGTTTTTATTGAAAATTTGTATTGGAAGCATTATCACTTGACTGGCTAGCGTTGAATCTTGAATGCTTTTACATATTTAATTATTACCATGCCCCAAAGTCTAGAGGGAGTCCAAATTTTCTTTGCTGCTGATGTTCTTTCCATCAAAGTAAGGAGGCATTGTAAGGAAAGTCCTATGCTAATGAGATTTATGATTTGTTTGGATACCGCTTATTTTGCTGAAAACTGAAAACATTGTAGCAAATTTTTTTTTAAAATGTGTGAATAGTGTAATGAGACCCATTTTTAATGAAAATTTTGTTGAAAAAAGAGGTTAGTGGGTCCTATGAATAGTACAGGGATCCAATGGAAAGCACTGAAACATGCTTCTCAATTAAAAAAAAAAAAAAAACAGACACACTGCGTTTGGGTACAAACAGGTACTTAGAAATTGTTTAGGAATTGAGTGGGATTAGGTGTAGAAAATGGACTGCCTTTTCTCAATAATTTATTTGATTTATGAACAATTTTTTAAACTTTACATTTTTTACAATTATATATTTCTAACTTAATTGTTTAGTCAAATAAATCTATGAAAATAAGTTATCTAAAGCCAGTGGACACGTCTGGACAAGTATGCTAGCCCAATAAAAATATATTAATTAATTATTTAATGCTATTATTATTATTATTATTGTTTTATAATTTTGGTTTGTGGATGCTTATAGAATCGAAGAACAAGGACCAACGAACCGTGGTGATCATATCAGTATCAGTAGTTTTTGGGGTTCTTCTGTTGGTATCAATCAGCTGGTTGTTGATTTGGGAAAGGACCTTCCACAGAAGCAAAGGTAAGTACATGAACACTTCTTTTATTCTCTATGTCCTCTAATTGTTTAATAAAATATATAGTTATTTATTGATATATTTTTTTTCATTATAATATTTATTTATATGGTTTAAAAAAATTTTTAGTTGACAAAACTGATGGTAGTCCACACCTACTACTATGCTTTTCTATTACTTTTATATGAATGTGCCACTATCATAGATAGATAGACTTTGAATTGTTCCATATTGCACCCAAACAAAAGTCATTCCAAAATTTTTGAACACCTTTTGGGTCCCTGCAATCATGATTGAAAATGTTAAAAAGAAAAGTTCTTTTTCTTCCTCATGCTTCTTTGATTGCTTTTTAAAATTCGGTGAATTATTGGATTTCGAAAACAAGAGCTTTATTAAAGATTTAGGTAGCACTGAACTGGTGAGTAACATTTGTTATATTGTTATTTGATTCTGTCCCTGTCATGTGGCCCATCATGACTGTATAACTTTGCCGATCGAGAGAGACGCTCATATGATTCAAGGACAAAACATCAAGACAAAAGAATAGCATACATGCTAGTGACATTAGGGTTGATCATGGAGTTTTTATTATTTTATGTTACTGTAATATGTAGCACCCTCACAGTCTCTCACATAGTGTAGGTGTTACCTATCATGATTACATATAATATCACCTTGTGATCATAGGGTCATCTTCGGTTTAGTGTCAAACGTCCAAACAACCCGATTAAAATTCTTCAAATCGCTACCAACTACGAACAAGCAAATTGTCGATCAATCCAATATGGTTAAGTAGTCAGATTAGCTGAATCTATAAGTCCCATATGCTGATGATGTTGGTGATCTAGGTGGTATCACAATATATGGGTAAGATGATGCAAATCCAAAGCAGGGCCGGCTCAATGGTATAAGTCATTGATGCGGCCGCCTAAGGCCCCAAGTGAAAAAAGGGCCCCTAAATTTTAACCAATAATATTAATTAAGCCAAAATATTAACCAATAAATAAAATAATATTTCCTTATCAAATGAAAAACAAATAAAAAAAGAGAAAGAAATGTTATGTCCACAACATTTTTCACAACATTTTTACAAAAAATCTTAATAGCTAATTGTTAAAGGTTGTTATTGATTGCAAAAAATTAATTTTAGTGGTTGGTTCAATTAGAAAACAAGAAGCAACTTAACACCTAAGATTTGTCATGAAAAATATCCTGAATGTAGCACTTCTAAAAGAAAAAAAGCAATTCACAAAAAAATTCACAACATTTTTCACAATAGTCAAGTTAGCAAACTTTTATTTTACTAGTTTTCAACTAGATTTACCACTGACATCACTCTTTTACTCACTACTATCAATTTGCCACATCAAAAAATGTAAAAAGTTTTGTCAAATTTTTTGTGTTTATAAACTTTTTTAAACAAAAAAAAAAAAAAAATTCTAGGTGGTTCATGTTGACTAATAGTAATTTTATATATGAAACAAGATAACCAATTTTCGCTTTAGGCCCCCAAATATATCAAGCCGCCCCTGATCCAAAGATCTCTGTAAAAGCTTAAGAGCCAGAAAGGGAGGGCAAGGGATGGTGTCAAGGGAATTGGAGAAGACGAGAGGAATATTGACATGTGACTGGGGACAAGGACAGAGCCCAAAGGGCCTATCACAAATCTATATATTTAAAAATTGAAGTGTAATGTCAAAAAAAAATTGAAGTGTAATATTTATTATTGTTACACTTCTATGGAAAATTATTAAGTACTCCCAGAGTACCATAGTGGGCCCACCATTAATGTAAGAAGAGAGAGCACGCATTTATGGTACTCCGGGAGTACACAATAATTTCTCCACTTCTATTGAGTTACATTAGCCGTCACATCACCCACTTATTTTGTTACATTAGTTTCTTTTGGATATACACCACTGGAAGTTTCTTTAAGACCTTCTCTCTCTCTTCGTGTGTGTGTGTTAAAAATATTTAGTATTCTCAAAAAAAAAATAAAAGTTTTCTTCTTCTTATCAATTTTGTACCTTACTATTATATTTCCTCCAATATTTCTCTATTCATTTTACTTTTTTATCTTTCCATTACTCTCAACCTAATGTCAAAATTTTTTTTTATCCATTCCTCTTACTTTTATTTTGACTCTTCTTATCCCTGTTTTCTTAATACATTTGAAACTTAAAAGACTTATTTGTAAAAAAAAAAAAGAAAAAAAAAATATAATGTACCATAACATAATTTAGAAAAATATGTACCATGTCAAAAAGGAATAATATCAATTAAACACACTCAAGATATTAAAATGATATGTTTATAGAGATGGATAGACGGTAAATAATTTCTGAAAATTTTTAATTTTTAAGAATAACAAATTATCTTCCACAAAATTTAAATAAAAATTATACATTATACCATAAGTACAAAATGTGACTAATTTTACTAAAATCGAAAAACATTTCAGCTTACCTTATGGATTGTCAAGTCTTATTGGATTCATTAAGGCAGCTGGTGTGGCCCGAGAACACATTATGCGTGACAGGTTCCATCTACTTTCCAGTTTCCAGTAGGGACTAGAACTACAATGAATTTTAAACATAAACCATCGTGGGTCAAATATCTGATTTTGGGCTTGGAATAATTAAACTTTTCCAAACATAAGAATACATTTTATCTTCGGCCCACTTACTGTTTCCGTTTTGTGACAAGACACATAGCGCATTGTGTATCCCCCCCCCCCCCCCCGCCCCCCCACAAAAAAAAAAGTGCAGTCCAATTGCTTGTTCCTTGTTACAACATAATTCTGGAAAATAAAACTCAAAAGAGAAATTGCCACAACCTTTCTAGTTTGAACAAAATAGGAGATGTAAAGTTGTGATTTTCAACTGTATTGTGTTGGCTTTAATTTCGTGCCAAATTTGAGTGTAATTTCTTCAATCATTTTTTCTTGTATATATGTGGGTTTAATTGTAAGGGATCAGTGTGAGAGATTGGTGAAGAATCAAGTTTCAAAAGATGAATAAGTGGATTATGTGACTAACTCGCGAAAAGCAGCTCGCAAAAAAACCATGTGTAAAGCAAATGACTGGAAGATGAAGAGTTGTGTCAAGTTGTCATTTTCGCGATTGTTTCGCCGGAAAGGCCAACCCGCGAAAGTCTTTGTTTGGCAAAAAGTTATGTTTTGTTTTACCAAGTCTTTATCCACACTATATGTGTCTTCATTACCCACAAAGTGTAAGGAGTGCTTTTCAGAGAGAAAAGCCCAGAAAATACATTTAAGAGTTAGAAATTGTTATACCCACAATCATCTATACATTTTCTTGTAGTTTTCCTCGACTCCTACCTGTCAATCTTTAGATCTTTGAGAGGTTTCTAGCCTAAACACTTATCACACTCAATTTTAGTGTAAAGTGAGATTGTGGTGCTGTTGGGAAGCATTAGAAAGAGCCATTCATTGGCGGATGCAATTGGGCGTATTGCGGAATTCGGAAAGTTAGAGAAGACAAGGTTTCGAGAAGTCAGTTGGTAGTAAGAGTTGGGAGGGTTCAAGTACATGGGGTAAACTAGGCTTGGGGAGTCTTTTTGTTATTCGTGTACTCTAACTTTATTCTCTAGTTGATCGATTTCGACTTGGAGGGTCGCGAAGAGATTTTTCACTGAGTTCTTTGGTTTCCTCTTCGATAACATGTCTTTATGTTATCTTGTATTTGCATCTCTCTTCCCTACTCTTTAAACTTTTATTTTATTGTTGATAATGGATGAATATGGCTTAGGGTAGTGTTATCAGTTCATTGCACTTATTTACTCTTGTTCCGCATCTAAGTTAGAGTAAAAGCAATCTAGTTGTAATTTTTATTTGGAGGTCTGAACAAGCTTTTGGGTTTTGGCACAAATTCGAACTTTCAGGAGACAATAACATCTAAACTTAAGGATGATGCATAAATACTAAGGAGGTTGGTTCTTGTCTTGTCTTGTGTATTTAAGGCTCCCAATTCTCTGTATTATACTTGTGGCTTAATATTATTATTATTTTCAATTCTCTGCGCGCGCGCGCACACACACACATATGTATATATATTAAAAAAAGAATGGATGTCAAACAAAATAAGGGGAAAAAAGACCGTTTATTTTGTTTGTTATCTTGTCCTGCCTTATTTTGATGTATCTGTTTAGAAGAGAAGGAAATAACTCTCACACATTGTACACGTACGCTTGGTTTTAACTAAAATCATGAAGTCACGATTTCAGTTAAAAATGAAGAAAAAACCTAACATTTCTGTAAGGTGTACTTTGTAGTCTCTTTTTATCATGTCAATAGGATAGACAAAATTTATAATTACAAGGTTTTTGTGCATGTGTTAGGCGCATGGCATATTCACATGCATTGTGCTTTTTAACATGTTATCTACTGCTGAATTTGAATAAGACTGAAACTGTTAGTCCTAAGAATTTATTAATTTAATTGAGAAAGAGGAATGTGTTTACTTATGAAAGCCAATATTGTTGTTCTCTAATGGAGATTTAGTTGATCTCTGTGCATAGTAATGGACAATGTTAGACTCAAGGGTTGGCAAATTCCTTGTAACCAATCAAGGGTTGATTTTTGATGTAAGTCAAGTTATAGGGTGTAAAAGTCTTTCAAAATGCTGCTTGAAAAATCTGAAGACAAGCACATTTGCTCAGGCAAAGTTCAAGGTTGCTCTCACAATCATTTATCGAGATACATAAATTCGCAAGAGGCTTGCTCAAATGAAGTTATGTAGAAATAGAATCCAAATAGAAGAGGGATTCCCACTTTGTGCACGTATGTAAAACACATTTTGCATGACTTTTTGATCCAAGGAAAAGTGCCATACCAAAGCTAAACAACTCCAAATTTGATCCCTTCTTTCTCTTAAGCCAAAGAGAAAATACCTTGATGTATCTACTCTTCTTGTTCTTGTGATCCCAAAGAGAGAGTTATTGTGAGATTTGTTTGAAACCACACAGATCTTCCCAATGGGTTCATTTCCGCAAATCTTTGAAGAGTTCCCTGCAGTGCCAGAAGTTTTAGTTCGTGCGAATAAGGTTCATTCGTGGAGAAGATCTCTATATAGAAGGATTTCAGAGATTGCTCCAAGGGTTTTGTAAATATAGGCTATTGTAACTATTCCTCTATAGTGGATTTTCTTACAAGATTGGATCCGTGGTATTTTTTTGTTGTTGGTTTTCCACTTTGTTATCAATTATGTGTGTTGTTAATTAGATTCGGCAGTATAACTGTTGTTGATATAATTGCTTGTGAGATCTGTGTGCAATCAATCCAATAAATCTGCTGTGTAAGTAGTTAGGGGTCTAAATAAGATTTTTCAGGCAACATTAGGAAACTTTTCCATGATATACTGTTGCTGTAATCTGAATAAAACTGTTGCATGTGTAATCAAACATCTTATTTGGCTTGTCACCCTTGAACTTGTATGTGCTAGAGAACCTATGTGTGCGTGTATTTTTGCTTAATGATTTCTTAATTTGACAGCTCAGAGGCAGAGAATAAATACCCCAAATCAAGATGACAAGCCTAGTGTAGTTGAGGAAGCGGAAGACCTAGAGCTTCCTCTATTTGACACTTATACTATTGCAACTGCTACCAACAACTTCTCTTTCACAAATAAAATTGGTGAAGGTGGTTTTGGTCCTGTTTACAAGGTACTTTCACATTACATTTATGAACTCATTGTAAAAAAAAAAGCTACTCAATGCTTTCGAACTGTTCAATTTAGTCATGATGAACTGCACATGTCTATCTCTTGTCAGCTAAAATATAGAATTGATTAACACAGGGTGAGCTGCCAAGTGGAGAACAAATAGCAGTCAAGAGGCTCTCCAGATATTCAGGACAAGGCCTGAAAGAGTTCAAGAATGAGGTTATTTTGATTGCAAAACTTCAGCACCGAAATCTTGTAAAGCTATTGGGATGCTGTATTCATGCAGAAGATAGAATGTTGATATATGAGTTCATGTCTAACAGAAGTTTAGAGTTATATATATTCAGTAAGCCACCCACAAACTTTTGAAATCTCTTTTATCTCCTTCATTAACAATGCTATTTTTTTTACTTGATTCATATTGGCCCAGATCAAACAAGAGGTACTGCACTTGATTGGCAAAAGCGTTTTGACATCATAGTAGGGATCGCTCGAGGACTTCTTTATCTTCACCGAGATTCAAGATTGAGAATCATTCATAGGGATCTTAAAACTAGTAATATTCTCTTAGATAGTGAGATGAATCCCAAAATATCAGACTTTGGATTGGCAAGAACATTTGGAGGTGACCAAACTGAAGCGAATACAAGTAGGATCATTGGAACATAGTATGTATGACAATGATGTCTCTCTCTCTCTCCTAATTGCATGTAGTCATATGCCAATGATATATGTTTTTGTTCATTGCTTGCAGTGGTTATATGTCTCCGGAGTATGCAATAGATGGACTCTTTTCTCTGAAGTCTGATGTCTTTAGCTTTGGTGTATTGGTTTTAGAGATAGTGAGTGGAAAGAAGAATAGAGGATTTTATCATCCTGATCATGATTTCAACCTTTTAGGACATGTGAGTTTGAATCAGAAGATTTTCTTTCTTCGGATTGTTAAACCAATTATTTTCTTATATCTTTTTACCTTCTATATGTTACTGTTTTCATTAATTCGGAATTTTTTTAGGCATGGAAATTATGGAATGAAAACAGGGCCATAGAACTGATGGATGCTTTGATGGAAAAGCCGATACCTGCATCGGAAGTCTTACGATGTATACAAGTCAGTCTATTGTGTGTGCAACAACACCCTGAAGACAGGCCCCCAATCGCTTCTGTTCTTTTGATGTTGGATAGTGAGAATTCTTCACTACCTCAACCAAAACAGCCTGGATTTTACACAGAAAGGTCTATTACAGAGACTGACTCGTCATCATCAGGGAAAACTCCATATACTGCAACTGAATTAACCATTACAATGTTACAGGGTAGGTAGCATAGTGATTTGAACTCTGTATATGTTCTTCACAAAGCATATGTAGCTTTGTATATTCAATTTATTTTCCTCCAAAATCTAAATGTACAAGGGTTAGGAAGATATATATTCTTTGTTTATTTCTATGTAATAGTTAAATCTTATTTTGTTAAAAATGAAGCAATTTGGAATTGATCACAATATACTTGTGAAGATGTGAACCACTACCAAGCCAGTCAAAGCCTCCAAATACACATTCTGTGATTAGTAGGCCTAGCACATCACTGACATAAAGAACAAAATCAAAGGAAAATTTTAATGCGACCTAACAGTTTTTATCTTTTCATATGAGTTTGATTTTGCCCTCTGAAATTGCACCTTCAGTACAGTAGTTTAAGATAAACGACAGTGAAGATAATGAAGCCTTTTCAACCTATTATTTTTCTGTGCAGATTGCAATATTCATTCTCACTGATCACAGAATAAGTATACCAAACTAAAAATCTATAATTTCTTGTGACTCATATCTTTGACAAGAGTTATAGAAAGATCTAGTCAACCTGTGTTTCTTGTTTTGAGCAATTGTCAATTTTGTCACATTGTCGTTTATTGTCAACAAGGTTGAAAACTTTGAAAGCAATTATAAGGATATGTATCAAAAGTCAAAATTTGGTGATAAAGTATAAAGGTTTTTGAAGATCTAAACTCACATTTTAGAATGTCTGAATTCAAAATCTTAATCAAGTTTATTTAAAACACCACATAATGCATTCAAAATCAGGAAAGCAAGACTACCACCTTTCTTTTTTCAAAGCCATGAAAGGAAAATAATATGACCTTAGATCTCATATGTGTAAGTTCTCTTACTTTTATTGCTGAACAAATCATGGCGGCTTGATGACTTTTGGAAGGTGAGTCCAATGCTTAAAATCTAAACTTTCAGACGGCATAAAGTTAGAAAAGGAAACATGCAAAACCTTCATATCTTACTACTTTGTTATACTTTTCTATATTTTCTCTGCATAACCTCTTTTGCAGTTGACACCGTAACCCCAAATCAGTCCATTGTGGATGGCCAAGAACTTGTTTCCTCCGGAGAAAGCTTTGTGCTTGGATTCTTCAGTCCAGGCGACTCCAAGAAGCGATACTTGGGAATCTGGTTCAAAAATATTACTCCACTAACAATTGTTTGGGTTGCAAATAGAGAGAACCCACTGAATGACTCATATGGTCATCTAAGCATTGGTGCTGATGGAAATATTGTACTACGTGATGGAGCAGAAAACATTATATGGTCTTCAAAATCATCAAGAGCAATAAAAGTGTCAATTGCAAAGCTCTTAGATTCTGGAAACTTAGTTCTGATGGATGGAAGTGATGGTAATACTGACAGTTATATATGGCAGAGCTTTGAAGATCCAGCTGATACATTGTTACCAGGCATGAAGCTGGGTTGGGATGTAAAAACTGGTTTGCATCTATTCCTGACTTCTTGGAAGAGTGCTGATGACCCTTCTCCTGGAAACTTCTCCTACGGCATTGGCCTTGGTGGATTACCTCAAATTGTCATTCTTGAAGGATCGCTCATCAAATTTAGAAGTGGGATATGGAATGGAGTACGTTTTAATTCCCAGAATTGGAATTCTTTTACAGCCTTCAAAGCAAACTTCACCGTAAACGTTGATGGAGTGTTTTACATGTATGAAAATGGTAAAAACACAACAATCACAAGGCTTTTCTTGGATCAATATGGTTTAGTTCAACGCTATGTATGGAATGATCAAATTCTTGGGTGGTATGCCACATATGAAGCAAGGAAAGATCTCTGTGACAATTATGGGTTCTGTGGGCCTAACAGTATTTGTAATATTAATGACATGCCTAGTTTATGTGAGTGCATAACAGGCTTCATTCCTAAGTCACAGCAAGACTGGGATGCGTTCAATTGGGCTAGTTGGTGCATTCGGAAGACACAGCTAAACTGTACTGAAGGAGATAGGTTTCTGGAACTAAAGGGGGGTGAAACTGCCCAAATTGTTGCAGTTTTGGATTAATAAGAGCATAAATCTTAATGAATGTGAAGTAGAGTGCTTGAATAATTGTTCTTGTGCAGCTTATGCAAATTCAAATGTCAGTGGAGGCGCCCATGGGTGCCTACTTTGGTTTGGGGACTTGGTTGATATCAGGATTCCTATTAATGAAGTTGGTGGTAATGAAATCCAAAATCTCTTTGTCAGGTTAGCAGCTTCAGAAATAGGTACGTTTTAGGTTCTGCTTCAGTGCTTGTTCAATTCCGCCCTTGGCATGTTTTTTGCTTTAAGTCCAGAAGCATCAATGATTACTAATATGGTTGTCATATTTATTCATCATTAACAACTTGGGATGGTATAAGTTTCTTATTCATCAAGCAAGGAACCTCTTTTATGTGACCGGTTCACCCCTCAGAAAATGCAAAAAGAAAAATTACTTTCCTACCATTTCACTCTACAGCCTTCTTGACAGAATTTTATTTTATTGCTAATTTATAATTTTGTGGATGATTTATACTAAGACCATCTTTATTTGATGCATGTTAAGAGTCAATTGGTGGGCGCCGTAGTGAAAAGAGAAAGCTATTCATAATCGTACTGATGATATCAGTAGGTTCGGGGATACTTCTCTTGGGTTCCATTATCTGTTTTGTCATAAAAAAAGAGAAAAATCAGGAGACTCCACTGGCAGGTACAGAGTTTTCAATTTGTTCTTTGGAGTAAGATTTTCTTCAATATATATATATATTCATATGTGGCACAACTACGCATTTTCATGCAACAACAAACAACAGGACTGATTTGTTCTTAGGTCATGTCAACCAATAGGGTCAGTATCGATTGAAGCCAGTAAACATCTTTGTAATGTGTCTCTTGGTTCTTTCCTTCTGCTTTTTAATGGAGATATTTTGTCAAAAAATAATTTTATTAAAAAGATAAGTGACTGGGGACTGCTTGTTATTTCATCTTTGACTTAAAGTTGTCAAACTTACTATTACCAGTAGCATCTCGTACAAATTGATTCATTTTGTCTGAAAATTTAGTTACACTAGCTTAAGACTCCGGGTATAAGCTTTCATTTTGCTTTTGTTATTTTGTGTAGCAGGTAGTTGTAACCAGACTGTAGACCCAGAGTTGCCTTTGTTTGATTTAGTTACTGTCATAGCCGCAACAGACAACTTCTCTAGCGAAAATAAAATTGGGGAAGGGGGATTTGGCCCTGTCTACAAGGTAATGTCTCATCTAGTTGCAGTTTCAATGATCTCTCTCTCACTCAGTATTTTACACATAAACATACATGCGTATGTATGTGCACACGCTTTCTTGTACTAATTTGTGTAGTATATATGATATAACACAGGGCAAGTAAGCAGAGGGACAAGAAATAGCTGTGAAAAGGCTATCAAAAACTTCTAAACAAGGCACTTTTGAGTTTAAGAATGAAGTCATACTGGTTGCAAAACTTCAACATCGTAACCTTGTTAGAGTCTTGGGCGGTTGCATTCAAGGAGAAGAAATGATGTTGATTTATGAATACATGTCTAACAAAAGCTTGGATCATTTCATCTTTGGTAAGTTTAAGCTTACTCAGGACTCACTTAGACTTGTTAAGCTTACTAGATTTTTTCTGATACATGCCAAGCTCATGAAGTTGTCTTCTTTTTATATTGTACTATATTGAGAGAGCCTGGTTTGACTTATAAATAAGGTCTTTTCAGATCCAAGACAAAGCAAATTTCTTAATTGGAGGAAACGTCTTAAAATTATTATGGGGATTGCTCGAGGATTACTTTATCTTCATCAAGATTCTAGAGTGACTATTATTCATAGAGATCTGAAAAGCAGCAATATTCTATTAGACAGTGAAATGAACCCTAAAATTGCAGACTTTGGCATGGCCCATATTTTTGAAGGAGATCAGTCTGAAGCAAAAACATAACAAATTGCCGGGACATAGTAAGTTATATAATAAAATACCTAGTCATTTTCTCCCATCACATAACTCATACTTTGTCCATTGATAACATGCAGTGGTTATATGTCTCCTGAGTATGCAATCAATGGATGCTTTTCTGTGAAATCAGATGTTTTTAGCTTTGGAGTAATTGTGATAGAGATATTGAGTGGCTTGAAAATCAGAAAATTTTGCCATCCAGACTGCCACCATAACCTGTTAGGGCACGTAAGTTTTGCAATCTATTACTCATACTTTGTTTATTTTATACCCATGTCTCATTGCTCGAATGCTGCTACTATGTAGTTTAATGAGAATTACTTAATTTGATCCTATCAGGCATGGATACTATGGAAAGATGGCAGGCCCCTGGAACTTATGGATGTTAATTTGGACACTTCATATGTTTCATCAGAACTTCTGAGGTGCATGCAAGTTGGTCTCTTGTGTGTGCAAAAAGCCCCTGTAGATAGACCAACAACGTCATCTGTTATTTTCATGTTGGGTAATGAAGGTGTGACACTGCCCCAGCCAAAGGAGCCTGGGTTCTTCACAGAAGAATCTTCTAATCATTGTACTGTGGAAGAGCATTGTTGCAGTAATGCTGTGACTTTTACATCAATGGAAGCTAGATAATAACACTCTTTTAGAATTAATTTTTTGCTAAACTGTTAATAAGATAGATAAATAACTTGTATAATGCTTATGCACATGTCATGACAGAGCAGCCTTTTATTGTTTTCTTCTGGATTTTGTTTGTACTCATTTGGGATGTTGCTGCACACCAATAACTCAAAATCACTGAAATAACAGGTGATTTAAATTATTTTCTAGCTACACTAGTCATATAGTTAAACTGTATCTTCTTTGAATATGATATCTGGAACAAAAATTCTGGTAGGTGTGAAAACAGCAAAATTTATCAAATGTTCCTAAAGATTGTGCTTACAACTAAAAGATTGGGTACAGACAGGTTGACAGTGTTTTTTTATTATCTTATATTCTTATTTGATCTATACTCAAGAATAATACATATACTTGCCAATACATCTGAGTAAAAATTTCAACTGAAAGTATTGATTATAATGATAATAATGTCATCTACGCATTTGCAAGTGAAAGCAGATGGGTGGTCTGTCCTAATCATCTTTTAAGAGAAATTTCAAAAATCGCAGGACAAGTGGACTTGATAGATGATTATGACCTTTAAAAGATAATATATTACCACTAGTCCTTGCGTTAAGAAAATTCTTCATCACTTATTCAAAAAAATAAAAAATAAAAAACCAAGAAGGTTATTTATATTAAATAATGGACAAAGACCTGTGAATTGAAAGTCATGGGATAATAAAAATTCAACAGGTTCACACTGGCAAACTTGGTTCCCTCTCTGCTCCTTCCAGTTTTCCCAGTATGTTCCTCCTAAAAATGATGTTAATCACAGATGAACCCGTGTTCAGCTGTCACTTTACTATGAACTTTCCATGCCAACATGGCAACACCAATGGTCTGAGTTTTTTTAAGTCGATTTTAGTTTTAATATTAGCACATTTATCAATCTTTCATGCATATAAAATTTGCATATTTCCTGTTGAATTATTGAAGTGACACAGGCATTTTTATTAACAAATTAATATTATATGTAGAGTTTGCTGTTTTCTAATTGATCTTCTTGGCAATTGAAATGGAAGGCAATTGAGACTTCCATTATATGGAAGGCCTGGCCCCCATGCATACAACTATTCTGCACTTGACAAAGTCTTTGCATTCTTTAGCAGGTATATTACGTGCCTCAAAAGTATTCAACTTTACACTTTGAAACAGAAGAAAAAGTTTTGAGGCATGAGATTTATTTGAGCTAGTAAAATGAAAGATGAAGAAACTGATGGAGAAGCAGAAAGACAGCCTCTTGTTTCTCACTATTTCTTTCACTTTGATATCCTTGTTTCCAAAAGGTTCAATTGCAGCTGACAGAATAACTGCAACACAGTCCATGAATGATAGCCAAACATTGGTTTCATCAGGCCAAAAATTTGAACTTGGCTTCTTCAGTGCTGGAGGTTCTGGTGATCTATATTTAGGAATATGGTACAAGAATATCCCAAAAAAGACTATAGTTTGGGTTGCAAACAGAGAGAGCCCTCTTCAGAATTCTTCTGGTTTCTTAACATTCAACTATGATGGAAATCTTGTTCTTCTCAATCGATCAAGAAGCATTGTTTGGTCTTCAAATATTTCACAAGCAGCAAGAAGTCCAGTTGTACAGCTTTTAGACTCTGGAAATCTTGTTCTGAAAGATATGGGTGATGACTACTCTGAGAACTACTTATGGCAGAGCTTTGATCATCCATATGATACTTTGTTGCCTACCATGAAGCTTGGGTGGAACTTGACAAGTGGGTTGAATCGATCTTTGAGGTCATGGAAAAGCTCAGATGATCCTTCTCCTGGAGACTACACTTACAGTGTGGATCCCCGCGGGCTTCCTCAACTTGTTCTTCGTCAAGGATCAAAGAAGCTATTCCGAAGTGGGCCTTGGTATGGGGAACAATTTAGTGGCGATCAAATTCTGGTGGCAAACACGGTTTTCAAACCCATATTTGTCTCTAATTCTGAAGAAGTTTATTATATATATGAAACTATAGACAATATCACTTCAAGATTTGTGTTGGGTCAATCCGGTCTCGTTCAGCATTTCTCATGGAATGGTAAAGACTCTAGTTGGAATCTCTTGTTCACCGTTCAAGAAGACCGCTGTGACAATTATGGTTATTGTGGTAGTTATGGTAGTTGTAATGTTAACAATACACTGTATTGTGAGTGCTTAAGGGGTTTTAAACCCAAATCACCCCAAGACTGGAAATTGCTTGATTGGTTAGATGGATGTGTTCGAAATGATCCTCGTATTTGCAGAAATGGAGAGGGATTTATCAAGTTAACAGGATTGAAACTGCCAGATGCATCACAATTTAGCGTAAATGTCAGTATGAGTATTAAAGATTGTGAGGCAGAGTGCTTGGAGAATTGCTCTTGTATGGCTTATGCTAAACTGGACATCAGTGGCAGTGGCAATGGCTGTGTGACCTGGGTTGGAGATATGCTTGATATCAGAGAGGTTGCTAATTATGGGCAAGATCTCTATGTGAGAGTGGCAGCTTCAGAATTAGGTAAGAATTCTTGAGTCTGTGACCTTTACTTCTCAGTTTTCAGCTGTAATTTATTTAGGGAACTCAAATCTTGGGACTAAGGCTTTGTCGTTGTTATAATCTTGAGATCTCTAATTTGCTGTTATAGGCAATGAACATGCTTGTCTCACCACATATGCTGTCATGATAGACTCTTAAACCAAGCATTGTGTTTGCTCAAGAAAGGCTCGAAACAGCCCAGCTCTGGCCTAACATGGAGCTGGGATGGAAATGTTGTCTTATGACTATTTGTATTTTTAACTTAATTGGTCAACTATAGCCTATTTTATTCTATAATTATTGAAACAACTAATATACTGTATTATTTTTTGTTTGTGGTTGTTAGAGGCAAGTGCTGATAGAAGTAAGAAGCAGAGGCGAATAATAATTGCAGTGACTGTTTCTGTGGCTTCAGCAGTGCTCATATTGGCTTCAATCAGCTGGTTCATTATTTGGAAGATGAGAAGAAACAAATGTAAATTTGCCAAAAAATTCTGCTAGTTCCATTGTAGCATTTCATGGAAGTTTCAATCCTATCATTTTTATTAAGTCGTCTGTCTTATTGTAAATAGCCAGCAGGCCAGATAATCAAGCAAACATTAGTGGAGTTGAAAGAGAGAGTGATGACCTTGAGCTCCCATTATTCGACATGGCTACCATTGAAGCTGCCACAAACAACTTCTCTGCTGCCAATAAGATTGGAGCAGGCGGATTTGGCCCAGTGTACAAGGTAAAATACAACAGTTTCACTGGTTGGTTCTCATTCAAACACTTTCAAAATCCTAAAATGGCCCTATAAGCTGCAATTTTATTTATAAGCACTTTCTTGTTATGATTGTAGGGTGAGCTACTATCAGGGCAAGAAATAGCAGTAAAGAGGCTTGCAGAAAATTCCGGACAAGGCCTACAGGAGTTTAAGAGTGAGGTCATCTTGATCTCCCAACTTCAACATCGGAACCTTGTAAAGCTTCTAGGTTGTTGCATTCAAGGAGAAGAAAGAATGTTAATCTATGAGTACATGCCAAATAGAAGCTTGGACTCCTTAATCTTTGGTTGGTATCTCTCTCTCTCACACACACACACACAAACATATATATGTTTGAATTTAGTGCAGCATATTGGTCATTTGGTCTCTCTTATTGATTTTCTAGTCCTATGAGTTATATTTACAAACTGGCTAAAATGCCATGGTTTCAAACCATTGGAAGTCAACTTGTATACAATGTAATGATTGGGCAGATGAAGCAAGGTGTCGTTCACTCAACTGGCAAAAGAGATTAGACATTGTTATTGGGATAGCTCGAGGACTTCTTTATCTTCATAGAGATTCAAGACTTAGAGTAATCCATAGGGATCTAAAAGTCAGCAATATTCTGTTAGATAGTGAAATGAATCCCAAAATTTCAGATTTTGGAATGGCAAGAATATTTGATGGAAATCAAACTGAATCAAAGACGAAGAGAGTTGTTGGAACTTAGTAAGTAAACACATGTTTAGTTTATATAGATCATTTTGGTATTTTGCTATTGAAATCTCTCTTTTTGGTGTTGGATGCAGTGGTTATATGTCTCCAGAGTACGCAATAGATGGACTTTTTTCTTTCAAATCTGATGTTTTTAGCTTTGGTGTTATACTGTTAGAGATGCTCAGTGGCAAGAAGAACAGGCTGTTTTTTCATCCAGACCACAAACTAAATCTCCTTGGTCACGTGAGTAAAATAAATATGATCCTATCCAAATTGTTGAAAATAATTTTTACTTTTCAGGGAAATTTTATTTTTGTGCTTTGATATAACTTGACATTATTTTAGGCATGGAAACTTTGGCAAGAAGGAAACGCCTTGGACCTAATGGATGTGTTGCTTGAGAATCAATTCCCTGCTTCTGAAGCACAACGATATATCCAAGTGGGTCTTTTGTGTGTCCAACAGCGCCCGGAAGAGAGGCCAACAATGCCATCTGTGCTTTTGATGTTGGATAGTGAAAGTGTGTTGTTAGCTCAGCCTGGACGACCTGGATTTTATGCAGAAAGGTGCCTTCCAGAGACATATCCATCATTAAATGATAGAATGAATTCCAGTTCAAATGAGATAACTGATACATTGTTAGAGGGTCGTTAGGATATGGTTTGTGCTACTCTGTGTCCTAGAAGATGGAAATAATTATTCTATCAGAATTTGCATTGCAACAGTCAACAGTTATACCACACCATGCTTGATTTGAAGCATGTAGATCCACTTATGTACATTGTGGTTATGAGATCCTTAGAAAGCTACTCAAATTTGACCAAAGAAAAAGGAAAAGGAAGAGAGAGAGGGAGAGAGAGAGAGAGAGAGAGAGAGAATTATAGGATTTAATCTGTAGGGTATTCTTGTATTCTCCATTGTTGCCTCATTCCTTTAGGGGAACATACTCACCTATCTATTTGTAGCTCATGAATGATTACAAATTTGATCGATTTTGGACAAGAAATAGGTGTGATATGATTGTTTTTTTTATAAGTTGAACCTATTGTGCAACTAGAGAAGTTACAGAATCTCTTAAAATTGATTCAAGTTCATTTCTCACAAATTTGGCTAACCTTAGGCTTCTAAAGTCTTTGGAAGATTTATCTCAACCATCCAAAATATTTTTTTGCATTATTTGGACAATTGTGAAGTCCTAATTTTTCCTACAAAACTATGCTTTCAATCAAAAGGGTAACCTGTAGAGAGAAAAATTCTTATATTATTTTTAAGAAATATCCTAGTTATCCATGTAACACCCTGCACAATTGTTTTTAATTATTATTAGTATCATTATTGTTTATTAAAAAAAAAAAAACAACAACATAGAGATTGGAAATTTGTGTTCTAACTCGGATTCCATTTCCCACTACTTATGTGCTGCTTAAGAAATGATAAGTGAATGAAATTTAATTTGACTAGGACTTTAGAGTTATTAAGATAAACTTTGGAGTCCAAATCTACCTGAATAAATTAGGGACAATTATAGATTTAGAAAATCTGGGTGGGATATTTAGGACTCTTTAGGTTCCTTCATTAAACATATATTATAGAAAGAGGTGAGAGACGGCTAGGAAGGAGAAACCCCAATCTTGGTGATGGCGAGCCTTCAAAACTTTAGGGTTTTTGATGAGCTGGTTTTCAGGGTTAACTCATACCATACCACTAAGGTTTTGATTTCTATCAAGATATTTATTGAAACTAGATATTTGGTATCTAATGACCATCAAAAATTTGAGGAAAAAAAATGTGAAGAAGGGTGCAAGATCCATTTTTAGGAGCCAAAAGGAAATCAAGAAACCAATCAAGGTAAGAAATTCTATTGATAGTAGGATTTGTTTTGGTCACTATTTTATAATTTTATTTTTCAAGATGTATTAGCATTAGTTAAGGGAAACAATATAATCTAGCAAAATGTAAAGGGTGAAATTAATTAAAACCAGAAAAGAGATCAAGTTTGAAAATTGATAAATGCTATGTCCACAACATTTTCACCACAAATATTATGTGAAAAGTTATTATTGACTATTAAAGGTGGGTAAAAAAATAATTTAAGTGGTAGATTCAATTAGAACCAAACGGTAACACTTACCACTTATAATTTGTTATAAAAATATTGTAGATGTAACACTTTTCTTGAAAATTTGACAAAATTTACCTTTTTGGTTTTTACCTAATGTAACTGTAACACCCCATCATTTTGATACCAATTAAATTATTATACGTAAAAAGGAAGCCTATAATTAAATGGATTAAATTGATTTGGGCCTAAGATATAAAATAAAAAATAAAAAAATAAAAAAGATAAATGCTATGGGATATGAAGCCCAAGTGAGGTGGTATAAGTAAAAAATATGGGCCTGGATAACCTTAACCTTTTACCTTTTAAGTTACACGTGTATCCTTTTTGTTTTCAGTCGCAACACACTAGTGAACTGTTTCTTTTCTTCTCTACAGCTATTGCACAAGTAGTTCAGGTATGGTTTGTCTTGCTCTAAATTTAAGAAGTTTGAATAGTCAATATAGCTAGCAATTGTCATGAACCTAGACTATCATTATACTAATAGAAAAAAAGGGCTCCTAGAATTGTTATTATATTTGATTAAGCATGGTAATATGGTTGTATGTCAGGAAGACTTTGAGTTGAACCAAATAGAATAATAGGCTTGGACTTTGTCACCATGTTAAAGGGAAAAGAGTGTTTGTGGTTAATATGCTTTCACACATAGCCTCAATTGTTGACCGGTTAATATGCATTCATACTAAGCCTCAATTGTTGACCGGTTAATATGCATTCACACTAGTTCAGCCGTGTACTAGATTTTGGGTCTTTGGGTTAATAATTACAATATTATAATAGGAATTGTTTATATAGCCGTATGGTCTAGGCTTTGAAATTTGATTATGTATGAATAGTATGTATAGTCATATGGACCTCTATTGGCTCTAAGATTGATTTGGCAGAACTATATTATTGCACTAGCTATCTTTTAGCTATATTTAAGTTTCATGAATATCTATGATTACGTTAATAGAAAAATCTGATTAGGCAGCAATATTTATAAGTCTAGAAATCTGATCAAAGCTGAAAGTAAATTGGATAGTTAGGTGAATAAATGGAGAATTTTGGATATATCAATATTGTCTAGGATAAAACTGTTTAAGTGTGAAAATATATTTTTAAGTGGGAAATTGTGTATTGATGAACCTATTTTTGGTGTTGCTAGATTCTAATTCTACTGAATTGTTGTGATTCAAGGGAGGTTGATTTCTTTTATTTTTTTTGCAACTAAGAGGTAAGTGGTGTTTACTAATTTTGGAGGTTTTCCCAAAATAGTGTTGATTATCAAACTATTCTCATATCAAGAAATATGTTGATATTCTATATATAAATTGATATTTTATAAATGTTTGATGTGCACATTGACTATTCATTTTATGAAAAACTTGTGGGACAACCTAAATTTATTTAAACTTGTATGTGTGAATATGTCTTTATATTTTGAGAATTATGAATGGATTATTTTGTGAGCATATTGAATATGTTTTGAAAACCTATGGCAAGTCGTAATTAGAAGCTCAGTATGGTATTTAGTCCCTAGCAAGGGACAATCATACTGCAACTAATTCTTAGCAAGGGACGGTCTCAGAAAAGGGGACAGTGCACTTTTGATAGCTTCTTAGCAAGGGAGTATACTATTGAGGATCCAAAAAGGAAGCTCCTTAGCAAGGGAGTGCACCTTTAGGTTCCAAAGGAGCCTTCCTTAAGAAAAAGGGATGGAAAGGAGGTTCTAGTCCTAAAAGGGGACAACACAACTCTATCAACGGGGCGTAAACGTTGACCATGAGAAAAGTCTAGGAAATTGTTTATATGATGGTATATATATTATGATGGCTCACAATATAAAGATATTATTTTTTTTACGTGAAATATTTGATGAGAAAATATTGATAAGTTGCTAGTTAAGAATTTTTTGAAAGAATTATTTATTTGAAAGGTTTGTTCCCACACCCCAATGTTAGTAAATTCCACTTATTAAGTTATCTCACCCCCCCCCCCCCCCCCTTTTTTCCCCTTACAAATTACAGATATATTAGAGGAATTATTGGAGTAGAGACTTGTGGAAGACAACAGTTATGAATTATTTTATGGAACTGGGGAGTTTATTATGATTTTTATGGCATTAAACTTTGTACTAGGTAATTATTTTAAGGATGTTTTGTCTTTGGTGGATTAGAGCTCTGACATTTGTGATAAGATTTTAGATTGTTGGTTTCTTTCATTTAATATATATATATATATATATTTTTTTTTTATGGATTATTCAGATTAAATAGACTTTTATTGCCTATGATTTTGAGACGTTACAGTAACACTAGCTAGGAATTGAATTTCTCATTGAATTTTGGTTATTTAGAGCTTAGATATTGAACTTTGATTTGAAATATTTTTCCCATAGTCATTAAGGGGTTTAAGTATTCGTGAACATAGATGAGTATAGTTGCTAGAATTTTACCTTTATGGACTATTTTGGAACTTTAACTTGGCTATGCCTCTCTTGAACACATTTGGAAAGCTTTTTTGTTGGTCAGCATTTTCAATGTGAAGGTCACATGGGCATTCAATTTGCTTCTAGTTTAAAATAAGGGTTCTACTATCACAAACAAACTCACCACTTTTGCCACAATTCTCCTATATAGCAAACTATAATTGGTTGTTTGTCACTTTCACATGAACTTATCACTTTTTCTTTACCAATCATAGTTAGTCACATGGAGAATTGCATGTGGCAAAAGTTGTGAATTTTTTGTGGTAATGCATTTTTCATTAAAATAAAGGCCAGCAACAAAGGTAAATCCCCCCCCCCCCCCCCACACACACACACACAAAACACAAAACAACATTAACATAAATATAAACATAAACACAAACTCACACACTAAATTAAAAAATTTAATAATTTATTAAACTAAAACAACTAAATGAATCCATATCAATATCATATACAATATATAATAGCATAATCTTTTTCCTACAATTAAGGCCGTGTTGCTATGTACGAAAAATGCCCATCTAAAATTCTGCTACGCTTGCAATTAAAAAGTGAAAGTTTATATTGTTTCCGCAGCGACAAAGCACCATGTTAATAGTTTCCCAGTTTAATAAAAACTCACCAGTCAAAATTAAAAATGATGAAAGGTCCATAGAGGTATTGAGATACGGAGATAGAGAGAGACAAATACAGAGAAATAGAGAGAAAAAAATAGAGAGACATAGATATAATTCATAAGGTGCACAGGAATTGAGATTGAAGAATAAAACTACCCCGTGACCAATATAATTATTCACTCATTTGCATCCTTCAAACTTTAAAGTTTGATCAACTAGAAGACTTGCTTGCTGTGTGGAGATAGAGGAAGAACAAGAGATCGACGAAACTAAACACAGAGCGAAATCTATATCATATACTATATATAATAGCAGAAGTCTTTTCCTGCAATTAAGGAGGTGCTGCCATATAGGAAAAATGCCCATCTAAAATTCAGCAACGTTCACACTAAAAAAGCGATAAATTATACCATTTCATGTTAAAACACCATTTGATAGTTTCTCAGTATATAAATAAAAAATAACCAGTTAAAATACAAGACTTGCAATGCTCCCAAAAAAATTACGATAGAGGAAAAAAAAAAAAAAAACTCGCGATACCAGTCCAATTCCTCGCTAGACATACACCACCGGAACTTCAAGCACATAGAGAAAGAAAAATTTGCCACCATCAGAGAGGCAGGCTGTGTACCCATAACCAGTAAAGTTATTGTTTTTGTTTTTTTCCTTTTCGTTTTAAAATTTGAGAATTGAATATAATTTTGGTTTGAATTTCTTGGTTGGATTGGTTTAGATTTAGATTTTTTAATAATTTACTAATACGCTGAACATAACCTATCCCCTCTCTCATCCATCTTTCTTCTCGCTGCCACTCTCTAATACGCAAACCTGAATCATGAAATAGAGTTCGTAGAGTTCTATCCACCATTAGACTCGGTAAAGTTTTTTTTTTGTTTTTTTTCATTGTTAAAATTTATGGATTAATTGTTATTCAAATTTGGTTATTTTGGTCGGATTGATATCAATTTAGGTGTTTGGATTAAATTTGATTTTGACTAAGGAATTTGGGTAAGAATGCTTTAGTTTGGGGTATTCAAGTTAAATTAGGGATTGGGTTTTTATTTTTATTTTTTCTCTTTTCTTTTCTTAAGTCTAAACGTGGAAATTGGAGTGTTTTTTTTGGGTGGGAGTATTTCTTTTTAATCTAAATGTGGGATTGTAGAATTGTGGTAGTGTGGGAGTGCTTTTTTTCTTTTTTTTTTGATAAAGTTAAAATACCGTTTGAAGAAAAGGAGTTGCTTGGTTTTAAACCTTTTCAATATTAATAAAACACAAACAAAACAATATGAACAAACAAAATACACTGAGAGAGAACAGAGGTTTCATATTCAGTGAGACGCAGAGAGAAATACCACTAGACTACTGCCATCGTCAAATGACTAAAACTGAAAGGTCAAGAAGGATTGCCCAAATTTTCCTTTGTTGGATTTATATTTTGGGTTAGAATTTGTTGATTAATGTATTTGGATAAAGGAATTGCTGAGAAACAAGGAATTTTCTTTTGTTAGAACGTTGTTTGGTTTTCATCCTATGTGAAGTTGCTCTTCTTTTCTTCTTCTTCTTATTTCAATTTCATTCTCTGAATTTTATTTAGTTTTTTTTTTTTTGATCATTTGTTTATTAATTCCTTCTGATTTTAGTATCATTTTTTTTTTCAAATTTTTGTATCTACTGGTTTGGGTGTCAATGTTAACTTTCTAGTCTCTCTCTCTCTCTCTCTCTCTCTCTCTCTCTCTCTCTCTCTCTCTATATATATATATATATATATATATATATAATAATAGGTGAAACTGAGAGAAACTCAAATTAGAATTCCAAATTAGAGTTCCAATTTTGCACCATATGTTCTAAATTTTTATTCTTAAAGAATTTTATTTCTTAATTTTAGAATCAAATGTGAGACCACATTATAAATATTCATCCAAATGAGTTATTAAATACAAAAATCAAAGAGTCTAGAATAAATGAATAGTAAAAAAAAAGTGTTTTACAATAATTTAAAAAAATACATGGACAATTTACATTTTATACCTAATAATATCCTAATAAATTTTTTTAAAGAGTTGACAAAATATAAAAATAACTATCAATAATATTTAAATTATATATATAAGAATTATATTATGCATCTTATTGTATATTTTTAAGTGTATCCATGCATTACATAGAGTTACAAGCTAGTATATAATAATAGGTGAAGCTAAAAGAAACTCAAATTAAAATTCCAAATTAGAGTTCTAATTTTGCGCCATGTGTCCAAAATTATATATTCTTAAAGAGTTTTATTTCTTAATTTTAGAATCAAATATGGGACCACATCATAAATATTCATCCAAATGAGTTATTAAGTACAAAATCAAAAAATTCTAGAATAAATGAATCGTAAAAAAAAAAAAAAAAAAAAAAAGTGCTTCACAATAATTTTTTTTTTTTAAATGGACAATTTACATTTTATACCTAATAATATCCTTACAAAATTTTTTAAAGAGTTAATAAAATATAAAAATGACTATCAATGGTATTTAAATTATATATATAGGAATTATATTATGCATCTTATTGTATATCTTTAAATGTATCCATGCATATATATGGTGTTACAAGTTAGAATATATAAAAGTAGAGACCTTATGTGGGAATACATGAGGTCCTGCCATATGACGCTCTAATTTTGCATTTAGCTTTTTTAACCTCTTTTTATTAAGCATTTTTTACTATTACCTAATAAATCATAGTAACTTTTTTTTTTCAATGATATATAAAATATGGGTTGCTCTTAGCAATTAGACCAAATGTTATTCTATACAAAATGGGCTACCTTTTAAAAACAAACCAAACCTTGTGAAAAGCCTAAGCCCAGTTATTACTTTACATATTATGATCCAGGTCTAATCCTTACTATGTGTAGATCAAAGCTAAAACTCTTACCCACTTACAAACTCTCTCCCACATGCAAATGATACTTCTAGAAAATCTCATGCTCATGAAAGCATGTCTATTCAATTTATGCAAGCAAATTCTCTTTATCATCAACCAATCTTGAGATTCTTGAGGTTGATGAAATAATTGACAGATGCATATTTTTAAAATTATTAATAACAAAAAATTTTGATAAATAGCATATACTATCTCAGAAAATACAAGAAAGATCAAAATTTAAAGCAAGACTATTATTAGGAATAAAATTTAAAGTGAGATGTTAATTCACAAACTACAGGTTCAAGGTACATATGTAACTTGGTGCAAGAATAAATTCTATTCCTTTGATTTGCATAAGAAATTAATTAGTTGATGCTAAAAACAGAAGATGACTCCTAAATAGCTTAACATTCTCAAGGTGATTGTCATACGTGTGGTCCTTTTTGCTTGTAGTTTAAAAGAAAGGCAAACCTTAAGGTAGAGCCATATAGAAAAGCACCTATAACCTTTATATATATGAGAGGTGTTACGTTAACAACATTTTTACAACAAATCCTAGGTGGAAAGTTGTTTTTGGTTCTAATTTGAATTCACAACTTAAATTACTTTTTTATCTATTCGTAACAACCAATAATAACTTGCCACTTAGGATTACTTGTGAAAATATTGTGGACATAACATTTTTATATATCTATGTGTGTGTGTGTTAGGGCATGGATTATGTTAAGAACATATATAATTTAGAATTGACTAATCCTTTGACAAAACGCACTTTACTTGTAATTGGTTAGATCAAGGATGTGTTTAATACTTCAAGGAACAAGAGTTCAAGTCCAAGTATTGAAGACATGTAAATCTGTTCAAGAATCAAGTGAAGAAGTGTTGTTCTTTACAGCTCTACAAATAGCTCAACAAATGTATTTATCGATATTTAAAATGTGAAGCTCGATAGATAAGCTTGACAGCAATATCTATCGAGAATTATGAAAATCAGTTTTTTAGATCTGTTTTTCACGCATATCCAAGCTATATGTTTAGGTTTTCTTCTCTCACAACCCTAGACATATATAAGGATTATTTTAAGGGCCGTCTTACTTGATGCAAAGGTTGTTGCATTAGTTGTTACAAGCATATTGTGACCGGAGACAATTTGCCCTAGTTCATCTTTCTCTTGAAGAAGATGCTGCGTTTGTACGCCGTAGGGTTTTGTGACCAAAGAGCTTCTTGATCTTCATCATGTGGATGAACTGAAGAACTTTATAGCCAACATCCTTCTCAAGTTGGTGTGTTAGTCACGTATTAGGATCTGTGCATCGATTGGTTAGTCACGTACTTGGAGCTGTGCATTGAAAAGAGAGATTGTCACTACATTACAAGTCTAATTGTGTATTAGGGTAAGGGTTCAACTTTAGGTTGGTATAAGGTACTGAGATTCTTTTACTTGTAACTACTTGTTTTGATAATAGTGGATTCTTGAAAGTAGTGACCTTAAATTCATACAGTGGGGTTTTTGCCTTGGAGGTTTTCCCCATTCATAAACAAATCATTGTATCAAATTTATTTTCCGATATATTTAGTTATTTGGTGATTTGTTTGTGCTACCACGTGTATTGCATGTTAATTGACTTAATTAATTCACTTGGCTAATTAATTTGTTAATTTACCATAAGAGGTCAATACATTCTTAGCCTATCAAGTGGTATTAGAGCAGGCATACTCTGATTAGGGTTAATTTTTGTTGTATGATCCATTGACCCCTATTTGTCATAGATAGAGGACAATCCTTAATTATTGTTGGGAAATTCAGACCCTGGTTGATAGAATTAACAAGTTTTACGAATAAAACTTTTTAAAACAAACAAACATCAATATCATGTCAAAATTATGTAGCGAAAAAAAATAAATAAGACAAGATATAATGACTCGAGAAAACTAATGAAACAAACTAGTTTCACAGTAAAAAACCTAAGGGAAACCTTCCTGAAAAACAATCCACTATAATAAAGAGAAGTTTCAGATCTAGTACAAAACCTTTGTCCCTAGACTTTACAATCCCCATAGATGAACTTACAGTAGAAACCTTCCACCACTTTAGAACCTCTGAACTCTTCAATATATGAACGCCACCCTTTGATGCATGGATCCCAGTACGTAAGTAACTTCTTTGCACGAATTTCAGTACGTGACTCACTCATTAACTTGAGGAAGAAGAATGTTGGCTGCAAAATTCTTCACTTCATCAACAATGAAGATCAAGAATCACTTGGTTATAAAACCCTAAGGCGCAAAGACGCTATAGCTTCTTTTAGAAAGAATAAGACACCAGTCACCTTTTTCATATGTTCTCCTTGTATTCTCTTATGTGATGACCTCTAAAATAAGCCTTATATATGTCTAGGGTTGTGAGAAAAGAAACCCTACACAAATACACAAGCATGAGCCAAAAATCAGATCTGAAAATCTGAATTTCGTAATTCTCGATCGATCGAGAGGTGTTGAGAAGCTATCGAGCCTATCTGTTGTAAGCTATCGAGAGCTATCAAGGAGCTATTGAAGGGACAGAAAGTTTCTCGATCGATCAACCTAGCTATCGAGAGATATCGAGATTGCGATAAAAAAAAGCTGAAGAGCTCGATAGATAGCCTAGTTGTCGAGAGGTGTTAAACAGCTATTGAGCTATAAAAAATTAGCACTTCTTTACTTGTTTCTTGGACAGATTTGCATGGCTTCAATACTAAACTTGAACTCTTGCTCCTTGAAGTATTAAATACATTCTAGATCTACCCAATTACAAGTAAAGTGCGTTTTGTCAAAGGATTAGTCAATTACATAAATATTGACATACATTTCTAACATTGAATTACATATGTCCTAACAATTATACCTCATTTATTTAATGGCACTAACTATGCATACTGAAAAGAACGCATGAGAGCTTTCCTGTAGTCTTTAGGTGAAAAAGTGTGGCAAGCTGTGGAGATTGTTTGGACTAAACCAAAAGAAGCGCCAGCTGATTGGGATGATGCAAAGATCAAAGCAGCTAACTTCAACAGCAGAGCATTGAATGCCTTGTTTAGTGTAGTCACGAATGAGGAGTTCAAGAAGATATCCTCTACTGAATCTGCAAAGGAAGCATGGACCATTCTCTAGACAACCTATGAAGGAACTAAGGCTGTCAAGTATTCAAAACTTTAGAGGCTTACCACAAGCTTTGAAGAGATTAAGACAACCTTCACTCTTGCCCTTGTAAAGCAATGTCCTCATGACCAAGGCCTGGATAGACAAGGTGTTTTCATCAAAATAACACCAATAATGATTATCATGAAAGATTTTGTGGACAAATGTAAGATTGGAAGCAATAGTAGGAACTCTTAACACATTTTTAAGTTGTATTACAGAATTAGAAGATGGGATAAGAGTGTTACCTATGTGTGTGATAGGTAGAGTTTCTCCATTACCTACTATGAAATGATCCTGTTCATTGTAAGGTTTAGGAAAGCTTAGGTGATTAAGACTGGAGGTAACATGGTCTGTGGCTGCACTGTCTGCTAGCCAAGGCTGCTCTTGTGTAATCATAGAGTTGGAAGAAGTGGCCATTGCTACCAATTTAGTGGGTGTATGGGCATAATCCATCCTATGGTAGCAATCTATGGCTATATGACCAGCTTTGCCACAGATTTGGCAAATAGGCCTTTTTGCTCTTGGACCAGATCCTTGATCAGGAGAATATTGTGAAAACTGATTAGGTGAAGAGTCTCGTCCTCTACCTCTATTATTGTTGCCTCTACCTCTACCACGATTAGTTGACTGATTGTACTTGCTAAAACCACCACTGTTATTAGATCTAGGTGTTATGTTGATAGCCATTGCAAAGGTTGAGTCTTTAATTTCCAGTCCTTCATTTAGTGATTCTTCTTCTACATTTAACATAGTAACTAACTCATCAAAACTCAATTTTGTGCTTCTTGTCCTAATTGCAAACCTGAATGCACTAAATTCCCTTAGAAGTCCTTTAATTGCCACATGAAGCAATTCTTCATCATTTAGAAAAACTCCAACTGCTATTAATTTGTCCCTAATGACCTTGATTTTTTGCAGATACGTGTCTACAGAATCTAAACCTTTCTTTACATTGTGCAATTCTCCCTTGAGATTCATCACATGAGATCTCAAAATGGAAGAAAACCTGTTTTCCAGGACTTTCCAAACTTCTAGAGCTGATGAACAACCAACAGTTATAGCAAGAACTAAAGGTGTTAGAGTGGAACTGATAAAGGTAAGTAGTGCCTTTTCCTTTGATTTCCAAGTAAGATAATCTGGATTCAGTACTGTTGTAACAGTACCTGAGAGATCTTTCAAGAATTTCTCTAGAACAAGATGAATTTCATCAAGAAGTTCAATCAGTGAATAAGTCTCTAGCACCATGGAGATCTGATGCTTCCATACTATGTAGTTGGAATTGTCCAACTTGACTGTCATCATGTTTGACAACAGCAACAGAGGCTGGTTCAATCAGTGAATAAGTCTCTAGCACCGTGGAGATCTGATGCTTCCATACTATGTAGTTGGAATTGTCCAACTTGACTGTCATCATGTTTGACAGCAGCAACAGAGGTTGATTAGTCAGATTGATTGAAGATGAAGTTGATGATGAAGGCATAGTTGAAGCTGTAGCTACCATTGTAGAATCAAAGTTGGTGGGATCGTATTCTACTCTGATACCATGAACGAAATTGAACTAAGGTCTAGAACATTGAAACAATTATGAAGCAAACAAAGAACAACAGTGCAACAAAGAATTCAGAATCACAGGAAACCAGAAAATGAGGGAAAGAGTGAGAAACAAAGAGAAAAGAAAAGAAAGCTCCATAATTTTCTGTAAATGCTTGCTTGAATGATTTGCATTACAGATGTCTCTATTTATACATAGAATTGACTATAACTACTTAATTAACTAACCTTGAAATCATGGAATGGATCTATGAAAGGTGGAGCTAAAACTAACAACCTTTCCCGACTAATCTCAATTGACAACAGACTCACTAGTGTGCTTAATAGAACAACAGTGTTTTGACTTATACAACAACATAACTAGAAATAAATACAACAACATCGTTTAGAAGACTAGCCGTTGTTGTTGCTCCGTTCTTGAGATTTAAAAACTAACCGTTGGGACTTTTCAATTGCAGACTTAGCTTTAGATATCTCAACATCCCCCCTCAAACTCGAGGTGGAAATAGCCAAGAGTTTTTTGCGAAGAAACACAAAATGAGGTCCAGGCAATGGCTTAGTGAAAATGTCAGCAAAATTGTCGTAGCTAGAAATAAATTTGATACCCAAACCACGATGAAGAACACATTCACAAATTGATTGAATAAAAAATCCAAAGAAAAGATTGAAATGATTAGGTTATTCTCTTTGATTGTTTGAAAAAAAAATTTCTTCTTCTTCATCACTTTTTTTTTTTTTTTTTAATAGAAGAAAAGGACTAAAGAGGGAGAACTTGGGCAGGAAAAAAAATTAGTTATTTTCTTTTCGCACCTTAACATTAACTCTGTTTTCACTCACTTTCTCTTGTCTCTACCAATTGAACTCCCTTCTTTCTCTGCTTTGTTCTCTGTTCTCTTCGGTCTTCACCACAAACCACTCTCTGTCTCTGCTTCAGCTAAAGGTAATTCCTTTCTCTTTTGGGGTTTGTTTTGCTCTGTATAGATCTTTCCATTTTTTCTCTTTTGGGATTTTTCGGTTTTCTTTTAAATTAATAAATGTCTCTCGGTAATTAATCCAAGCACATAATTTAATAGTAGTTTCTCTGGGAAAGTTCATATGGTCAATTAAGAACCATAAACCTTTACAACAAGTGCACCCATCCAGTTTGGCTGGGCATTCAACTTGGCGCAGGCAAGCCCATCTTAGCCCGTGGTGGCTTCAAGCTCCAACCAAACAAGGCCTACTCTCTCCACCTCACTGCACTTTGGTCTGGTCGCAGCCTCTACGCCACTGGTCATTATGGTGGCTCACTCTTCTACAACAATCTAGGTGGCACCCACCAGCCACTCTAGCAGAAATAACTCTTGGAAATGAGCAAGACTTCTATGATGTAAGCAATGTTGATGGCTACAACTTGGCCATTTCAATCACACCCATCAAAGGCTTAGGCAAATGCAGCTACACTGGGTGTGTTAGCGACCTCCATGATGTGCCTAGTTGGGCTTCAAGTTCGGTCCCATGAAAATAGAAGAGTTGTGGCTTGTGAGATTGCTTGCTTCATGTTTAACTTGCTAAGGTATTGTTGTACTAGGAGCTTTGGAAGTCCTCAGGCTTGTAAACCCACATCATACTCTAAGACTTTCTAAGCGGCTTGTCCTAAGGCTTACTTTTATGCTTATGATGATCCTACTAGCATTCCTACTTGCACTGGTGGCAACTATTTGGTCACATTCGGCCCTCACCCCTGTTGAATAATCAGATTAGATGCTTATAGTTAATTGCCGATATAGTAATGCTAGTTCGTTTAGTTATTAGTGTTTATGTTAGTGAGTTATGTGTCTTGTAGTTGATTTGGAATAGTGGAAACTTATATTACTATTGGTACTGCTTTCTGTTTACTTGAAGATGTAAGGTTATGATTTACAACTATGTTTTATGTTGGCTTTATTCCATGACAAAAAGTGTTGTAATTGTATTAATTTTATTCCTTGTATTTTGTGGGAATTTATTTGTAATGGGTTTAGTACTAAGTGGTGGAGATTTGATCAAGACAACTAAAAGTCACATGAGGAGCACATGCCAGAAGTTGAAGAGTCATGCCAAGCTGTCAATTTCACGAGTGTCTCACGAGTAAGGCCTTCCCGTGAACTACTCGCAAAACATTTTGCTTGGAGATTTTTAAGTGTGACTTTCTTACCCTTCACCCATATTATATATGCCCTCATTACCCACAGAAATTGTAAGGAGGCCATTCAGAGAGAAAAACCCTAGAACACACACACCCATCTTTTATAGAGAGAGCTACTTATCCTTAGTAAGAAATCATTCTAGCCTCTTCTCCTTCCCTCTCCCATTGTCATACCTTGAAAAGAGATTTGTACCTAAACATAACCCACACCTTTTCAGAGTGTAGTGAGTGTTTTGGAACTTGGGAAGCTTTGAGGATTTGCCAAAAGAAGCCGATAAGGCTTGGTGGATGCAATCAGAAATATTGTGGGATTTGGAAGCTAGAGAATACATGACTCTGAGAAGTCTGTTGGTAGCAAGAGCTTAGAGGGTTCAAGTACATGGGGTAGACTAGGCTTAGAGGGTCTTTTGTTATTCGTGTACTCTAACTTTATTCTCTAGTGGATCGATTTTGACTTGGAGGATTGTGGAGAGGTTTTTTGCCGAATTCTTCGGTTTCCTCTTCGATAACACGTCTTGGTGTTATCTTGTGGTTGCATCTCTCTTCCTAGCTAGTCCTTGCTCTTGGCTCTCACAAAGTGGGTGGGCCCTACACGTGGGTCGCAACATGGGGCTCACCCACTTTGTGAAAGGTCGTAGACTACCCAAGTATTACCTGATTGGGCAAAGCTTTTGCCCAAAAAAAAAAAAAAAAAAATCTCATAGGGTGCATATTCTTTATGAGAGTCTAAAGCAATGCAATGGGACTAGTTAAGAGTAAATTTTTGACATAAATTGAAAATATGTTATATATGTCCTAGCAAGTATTTAGACCCTTTAACACAAAGTTTTACGGCTTAATCACTTTTAATACTAAACTAAGAACTTAGTCAAATATAAGTGTTTAGTCAAGTTTCATATTGCAAACATGATAAAGAACAATCTAAAGCAAGTAAAGAGCAATATGAAAGATGCGGAAAATAAAACAAACCACATGAAAATACCAAGACATGTTTTCGAAAAGGAAAACTTGATCACCCTGGTGAAAAAACCTCTCTGCCGACCATCCGTCGAAAAACTCCAATAGCATGAATAGTTGCAATACATAAATGACTATAAACACTCCAAGCCTATATCTCCCTGTGTACTTGAGCCCTCCAAGCTCCAGCTAGCAAGAGTCTTTTCTTCATCTAGCTTACCAGAGTCGCCACCATTGAGCTACCAACAAAAAGCCACCAAAAGATTTGGATTTGATTTGGCTTCACTAAGTTTCTAGCCCTTCAACAAACTCACAAAACTCAAGGTTTGGTGATGAAGGTGGAGGTTAAAAATTTCTCTATGTCATTTGTAAGAGAAAAGGAGAAGAGGGGATAAAGAGATATGTTTCTCTAGGCTAAGGCACTTTCTCTCTCATACGAAAGGGTTGGGATGAACAAATGCTCTCTTTTGATCTTATAAGCTCTGCTCACACACTTACTTCCTATTCACACATGCAAAGGACGTGTGTTTTGGCTTATGTGGTGTGGGCTGAAAAGAAGATCAAAATAAGAATAGAGTAGATTGCTAGCGGGTATTTCGTAACCTTGTCGCAGGCTAATTGGTTGCGAGATGGTCCTGTCAAAAATCTCTCTGGATCTTTTGCAATGTGTCACTCGCAGGCTATCTAGTCGCTAGCAAATCGCCTACAGGTCGTGGACCACTGGTTGATGCAGCTTTCCAATGTTGAGGGAGAGGCTCAAGTACATCTACCTCAAATTACATTACAGTCCTGGAAAGATACATTAAAAAGAGAGAATAATTAGAAATAAATTTGACACAGAATAAAGCCAACATAAACATGGATTTTACATAAATGTGCAATGAGTTGTGTAGGGTCTAATTGTGATCACAGATGTAGATCGTGAAAGAAGGGATTCATAGGGAAGAGTTCAAAAGGTCTGAAACTGGGGTGGGGTCATGAGAAATTATAGAGAAGGAATTCATAAATTGGGTTATGAGTTGGCTTGTATGTTTGTATTAATTTAGTACAAACCCAAAAATAAATTGTATTAATCTAGCACAAAAACTATCAAAGAAAATGAAGACGAAATGGACAAAGAAAGAGACATAGAGTCATGGATTTGTACAATTGGTGTCTCTGAAGGGTTTGTCTGCTTCAAAATTATAGAAATCCAATTTTTTTGTTTACAGTCTGGGCAGTGGAGGCAATGATGACGGTCGATCTACAATGGGAAGTTGCTAGTGGTCATGTGGGTTTATATATCAATTATGAAATCTGGACACTTGTGATCAAATAATTAACCTCAAGTGTTTGACAATGTCTTTAAATATATAACAGTATAGCGGTTGAATTGCTAGTCATCTTTAGTGCACATACTCTTCAAAAGGTATGTCTAATTTTAGCTAAGTATTATGCTTCTCACAATTGGCCAAACAGAATTTTTAATTTTACCAAATTATTTATTGATTCACAAAATTGGATTCCCCTAGTATAATATGAAGGATTTTAGTGTCCCACTTGAAAGTTCAGTTTTGATTATGTGTATGAGCTATTCCATAGCAATCTAATGGTGAAATTTTGTGATCTTAATTTGTTGAGATTTGGTGATGCAAAGATTATAATAGAGAATAAACTAAGAACCATTTGGATTGAGGGGGAAAGGAGGAGAGTAAAGGGAAGTAGAGTAGATTTGACTAAAAATATGCTAATTTTGGATCTATTCTACTCTACTCTCCCTCCGCCCTCCTCAATCCAAATGGAACTAAGCAAAGAAGAAAATAGAACAAAGTCTATGAAGTCTTAGGGTCTGTTTGGTAAAAGGATTTTTGTTTTTATTTTCAAAACAGTATGAAAACAATTTTCAAAAAATTGAAATTGAAACTAGTTTTCAAATAATAATTGTTACAATATCTATGTTTGGCTCCCATTTTTAAGAACAACTAGTAAGTTTCCCATGCGATGCACGGATAATTTTATAACGTTTTATGTAAGACAGTTTTGGAGAATATTATACATATATTATAATGAAAAAGTAATCTAAATTTGAGTAGAGAAACATATACATTTTGAGATATTAAAAATTAGTTTAATAGTTTCACTGCACATTTGTAACATTATCAAGGTAAGTTTATTTATTTATTTTTTTAAATCATGAAACCAAAAATAAATGCAAAAGAGTAACAAGACCTTGAAAATCAACTAATTTGTGTTGTGTTCACAGATTGCATACCATGAAATGAAAGTATGCCCAACTCTCTCATTGCCTTCCACTTGTTGATAATGCAACATTAATAGATGGTGTGAGCAAGTTCATATGCATATGTCATATAAATGATTTAAAACAATGGTTTAAAAAAAAAAATACCTGTAGAGATTTTGGCGGCTTGATGGTGGTAGGAGGCCAATATGAAAGAGGTGGTGGCCCATTAGATTCCTCCCTCTCTCTCTCTCTCTCTCTCTCTCTCTCTCTCTCAAATGCTTTGTCAAACTCAGGTCTTTTATTTTGGTAATAGTGAAACACTGCGTTTCATTTAACAAGCCACAATATTTTCATGTTTTTCTATCTCTTCCCAGTGCCTTATCTAGTTAGTTATTACTATTAGTCCTTAATTATTAATATTTTTTCTTTTGTTTTTAATACTAAAATGGTGGGTATGCTAAAAGATATGAAGAAGAGAGAAATGTATGGTATAAGCTTAGACAATCAATGGGAAATTAATGAGATAACAGTAAAATATAAGTTAATGTAAACTTTTGGGTAACAATAAAAAATACTTAATGAAAAAAGGTAAAATAATGTTAAATACAAAATTAGAGCGCCACATGGTAGGACCTCATGCACTCTCACGTGAGGTCTCTACTTATATATATATATATTGATTTTCAAAATATTGAAAAAAAAAGGGTTTGGGAGACCATTTCTATTTTTGAGATTTCTTTGAAAACTTTTTTTAAAAAGTAATGTGTAAAATCTGTATATCACTTTTTTTTTTTGGATAGTAATAAGGTAATAAAGCTCATGTACATTTTTTAAATTATATTATAATGATAAATTTCAAAATTGAAGTGTAAGATTTTTTTTTTTTTTTTTTTTTTTTTTTTTTTTTTTTTTGTGATAAAGATAAGCTCCTTAATTTAAGAGATAAAAGAGTTTAGAAAAATCTGTAGGATCCAATGTTATGAATATCGTTTCGGAACCCGTTTCGGTTTACCCATTGGAATGAAATATTTCGGTACCGACTTATTTTAGCATACCGTTTTAGGGAGTCTCGGAGTTACCTCTATTTTATAATAAAAATATATATATTATCAATTAAAAAAAAACCCATATACATTAGTAAGGGTTTTAAAGAAGGTATAAGTACATAATAATAATAAGTATTAGATCAATCATTTATAAAATATAATAAGAGTGATAATATGAAAAAAAAAAAAAAAAAAAAAAAAAAAAAAAAAACCTAGATATTAATCTCATCAAAGGTGGGATAAATGATAAAAGCTATTTTTAGCAACAAACCCACTAAAAAAGCTCCTACATCAATGGTGCTAAATTTTAAATTTTTTAGCACCTTACTATAGTAGGATGTTATTAGGGTATGTTTGGTAGACTGTAATAGATACTATAATGTAATAGATATTCCTAGAGTTTAGTTATTCTTTAGTTTGGTTATGTTTTTATTAAAAGGAATAATCATTCCTTGTGAATAGCTATTCTTTAAAATGAGGAATAATTATTCCTCTTTAAAAGGTTGTATTAGCTATTTTTTAGTAAGTGCAATAACTTCAAAACTTAATATATTTCCAAATAAACAAACTTTCCATATGCATCTAACAATTATAAAAATAAAAAAATCATAGAAAATAACACCAAATTTAAAAATAACAATTTTTAAGGAAATATAATCGTATGAGTAAGATATTTCCTAAAATAAATGTTAAGTTTCATTTTAATGTTATAACTCACAACCAAACTAATGAATATGTTTAGTTATTACATTACAACACACTTTATTACTAGTAATAAAAATTACAATTGTTGTCGTAATCCTCATTCAGTATATCAAACGTACCCTTACTAACACCTTAGAGCATCCACAGCAATGGAGCTAAATTTTTAGCTTTTTAGCACCACAAAAAGTCACTTTTTCTATTTTACCTTCTCACATCCTACAGCAGTGGAGCTTTTTTAGCTTTTAACACAATAAAATAATATAAACACTACAATAAAATAATATATCTACTACAATAAAATAATAAATCCTACTACCAAAAAAACACCACAAACAGCACAATCCCCAACCACTGCCAACCAAGAGAAACCATCCAACAACAACTTGCAAGCCAAAACCACCCACAACCACTGCCAAAAATCCAACAGATCATAGCTTGATTTTTCAGAGCAAGAGTGTTGAGCTAGCAACCTAGACCACCATCAAACCCACCATCTGAGCTTGATCAAGTGAGAGAAGAAACATGACCAAGAGGCATAAAACCCACCATCAAACCCAGACCACCGTTGAACCAGACCAGCCATCACTGATCACGCCATCCACGAAACCCACCAACTCACGCTATCGCTGATCACGCGAGAAGAAGAGAGAAAAGATAGCGAAGAGAGAGAGAGAGTTGAGACTCTGAATCAGACGGAAAGAAAGAGAGAAAAGATAGAGAAGGAAGAGAGAGAGAAAGAGAATATTTTAATGGAAAAGAGAGAGACAAGTTAAATAAAATATATATATTTTAGTTTTGGAGCTACAGTGCACAGTTATAGATGGTTGTGTACCGTAGTTGAAGAAGTAAAATTTTTACTTATAGCTCCACTGCTGTAGAATGGTTTTTAGGTATTTGAGGTGCTAAAAATACCAATATGACTTTTTAGCACCACTGCTATAGATGCTGTTACTGTAGCAAGTTGCTACTCATTTTTTAATTATTTTTCATTCTCCTTCTCTCTCTCCCCTTGATCTCACTCTCTATCTCTTTCAAAAAGAATAAAAAATGATAAATAAATAATATTTTAATGAAGTGGTAAAAATATAGAAATTTTGATATTAGGTATATTGTAAAGTAATGTATTAAATACTATAAAGATGATTTTTTAGATACTAAATACTAGAATTTTTTTAAATTTTTTCATGAAAATGCTCTTAAAAGGGGGAATAGTGGAAGAGGGGTTTTTTTTTTTTTTTTTTTTTTTTTTTTTTTTTTTTTGTTTTGTGATGGGGACGGTGGAAGAGGGTTAAAGCTTTTTTTTTTTTTTTTTTGTTTTGAGAAACCAGCCAAAAAGGCTACTTAATTAAATAACAGAAAATCCGACAAATAACAGTTATAAAGATCCGGAGGAACAGACTCCTTCCAAACCATAAAAGGACAAGATAACCTCGCTCTCTTAGCTAAGGTATCCGCTAAAGTGTTACCTTGCCGACACACATGAGAGAAAGAAAAGCTCTGAAACGAGTTTACAAACAACAAAATGTCATTAATAATATGACCACAAGATGAATGAGTAAAAAGTCTATTACTAATAGCTTGAATGGAAGATGTCGAATCACCCTCAAAGACCACATTACGAAGGCCAAGTTCCTGAACAAACAGAACTGCACGCCTAGTTGCCAAGGTCTCAAGAGTAAAAACTGAATCGGGTACAGGGACTTTCTCTGCCATAGTTGCAACAACCTCTCCATGCTCATTCCTAACAGCCACTCCAATGTCTGCTGCACTTATATCCTCAAAAAAGGCCCCATCAAAGTTTGCCTTCACAAAACCCGTATCAGGAGGTTTCCATCGAGGTCGCTGTGCACAAACCTTCTTGTTAGGACATCGTCGAACTTGCTGGAACTCCTACAAATGACGCCTTATTCAACGGCCAGACCACTTCACCAGTCCGCAGCTTATTTCAGCGATTCCAAAGAGCCCAACAAACCATCGCAAAAACTTCAGAATTTTGTGAGGAGCCGACCACCAACTCAAGCAAGTACCTGAACGAATTGGCCCTGTTAAATTCAGAGGGTATAGCTGGGAAATAGGAGCGCCACACTGAACATATAGCCTCACAAGACCAAAGGGCATGAAGAACTGTTTCCTCCCCTACATGACAATGATTTTCCGCTTACATAAATTAAGCATAGTCGGAATTGAATCCGTACAAGCCCGCCACAGGAAAAATTTCACCTTATTGGAATATTCAACTTCCAAAGGCTTTTCCAAAACTTTCTTTGCCCATCTGTATCCGAGGATGAAGCCGCCTCATTATCTTGCGACTCACATAGCAAATGGTACCCGGAACGAACTTGGTACAAACCAGTCCGTGAATGAGGCCAAACCAGAAAATCCCGCTGGGCAGAAAGGCATACCAGGATAGATTTTATTAACTGAGCTTCAGAGGGAATGAAAATCGAATCCACCAAAGCTGAGTTCCACCATCGAGAGTCTCTATCAATCAGCTGGTCCATTGTAGCTTCTTCAGACAAAATAGAAATAGGAGAAACAACTCTACCAGATTGGGCACTAGGCAGCCAAGAATCTTTAAAAAATTTTACCGAGGAACCATCAATTATCCGCCAATGAGCACCTAGCAAAATCACCTTGCGGGCTTTGAGAATACTCCTCCAAGCAAACGACCCCGAACCTACCTTGGCATAAAAAATGGTACCTGTAGGGAAATATTTAGCTTTGAACACCCTATAAAATAAGGAATCGGTGTCATGAACCAATCGCCAAACCTATTTTGCTAACATCGCCTCATTAAACTTCCCCAACTCCCAAAAACCAAGACCCCCTTTTGATTTTGGTTTACATAAAAATTCCCACTTCTTCCAATGTCTTTACCTACGATCACCCCGCTAGCCCCACCAAAATTTTCGAATCATAGCTTCAATATCATTACATAATCCAATAGGAAGTTTAAAACAACTCATTGCAAAAGTTTGAATAGCTTGCACAACTGCTTTCAACAGCACCTCCCTACCCGCTTGAGAGAATAATTTCTCCTTCCACCCCTGAAGCTTACCCCAGACCCTTTCTTTAATATAATTAAGGCTTGCCCTTCTATTCTTCCCCACCACAGTCGGGAGCCCCAAATAGCGTTCATATTCCTTTATCTCAGGAACACCAAGCAGATTTTTAATGGCATTTCTTGACACAGGAGAAACAGCTCGTCCAAAGAATAATGTGGTCTTACCCTGATTTATCTTCTATCCCAAAGCAAGTTCATACTTCCACAAAATGTTTTGGATAGACTGAACCTCCCTAAGCTCTGCTCTACAAAAAAGGAGTGTATCATCTGCAAAGAATAAGTGAGATATCTGAGGGCCATTACGACAAAGGGAAAAACTTTTAATATCACCCACTCCCACAGCTTGCTACCGTTAAGACCTTTAGACACCAAAAGAAATAGATATGGAGATAAGGGATCACCTTGTCTAAGTCCCCTAGTAGGTTTAATGTCGCCATGAGGTTCCCCATTCACTAAGATAGAGTAAGAAACAGAGCTTATACAATCGTAGATTAACTGGATCCAACGGTCATCAAAACCCATTTTTGCCATAAGCCTACACAAAAAGTTCCATTCTACACGGTCATATGCCTTACTCATATCCAGTTTCATAGCCATAAAACCCGAATTTCCCACCCTCTTATGCTCATATGATAAAGAGATTCAAACGCCACTAGAATATTATCATAAATTGCCTTATCTAACTGGAAGGCACATTGAGATTCAGAAATTACATCTGTTAACAACTTCTTTAGCCTGTTTGCCAAAACCTTAGACACAAGCTTATACATGATATTACATAAGGCAATAGGGCGAAACTCCGTTACTTGCTTGGGGCATTTTACTTTAGGAATCAAAGTAATATAAGTATGATTAAAAGAAGGACAAATAATACCTGAATTAAGCCATGTTAACACCGCTTTTGCCACATCCCCTCCAATCTTGTTCCAGTAATGTTGATAAAAAATAAGAGGCAAGCCGTCAGGACCAGGAGCCTTTAGAGGTGCCATTTGCTTTAAAGCCACATCAACCTCACTTTTTGTGAATTTGGCTAACAAATCAAGGTTCATCTCTGGAGTCACAACCTGTGGAGTCGCAGCTAGTACGTCATCTATGTGACTAATATCAGGATCAGACCGAAATAAGGTAGAAAAATAATTCACAAACAGAGATGCTATCTGATGCTCCCCTTCACACCAACTGCCATCGTCCCTTTGAAGTTTCAAGATCTCATTCCTCCTGAAGCGGTGTGAGGCCTAAGAGGGTTAAAACGGGTTAAAACTTAAAAGGCTGGGACATTCTATTTTTATTGTTAGTCACGTGTAAAAACAAAACAAAGAAAAAAAATTCAAACTTTAAAACAGAACAAACAAAAAATTTTAAAACAGAGGACATAGCATTAAGGAGGCTGACAAATACATTACCTGTACAGCACATAAATAAAAAAGTAAAGGCAGATTGGCAGGACCGAAAACCCACAGGAAGAACAGAAGAAAAAGAAGATGATGATTAAGAAAAAAATCAAGAAGGGTCTGAAACCCACCAGAAGAAGAAGAAGAAGGAGGAGGAGGAGGTAGGATTTTTTTATCTTCTTCTTGTTTAACACCTTACTACCACACCATTCCCAATATATATATATATATATATATATATATATATATATATATATATTTTTTTTTTTTTTTTTTTTTTTCCTCCTCTGGTACCGTGGTAAAAAAAAGAGATGGGAAAAGGGATTCGCTGTTATTTAAAAAGTAAACGATTTCACAAGAAAGTCAGGATTTTAGGTACTCATTTTGTGATTCTAAGTTCAACTCATGTAGTCAATTATGTTACACTGTTGAGTTTGACTGATCAATATAAGAAATTACAAAATCCATGTGTTTTATAAAATTGATGCTTGAATGCCTCCGGCCCCTAGACGCAATTCTGGTTGACTTGTGATGCTTGGCTTATTGAGTTGGAGCAAAATCCTTTTTGATAGGCTGCTTCTTCGTTTGACAAAAGAGAGGCCTGTAGTCCTAAAAGAAACAATTAGTCAGCGATAGGCATCAGAAAGAGAAGCCTTCAGAATATTCTCTCTCTCTCTCTCTCTCTCTCTCTCTTCTAGTAAGAAAACTTCATGCCCTCCAACCAACAACCCCCTCCCAAAAAAAAAAAGTTATTTTGAGTGAAAGACCACTGCACACAGACATGGACCCTGAAACCATGGTCATGCCACTGATTCTGATCGTGCTTTTCTTCCCATTTTGCACTTCCGTTGACACCATAGCACCAGACCAATCCATCAAGGATGGCCAGTCTTTGATTTCCAACAAAAATAATTTCGCCTTAGGCTTCTTTAGTCCCGGCAATTCTAGCTACCGGTATCTTGGTATTTGGTTTGTCAAAGTGCCAAATCAAACTATAGTGTGGGTGGCAAACAGGAATGGTCCTATTATTGATTCCTCCGGTGTTCTCTCCATCAACCACTATGGAAACCTTGTCCTCCATGACAGTTCTAAGCGTCTTCTTTGGTCTACAAATGTGTCTGTCCAGGGGACAACCTCCTCTGTTGCACAGCTTCAAGATTCAGGAAATCTGGTATTGGTCCAAGGCAATAACGAAAAGGTTATATGGCAAAGCTTTGATCATCCTACAGACACACTGCTTCCAGGCATGAGGATTGGGTTGAATCGAATAACTGGGTTAGACAGGTTCTTGACATCTTGGAAGTCACAAGATGACCCCGGAACTGGGGACTACTTGCATAAGATGAATCCTACTGGCTCTCCACAAGTCGTCTTGTATAAGGGTTCGACTTTATATTGGCGGTCAGGTCCATGGCCGTGGCCCACATCATCATCAGCAGCAACATCCTCATTGAGTTTGAAGCATTATTTTGTTAACAACGAAGATGAGGTAGCTTACACCTACTTTTTCGATGACGCCTACATCATTTCTAGAGTAGTGCTTCACAACTCTGGATTGCTCCAGCTCCTTATGTGGAATGATGGTGATCTTCAATGGAAGGAATTCTGGTCAGCACCTAAATACCGGTGTGACAACTATAGACACTGTGGTGCATATGGTAAGTGTGGTCCCGAGTCTGCCAGTTTTAATAGTTTTGAGTGTACTTGTTTGCCAGGGTATGTACCCCAAGTCTGCGAAGAATTGGTATCACAGAGATGGTTCTGAGGGGTGTGTGAGGAAGCAGTTGGGGTTGTCAATGTGTGGGAATGGAGAAGGGTTTGTGAAGGTGGAGCTTTTGAGGGGTCCTGATTCATATAATGCAGTTTGGATGGACATGAGTATGAGTAGCTCAGAGTGCGAGCAGGCATGCCTGAGAAATTGCTCTTGCACAGCTTTTGTCAGCATAAATATTGATGGGAAGGGGACCCGTTGCTTGGCATGGTATGGTGAATTGAATGACATTTTAGAGAGTTCATATGGAAGGTGGGATCTAAATGTACGTGTAGATGCAACTGAGTTAGGTGGCCTTCTCCACTTGCTTGCATTTTTCAAAAATTTTAATTTCTGCCTATTTCACCTTACAAATCGTGGACTCTTTTTTTTTTTTTTTTTTGTCTTTCAGCTACTTACACAAGGAAGTCCAATGGTTTTCTTGGCCACAAGAGGCAGCTGGCTATTACAATAATTTCTCTTATGGTGACATTGTTTCTGGTATGCTTGATAGCCTATATATGCCTATTGAAGAAGAGGAAAACATCCCCCTCAAAAAAAGAAGAAGAAGAGGAAAACAAAAGGTAATAAAAATCACTTCCATTGTTTTGTTCACACAAACACAGAGGAATATATATATATATGCTCAATTGCTCAGTTATATAAATGCTCAATTGCAAAATTACAGTCAGAAATGTCTGTCAATATGTTTTAGGACAGTGAAGAGAAAATTGCACAATCAATCATTATTTTTTACCGGTACCATGGGCTATTTCGAGGGAAATGAGCTAGAGGAGAATAGTAGACATCCAGATTTATTGATCTTTGATCTAAGCTGCATAGTTGCTGCCACTGACAATTTCTCTCCAATCAACAAACTAGGACAAGGTGGCTTTGGTTCTGTTTTTAAGGTAAAGTTACAATTCATAATGGCATCGTTGAATGTTGATATCTTGCATATTTTCCTTTCTTTTTCAATTTCCATTATTGTGTGAGTGTGAATACAGGAAAATGATTTACATAATCTAAGACATAAGTTATTGAAGAATTAGATTGTGGCATTGAACTCAATTGCTTTGAACTAGTTGTTACGACTAAGCTTAATTTTGGTGATTCAGGGTCAATTATCTAATGGACAACAAGTAGCTGTAAAAAGGCTATCCAACAGTTCAGGACAAGGAATGGAGGAATTCAAAAATGAAGTTATGTTAATTGCAAAACTTCAACATAGGAATCTTGTCAAGCTTTTTGGTTGTTGCATTCAGGGGGAGGAAAAGATGTTGATTTATGAGTACATGCCCAACAAAAGCTTGGATTTCTTCATTTTTGGTACGTCTTCTTTCTATAAATATATTGCATTCATCTGTTTTATTTTCTTTTATTATATATATTTAGAGAATATTTTTGGACTACATACAACCAAATATTTTTACACCATTTAATCACATTTTGAGTATTCTGAAGTTAAATTTTATTGCAGACCATACAAGAAGTTCATTGCTTAATTGGGGGAAACGCTTTGAAATTATTATTGGGATCACTCGTGGGATTTTGTATCTTCATCAAGACTCAAGATTAAGAATTATACATAGGGATCTTAAAACTAGTAATGTTCTCCTAGATGGTGAGATGAATCCTAAAATTTCAGATTTCGGGATAGCTCGTATATTCAAAGGGGACCAAATTCAAGACAAGACAACTAGAGTTATCGGAACATACTAAGTACGCATGTGCACATAAAGCCTTGCACACTTTCCACACATGTAGAAAATGAAGGCCTATGCAAACTTTAACTCTATTTTTAATACTATTCACATGCAGTGGTTATATGTCACCAGAGTATGCCATATTTGGGAAATTTTCAACACAATCAGATGTCTTTAGTTTTGGTGTCATATTGTTAGAGATCATTAGTGGCAAGAAGAATAACAGTTCTTATCAAACACACCCTTCCCTAACTTTGATAGGGCATGTAAGTAACAAAAAAACAACAATCTTTTCCATTTGCAATAATAATACAACCCCTTTTGGATAATGCTATAAACCATACAGGTCTGGGAACTATGGACAAAAGATAGAGCCTTGGATATAGTTGATTCATCGATTACTAAGTCATTTGATTCTCATGAAGTCTTGAGATGCATTCAAATTGGGCTATTATGTGTGCAAGAAGATGCAACAGATCGACCAACCATGTTGGCTATTCTTCTCATGCTAAGTTGTGAAACAACTATTCCTTCTCCGAAACAACCTGCTTTCATTTTCAGAAGGCCTACAAATGATTTGGGATCAGTCACAGGAAAGGAGTTTTATTCTGTAAATGACGTGACAATAACTATGTTTGAAGCTCGCTAAAAGGTAAAGATTGCTGCATCTAAATTGCTTCTATAAGGATTTATGGGAGCAATTAACATTTTACTCTGTTTATATGACAAAATATAATTCATATTCTTTTTTCCTTTTCCCTTTGTACCAGGTGATCCAAAAGTAAAATATAAGTGTTATTGAATACTGTCTGCTTCAGTGGACTGTACTTTCCCCTAACCTTTGAAGATATATAATTAACTGCAGTGCAAGCTTCATATGCTAATAAATAATACTTGAAGCATATTAGAGAATGATGTAACCTATAGAAAATTTTCTGAGCTCCAAGCAATAAGTCATAGCCAAACATAACAACTTTTTGGAAAGCTCGAAGGCAAACATGCAGTCTGTGATGGATAGTACTGTAGGAACAATGTTCTATTAATTTTTCAAGTAAATATCCTCGTCATAATCAATTGGTAGGAATGTGTTTGCTGTTTATTCTCATTTTCTAAAAGCTCATTTAATCTAATCACCTGAAACCCTTGGATATTTTGATTCTGTTATGTATGCCAAGTCCTAGTTTCAAAGGCCTAAGATGCAGCTCAAAAGAAGACAGTTGTTTAAGAGTAATTCGTAATTTTGACATCCATTCAATTGACTGAAAGATGATTTTTGAGGGATGTTGACTTTGATGGTGGCTCGTTGCATTAAAAATTGTGAAACCAAATTTAATTTAATTAGGAAGATTGCTGCCTTACATGACAACATATAAAAGGTTTGTTATAGCATTGCTTCAACAAAGAGGTTTAGAGACTATTTTCGTGTGCCAAAGAGAGAGAGCCTAAACTTCATTTTGATCAACCTATTATTCCAAAGTCTTTATTCAACAATGGAGTTGGTATTTTTGGTGATCAAGAGCAAAAGTCAGAGAGTCTATTATATCAATACGTTGCTGCAGAGAACAAATTTTCAAGGTGGTCCTTGGAGTTGTTTAGAGGGTCTAATTGTGATCGCAGATGTAGATAATGAGAGAAGTGATTCATAGCTAAGAGTCGAAAGGGTGTGAAACTGGGGTGGGTTCCTGAGGAATGATAGAGAATGAATTCATAAATTGGGTTTTGAGGTGGCTTGTTTGTTTGTATTAATTTAGCACAAACCCAAAAATAAATTGTATTAATCTAGGCATCTAGCACAAAAACTATCAAAGAAAACGAAGATGAAATGGACGAAGAGAGAAACACAGAATCATGGGTTTGTCTGCTGCAAAATTATGTTTGCAGTCTTGGAAGTGGAGGAGGCAATGGCTGCGGCAGGTCTGCCGTGGGAAGTTGCTAGTGGTCTTGTGCGTTTATATGTCAATTATGAAATCTGGTCACTTGTGATCAATTAATGAACCTCAAGTGTTTGACAATGTCCTTTTAAATACTAAATGACAGTATATGGTTGAATTGGTATTCATCTTTAATGACTTAATGCTCATAATTTTTCAAAGGGTATTTCTAATTTTAGCCTAGTATTATGCTTCTCAAATTTGGTCAAACAGAATTTTTAATTTTACCAAATTATTTATTTATTCACAAAATTTGATTCCCTTATTATAATATGAAGGATTTTAGGTGCTGTTTGGGTAAGCATTTTTCATCACTCAATTTCCGTCACTCAATTTCCATCACTCATCACTCATTTTTTCACACTCATTTGGCAACATCACTTTTATTTTCATCACTCAATTTTTTCACACTATTCATGGGTCCCACACCTGTCAGCCGGTACAGTGTTTTTTTTTTTTTTTTTTTTTTTTTTTTTTTTTTTTTTTCAGTACCCAACTCACCGAAGCTAATATTAAAAAAAAAAAAAAAAAAAAAAAAAAAAAAAACTGAACGGCCAACCCAGGAAAAGAAAAGAAAAAAAAAAAAAAAAACACAAACAGCCAACGCCAACCCAGGAAAAGAAAAAGAAAAAAAAAAAAAAAAACCCAACAGCCAACGCCAACCCAGGAAAAAAAAAAAAAAAAAAAAAAAAACTGAACGCCAACCCAGGAAAAGAAAAGAAGAAAAAAAAAAAAAAAAAAAACCCAACAGCCAACGCCAACCCAGGAAAAAAAAAAAAAAAAAAAAACACAAACAGCCAACGCCAACCCAAGAAAAGAAAAAGAAAAAAAAAAAGTCAAAAGGTGGTCAAAAGTTACGGCTGTGGGTCCCCTATGTGTGTTTAATTACAATATTGTCATTGAGTTATGAGTGATGGAAACAGAGTTATGGAAACAGAGTTATCGTTTGGCCAAACAACCTTTTTACTATGGGTCCCACCATTTTTGAGTTATGAGTTATGGAAACTGAGAATTGAGTCGTGGAAATTGCTTGTCCAAACAGGCTCTTAGTGTCCCACTTGAAAGTTCAGTTTTGATTGTCTGTACAAGCTGTTCAATAGCTACCTAATGATGAAAATTTGTGATCTTGCTAAGATTTGGTGATGGAAAGATTACAACAAAGAAGAAACTAAGCGAAGAAGAAAATTGAACAGAGACTATGAAATCTTAACTAACTTGAGATCAACTCTAGCAAACTAAACTGACTCATAACAACTTTTTAAACAAACTCACTATAACGACTACATAAAATGACACCGTTTGGTGCTTTACACCTAAAAAGGCTTTGTTAAAACTTCATCATTTGTACTGGTAGTGATATCACGTGGATAGGCCACTCTGTTTTAATGACGGCACGTGAGGCCTAATAAGAAAACCCATCGTTTGATTATTATTATTATTATCAAGGTTAAAATGCAAATTACATCTTTTAAATTTTTAGTCATCTAACTTTACTTTCATTTAATTGAGTTTTTTAAATTTAAAATTTATTTTAATTTAGATATTTTGTCCAAATCCGTTAAAAAAAATGTCATTAAATATACAATTGACTAATGGAAAAATAATTATCACAAAAAAAATCTATAAAATTAATAAATAATTTTATTTTTTTTATCTGAAAACAATATTTTTAATGACATTTTTTTAAAAGGAAATTGGATAAAAGACTTAAATTGAATAAATTTGAAAATCATTGACTCAATTGAACAAAAGTAAACTTAAATAACTAAAATACCAAATTTGAGATCAATTAGCATTTTAGCCTCTTTTTTTTAATTATTTAATATTATTTTTTATGTACATTTATGTTGCTTTACAGGTTCTAGTTAAACTAATAAAGTTTAAGATAGTTAAGCAAGAGATCTGAGTTCAATCTCCGCTTACACCAAAAACCAATTGGTGTCTTAGTATGATTATAAAGAACTATTATCTAGAGTAGAAGCCAGTTCAAACTCTCTATAAAATATATATAAAAAAATGTTGCTTTTGTTGGGCCTAAAACGATGTTACTACCACACCATTTGTCACACCCTAAACCCAAAAGAGTCCAAATGATGAAAAACCGAGCCTTCAAGAGATATTGTAGGGGACTTTTTTTCTTCTTTCCATTTGATAAAATAAATAAATATACTGATCTCTCCACAATATAAGTCAGAGCTCTATGACACACTTACAAACAATACAAACTACAAATAATGTGTCTCCAAATATACATGAAAATTCAAAACTCCAAATAAATAAACACAAAGTCACAATCCTCTCTAAGATATGTAACCTCAACAAAAACCTCAACAGAAAATCTAAGTCTATCAGGCCCAAGGCTAACAAACCTCAAGAGCCCAACCTTGAATAGAATTAGCTATGGCCTCAAAAATTTTGTAAGTTGAGTCACCAGCAATTCATAGCACAAATCTCCCGCTTAGCATAGTACTCTAATCACCACCAACAAACTAAGCTTCATGCTCGATGTATAGCTAATTTATTTGTAAAACTATTGGAGAGTGGAATGAGTCAAAGCCCAGTAAGTAGCATAATTAAAGGGGGCATGGGAAATGCAAGTCTCATGATAATTAGCATTTTTACAAAACACAAAACACGTTACACTTTGGGAGTTTCCACTTAATTTCTGCAAAATCAATCTTCACGGATAAAATGACAAGAATGATTGAAACAGTATAGAACAAAGCTTTTCAAAATATCTCCATGTGAAACTACATACTATTTACTGTGAGCAATAATAACACCGTTCCAAAACTAGAAAATCCAACCCAAATCCGGAACTTAATCGCTAACACAAAGCCAGAAATCATTGCTGACACAAAGCTGAAACTAATCTACTAACACAAAGCCAGAACTCAAAGTCAGAACTAATTCGCTAACACAAAGCTGAAACTTAATAATCATCACAAAGACGGGTGCTAAGGTACTTTGTCACATAGACTATAGTATCTAGCCAAGTAATTACCGACTAATCACATGTCATAGCCTAAGGGTAAAAACATAAAGAGCTCACAATTTACATAAAATCAAAACACAATTCAATTTCAAGTAATTTCACAAAAACCTTTGAAATACCATACCCAATATATTTACAACGTTCTCAAAACCTTCAAACTCATTTCTTGTCAAGAAGATGTTGTATCAATTTTCCCAAATATCAAAAGTCAAGATAAAAAAATCTTTAAATTTTGCAAATAATGCAATAAATCCATAAAATTCATTCTCTAGAATTTAATCAAAGATGCTAGTCTTTCCCATGCTAACAACTCATGCATTTCCCCATATGCAATAAGAAATATGATACACTTTCAACGCTTCATACATTTTCTATAAATGATTAATAATAATAGTACACGTAGTACGTTTTAGGGAAGCCATGAATAATGTTCCAAAATGGGTTTAATCATGAAATACTTGAGTGCAATAATAATTATTTTTTAAAAATCCCATTAAGAAGTTACTTACCTCAAAAGGCCAACCAACTCATGTTTTTAAGATTACTTTCACTTCAGGCACACAGTAGGGAGTTTATTAGAGTACTCTCTCTGTTGTTGTCCAACATTTTTCTATGGTGTTGTGTTTTATTTGTGTGTGTGTGTGATTTATTTATTTAATTGTTTTTGTTCAGTGTTTGCGTGTGGGTGTGTTATAGATTGATAGTAGATTGAGTTGGAGAAGAAACTATGCCGCTAAAGATATAAAATTCGGGGGTTTAGGCCCAGTCCTTTTAGTCTTATCATTTATGCTAAAGGGTGTGAAGGAACTTGCTGATGCTGTCAAAGTCACCATGGGTCCTAAGGGCTAAGGAATTCTATGGCTACCTAATCACATCATTCTTTAATTCATATTTCTGACTATTGTTATCTATGCAATTCATATCTTAAAAATAAGTTTGCTTAGCATATTGGTGTTTCTACTCACTTTGGGCCCATAAATGAATCATCTGTAATATAATAGATATATGTCAAATTGCTTATTGCTTGAGTGCTGAAGATATTTGTGATTTTACTTTTTGTCTGTTTGTGTTAGTGATTGAAAGAGATTTTTAGAATTATTACTTTACAAGTCCTTTTACAGTGTATGGAAATTACTGTAAATATTATGCTTCTTATCCACCAAAAAAAAAAAAAAAAAAATCAAGGGAGAGAAAAAAAATTTTTAATTTATTTTTAAGTAAAGATGCCTGTTGTTTGAAGTTCTCTACATCTGCTTTCTTCATATAACAAATTTTGCAATGGATGGCAGATATAGTAGGATAAAAGAAATTATAAAATCCATGTGTTTTAGTTATGCAATATAGCTTACCTTGTCCACTACCTTGAACTTAAGGCTTACATGCCAGATAGAATATACTTTGATCTCATATTCATGGTTGGGAATCCAGATAGTCTTTTAAAATTTAAAATTGTGCTTCCAATTAGCTGTATTATCTTTTCCCTATTTGTCCCATTTTTATTTCCTTTGAAGACAGGACTTTCTTACTTTTCTTTTTGGATACAATCAAAGCATTTAGTAGATTGCAGTGTGTACTAGATTGTAAAGGCTATAATCAACTGATAGTAGGTTGATTCATGAAAGCCATTGAGATTTTCCGAAATGAGGTTAGCCAAAGAACAGCAGAAAGCTCTGGGAATCAAGCTTGGCCAAGTTGGCTGATGCTAGCCCAAGATCAGTCATGATGATAAATTACCAATTACCAGCTCAGGCATCAGGATAGTTAGCTATGCCTTGAAAACTCTTTATATAGATCCTAATATGCTAATCTCAACAAATATTCTAGACAACATAAATGCCATGCTCAACAAACTATCAATTACTCACTCAAGTATGTGCTAAAGGTAAATGAAATTTTAACATGTTGTTCAAGCCATCCATTAAATTGCACTAAAACTAAACAGAAAGATATTTAAGATAAGGCATTGGGATATTTAATTTGATAGTAATTTTCAGGAAGAAAAAAAGTCTTGACTGAAATATTGATGCTTGAATGCCTCCGGTCCCTAGGCGCAAGTCGGGTTGACTTGTGATGCTTGGCTTATTGACATGAAGCAAAAGCCTTTTTGATAGGCTGATTCTTTTTTTGAAAAAGAGAGTTGTGTAGTCCTAAAAGAAACAATTCGTCAGAGAAACAAGTAGACCAAATCTTCGTGACTGTAAGCTGACTTATTGACATGACCCAGCATCCATTTTCTTTTCTGCAAGGAGGCTTCAGAATCCTCAATCAAACCAAATATCAATATATTTTTCCCACCCCATATTAAGAAAAAAAAAAAAAAAGACCGCTGCACAAAAACAGGGATGCTGAAACCATGGTCATTTCGTTGATTCTGCTGATGCTTTTCTTCCCATTTTGCACTTCCGTTGACACCTTAACACCAGACCAATCCATCAAGGATGGCCAGTCTTTGATTTCCAACAAAAATAATTTCGCCTTCGGCTTCTTCAGTCCCGGCAATTCTGGCAACCGGTATCTTGGTATTTGGTTTGTCAAAGTGCCAAATCAAACTATAGTGTGGGTGGCAAACAGGAATGATCCTATTATTGATTCCTCCGGTGTTCTCTCCATCAACCAGCATGGAAACCTTGTCCTCCATGACAGTTCTAAGCGTCTTCTTTGGTCTACAAATGTGTCTGTCCGGGGGACAACCTCCTCTGTTGCACAGCTTCAAGATTCAGGAAATCTGGTATTGGTCCAAGGCAATAACGAAAAGGTTATATGGCAAAGCTTTGATCATCCTACAGACACACTGCTTCCAGGCATGAGGCTTGGGTTGAATCGGATAACTGGGTTAGACAGGTTCTTGACATCTTGGAAGTCACAAGATGACCCCGGAACTGGGAACTACTTGTATAAGATGAATCCTACTGGCTCTCCACAAGTCGGCTTGTATAAGGGTTCGACTTTATATTGGCGGTCAGGTCCATGGCCGTGGCCAACATCACCATCATCAGCAACTGTCTCATGGCGTTTTACTTACGATTTTTTTGACAACGAAGATGAGGTATCTTGCTCCTACTTTTTTGATGACCCCTCCATCATTTCTAGACTAGTGCTTGACAACTCTGGATTGTTCCTTATGTGGAATGATAGGGACCTTCAATGGAAAGAATTCTGGTCAGTACCTAAATACCGGTGTGACAGCTATAGACACTGTGGTGCATATGGTAAATGTAGTCCCGAGTCTGATGACAGTCTTAATAAGTTTGAGTGTACGTGTCTGCCAGGGTATGAACCCAAGTCTCCAAAGAATTGGTATCACAGAGATGGTTCTGAGGGGTGTGTGAGGAAACAGTTGGGGTTGTCGATGTGTGGGAATGGAGAAGGGTTTGTGAAGGTGGAGCGTTTGAAGGGTCCTGATTCATTTAATGCAGTTTGGATGGACATGAGTTTGAGTAGCTCAGAGTGCGAGCAGGCATGCTTGAGAAATTGCTCTTGCACAGCTTTTGTCAGCGTGAATATTGATGGGAATGGAACCAGTTGCTTGGCATGGTATGGTGAATTGATTGACATTTCGGAAAATTCATTACTAAGGTGGGATGTAAATGTACGTGTAGATGCAACTGAATTAGGTGGCCTTCTCCACTTGCTTGCATTTTTCATAAATTTTCAATTCTGCCTATTTCAACTTACAGATCGTGGACTGATGTTTTTTTTTTTTGTCCTTCAGCTACTTACACAAGGAAGTCCAATGGTTTTCTTGGCCACAAGACGCAGCTGGCTATTACAATAATTTCTGTTATGGTGACATTGTTTCTGGTATGCTTGATAGCCTATATATGCCTAATGAAGAAGAGGAAAACAAAAGGTAACAAAATCACGTCCATTGTATTGTTCACACAAACACAGAGGAATATATATGTGTGTGTGTGTACATACTAAATCAAGAGTCATTTTAGTAGTCTACATGAGCTATATAAATGCTCAGTTGCAAAATTATAGTGAGCAATCTATCAATATGTTTTTGGACAGTGAAAAGAAAATTGCACGATCAATCATTATATTTTACCGGTACTAAAGGCTATTTGGAGGGAAATGAGCTAGAGGAGAGTAGTAGACATCCAGATTTATTGATCTTTGATCTAGGCTGCATAGTTGCTGCCACTGACAATTTCTCTCCAATCAACAAACTAGGGCAAGGTGGCTTTGGTTCTGTTTTTAAGGTACAGTCACAATTCATAATGACATCGTTTAAAGTAAATATCTTGCATATTTTTCTTTCTTTTTCAAATTCCATTATTGTGTGAGTGTGAATGCAGGAAAATGATTTACATAAGCTAAGACATAAGTTATTGAAGAATCAGATTGTGGCATTAAACTCAATTGCTTTGAAGTAATTGTTATGACTGAGCTTAATTTTGGATCATGGATTCAGGGTCAATTATCTAATGGACAAGAAGTAGCTATTAAAAGGCTATCCAACAGTTCAGCACAAGGAATAGAGGAATTCAAAAATGAAGTTTTGTTGATTGCAAAACTTCAGCATAGGAATCTTGTCAAGCTTTTTGGCTGTTGCATTCAGGGGGAAGAAAAGATGTTGATTTATGAGTACATGCCCAACAAAAGCCTTGACTTCTTCATTTTTGGTATGTCTTCTTTCTATAAATCGATTGCATTCATCTGTTTTATTTTCTTTTATTATTTATGTTTAAAGAATATATTTGGACTACATACAACCAAATATTTTTACACTAATTAAACACATTTTGAGTATACTGGAGTTAAATTTTATTGTAGATCATACAAGAAGTTCATTGCTTAATTGGGGTAAACGCTTTGAAATCATCATTGGGATCGCTCGTGGGATTTTGTATCTTCATCAAGACTCAAGATTAAAAATCATACATAGGGATCTTAAAACCAGTAATGTTCTCTTAGATGGTGAGATGAATCCTAAAATTTCGGATTTTGGGATAGCTCGTATATTCAATGGGGACCAAATTCAAGACACGACAACTAGAGTTGTCGGAACATAGTAAGTATCACCAAACACATGCACGCTTGCTTGCATAGTTGCCACCCTTACAGAAAATGAAGGCCTATGCAAACTTTAACTTTATTTTTAATATGGTTCACATGCAGTGGTTATATGTCACCAGAGTATGCAATATTTGGGAAATTTTCAACAAAATCAGATGTCTTTAGTTTTGGTGTCATATTGTTGGAGATTGTTAGTGGCAAGAAGAATAATAGTTCCTATCAAAACCACGATTCCCTAACTTTGATAGGGCATGTAAGTAATAAAAAACAACAATTTTTACCATTTGCATTTATAATACAGCCCCTTATGGATAATGCTATGAACCATATAGGTTTGGGAACTATGGAGAGAAGATAGAGTCTTGGATATAGTTGATTCATCAATAAATGACTCCTTTGATCCCCATGAAGTCTTGAGATGCATTCAAATTGGGCTCTTATGTGTGCAAGAAGATGCAATGGATCGACCAACAATGTTGGCAGTTCTTCTCATGCTAAGTTGTGAAACAACTCTACCTTCTCCAAAACAACCTGCTTTCATTTTTAGAAGACCTACCAATAATTTGAGATCAATCACTAGTGAGCGGTTTTGTTCTATAAATGACGTGACAATCACTGAATTCAAAGCTCGCTAAATGTAAAGATTCTAGTTAGTTGCATCTAAAATGCTTCTATAAGGGTTCCTAGGACAAATTAAAATTTTGCTCTTTTTTGTATTTATGAAAAAAAATGTAATTTCTTATTCATTTTATTCTTAAGTGTTAAATTTTTTACTTTTTTGTTTTAGTTGTTACACTTACCGCTACTACTTATATTGTTACTAATAATCTGTTTTTCTTAACTTAGTCAGTGGCATTGCGTGTCGGGTTTGAAATTCCACTCACATTATTGTAACTATTAAATTATTTGAAAATAAATACACATTAACTTGGTTTTTTATCATAAGATTCAATAATTGAGACACCCGCTACCTTTCTAGTTCGATTTTTCAATTAATTCTCTAAGGTTTTTTTTTTTTTTAAGAATCTAATTCTCCAAGTTTGTTCAACTCCCTTGTGAAAGTAACAATAATATTCTTTAATTTCTAAATAAGATGAAATATAAAAATAAATTGACTCTCCTTTTACTCCAAGTGATACAAAAGAAAATAGAATTGATGGTGAATATGACCTACTTAGGTGGACTGCACTCTCCCTTGACCTTGCAAGATCATTCTTTTTTTTTGGCTGAGAAGCCTCAATATATATATGTATTTAAAGCCAAAAATAAAAGAAAATTCAACTAAATCTCAAATTTGAGTCTAATTTTATGCTATGGGTGTCTCATCCATATATATATATATATATATATATATATATATATATATATATTTTTTTTTTTTTTTTTTTTTTTTTTTTTTAATTTGGTGCAAATTTCTTAATATTTTTGTGTTAAATGAGTTATTAAGTGTGAAAACTATAGAATCAAAATTAATAAACCTTAAAAAAAGTCACCATCATTGATTCATTTTTCTTATGGTATTATTATTATATAAATATTGGTTAGACAAACTAAAATTAAGAATTTCATGGATAACAATTTAAATGATTTTTTTTTCATTTGTTTTAAATAAACTTATATTTATTTTATTAGTAGATATTTTATATTTTCGAATATACAAACATTATATATATATATATAAATAAAAAGCCTTTGAAACTCCCACAATTTTTCAAGTTAACATTATTTTTATAAAAAAAAAAAAATTCTGATTTTCTTTCTTCTAAAACCCAATAATACAAAAACCTCAATCTCATTAAATGCAGACCTCCTTTCTTTCTCCTCAGTCGTTTGACAAAATCTTCTTCTTTCCCTAGAACTCTTCCCTACGCAAGTCATCTTTGTTTTCCCATTCCCAATCCGCAGGCTAACCTACACAAGCCATCTTTGTTTTCCTATTTGACTTTGCAAATCTTTGCTTTATTCCTCTAAGCTAAGGATGAGGAGCAAAATAAGAAGATTAATGCTGAAGCATAACACCCAAATAAATGTACTTATTGCCCAAAAGACTTGATGGGAGACACAAGACAAACATCTAAAATTCCATTTAAACATGGTAACAAAGATTGTGTTTTACACAAGGAAGTGAAAATCGTACAGTACCGTCTGATACGGCCGAAAAAATTCGTACCAGTCACCAAAACGGTACCGAAAATGTCTTAAAATGTACCGATTTAAATACCGAATGTCTCGGTTGATACCGGATGGTTCCATCTATACCGGCCATTTCAGATGGTATTTGTGCTTCCAACCGGTATAAAAAATGCTCTTCAAACCCAGTCGCAAGCACCTTCAATTTCTTCTTCGTCGCTGTGTTATTTTTCTCCTCTCCTTTTTGTCAGCGTCAACAACTCTTTGTAACGGTGTCTTCATCGTTTCTTTCTTTTAGCTTCTCTTTCTATCTTTTGCTTTCTCTTTTTTACCCTACTCTTTTTATTTCATTGCCTAGCTGTACCCCATGTTTCAAAAAGTAAGTGAAAGTATACGGTCTACCCATTAAAAAGTTGTGGACAAATCAATGAGTTTATGTGGTTTGTCAACCTTCTAGGTGGCAAATATTAATTAAGTTACTAATTGTAAGTTTTGATTTAATTTTTTTTTTCATTCTCAAATTAGTAGTTAATATATATTTATATTGAGTTTTAACACTTGGCTGGAGCTGAACATATTAATTTGGGATGGACTTCTCATTAAAAATAAATTCGGGATGGACTTAATTACAATTTTCAATATCTTTAATAGATTATATAAAATATTTATTAATTTAATAATAAAATATAAGTAAACTTGTAATGGTACATCGGTATTAACTAATACTGAAACATACCATTTTTCTGTTAAGCCAAAACAACTTCTGGTACGAAATTGATTGTCTTGGTTTTACAACCGTTGATCTTTGTACGTCCTTTTTTATTTTTTAATTTGGGTTTTCTAATTCTTTTGCTTTGTAAATATATAACGATTAACTATTGTGTTTTACAATCTTTGATCTTTATACGACTCTTTTTATTTTTTTTAATCTGGATTTTCTTATTCTTTTGCTTTATAAATATATAACGATTAACCATAGATCCTATACCTAAGATTGTTTATGATTATTTTTTTTTTCATTGTTTAAAGTTTAGACCCATTAAAAAATTTTGTTAATGGTTTTCCATGGATTTTTTTTCCCATTTCCTTTTGTTTTTGTAGGGTTGCTAGGAGCACAAACTAACAAGTGAGAAAAATATTTTATTTTATTTTATACAACTATAAATCACCAAACCCTATACCTATAATTGTTTATTATTCCAATTTTTTTTCATTATTTAAAGTTTTAGACCCATTAAAACTTATTCCTTTTTATAGGAACATGTATTTCTCTTTTGAATAGTCATATATATTTTTGAATTGTTTCAATAATTTCTAGGCTCTAAACCTTCTAATTCTTTAATTGTGTGTGTGTGTGTGTGTGTGTAGCATTTTAGAAGTTGCAGCATCTGAATTTTGCTTTAGTTTTTGCAATATTTGAACATGTTTGGTAGATTTCAACAATCAATTTTTCTCTTATATTTCTCTATTACGTAGTCATATATATTTTATTTTATTTTATTTTATTTCAATAATCTATAAGAAGTGAACCTTATGATTCTTTGGCCTTTCAAAAGTTTTAACATCTAGATTTTTTTAGTTATTTTTTTTGTAATATCTAAAATTATTTGACAAATTTCAATAATTATAGCCATGAATTATTCTTTTGAGGATAACACATTTTTCTCTTATATTTTCCTATTGTGTAGTCACATATATACTTCTTCTTCTTTTTTGTCTATAATTTGCAAGTTTTGAATCTTTTGATTTTTTTATAAATAATTTATACCTTTTGGAATTTTTGAAAATTTATATTTTTTTAGATTCATTTTTTTTGCAATATATATATATATATATATATATATATATATATATATATATATATATATATATATATATATATATGTACATATTAAATTAAGAGTCATTTCAGTAGCCTACATGAGCTATATAAATGCTCAATTGCAAAATTATAGTGAGCAATCTATCAATATGTTTTTGGACAGTGAAAAGAAAACTGCAACATCAATCATTATATTTTACCGGTACTAAAGGCTATTTGGAGGGAAATGAGCTAGAGGAGAGTAGTAGACATCCAAATTTATTGATCTTTGATCTAGGCTGCATAGTTGCTGCCACTGACAATTTCTCTCCAATCAACAAACTTGGGCAAGGTGGCTTTGGTTCGGTTTTTAAGGTAAAGTTACAATTCATAACGGCGTCGTTGAATGTTGATATCTTGCATAATTTCCTTTCTTTTTCAATTTCCATTATTGTGTGTGTGTGAATGTAGGAAAATGATTTACATAAGCTAAGACATAAGTTATTGAAGAATCAGATTGTGACATTGAACTCAATTGCTTTGAAGTAATTGTTATGACTAAGCTTAATTTTGGATCATGGATTTAGGGTCAATTATCTAATGGACAAAAAGTAGCTGTAAAATGGCTATCCAACAGTTCAGGACAAGGAATAGAGGAATTCAAAAATGAAGTTATGTTAATTGCAAAACTTCAACATAGGAATCTTGTCAAGCTTTTTGGCTGTTGCATTCAAGGGGAAGAAAAGATGTTGATTTATGAGTACATGCCCAACAAAAGCTTGGACTACTTCATTTTTGGTACGTCTTCTTTCTATAAATCTATTGCTTTGATCTGTTTTATTTTTTTTTATTATATATGTTCAAAGAATATATTTGGACTACATACAACCAAATATTTTTACACTATTTAATCATATTTTGAGCATTCTGGAGTTGAATTTTATTGTAGACCATACAAGAAGTACATTACTTAATTGGAGTAAACGCTTTGAAATCATTATTGGGATTGCTCGTGGGATTTTGTATCTTCATCAAGATTCAAGATTAAGAATTATTCATAGGGATCTTAAAACTAGCAATGTTCTCCTAGATGGTGAGATGAATCCAAAAATTTCAAATTTTGGGATAGCTCGTATATTCAATGGGGACCAAATTCAAGACAAGACAACTAGAGTTATCGGAACATAGTAAGTACTCATGTGCACACAAAGCCTTGAACACTTTCCACACATATAGAAAATGAAGGCCCATGCAAACTTTAACTCTATTTTTAATACCATTCACATGCAGTGGTTATATGTCACCAGAGTATGTAATTTTTGGGAAATTTTCAACAAAATCAGATGTATTTAGTTTTGGTGTCATATTGTTGGAGATCATTAGTGGCAAGAAGAATAATAGTTCTTATCAAGCACACTCTTCCCTTACTTTGATAGGGCATGTAAGTAACAAAAAAACAACAGTCTTTTCCATTTGCAATAATAATACAACCCCTTTTGGATAATGCTATAAACCATACAGGTTTGGTAACTTTGGAGAGAAAATGGAGCCTTGGATATAGTTGATTCATCGATTATTGAGTCATTTGTTCCTCATGAAGTCTTCAGATGCATTCAAATTGGGCTCTTATGTGTGCAAGAAGATGCAACAGATCGACCAACCATGCTGGCTATTCTTCTCATGCTAAGTTGTGAAACAACTATTCCTTCTCCGAAACAACCTGCTTTCATTTTCAAAAGGCCTACAAATGATTTGGGATCAGTCACAGGAAAGGAGTTTTATTCTATAAATGACATGACAATAACTATGTTTGAAGCTCGCTAAAAGGTAAAGATTGCTGCATCTAAATTGCTTCTATAAGTATTTATGGGAACAATTAACATTTTACTCGGTTTATATGACAAAATATAATTCATATTCTTTTTTATTTTCCTTTTGTACCAGGTGATCCAAAAGTAAAATATAAGTGTTATTGAATACTACCTGCTTCAGTGGACTGTACTTTCCCCTAACCTTTGAAGATATATAATTAACTGCAGTGCAAGCTTCATATGCTAATAAATAATACTTGAAGCATATTAGAGAATGATGGAACCTATAGAAAATTTTCTGAGCTCCAAGCAATAAGTCATAGCCAAACATTAGAACTTTTAGGAAAGCTCGAAGGCAAACATGCAGTCTGTTATGGATAGTACTATAGGTACAATGTTCTATTAATTTTTCAAGTAAATATCCTCATCATAATCAACTGGCAGGAATGCGTTTGCTGTTTATTCTCATTTTTTAAAAGCTCATTTAATCTAATCACCTGAAACCCTTGGATATTTTGATTTTGTTATGTATGCCAAGCCCTAGTTTCAAAGGCCTAAGATGCAGCTCAAAAGAAGACAGTTGTTTAAGAGTAATTCGTAATTTTGACATCCATTCAATTGATTGAAAGATGATTTTTGAGGGATGTTGACTTTGAAGGTGGCTCGTTGCATTGAAAATTGTGAAACCAAATTTAATTTAATTAGGACGATTGCTGCCTTGCTTTTTCAGGCCTTACATGACAACATATAAAAGGTTGTTATGGCATGGCTTCAACAAAGAGGTTTAGAGACTATTTTCGTGTGCCAGAGAGAGCCTAAACTTCATTTTGATCAACCTATTATTCCAAAGTCTTTATTCAACAATGGAGTTGGTATTTTTGGTGATCAAGAGCAAAAGTCAGAGAGCCTATTATATCATACGTTACTATAGAGAACAAATTTTCAAGGTGGTCCTTGGAGTTGTTTAGAGGGTCTAATTGTGATCACAGATGTAGATAATGAGAGAAGTGATTCATAGCTAAGAGTCCAAAGGGTGTGAAACTGGGGTGGGTTCCTAAGGAATGATAGAGAATGAATTCATAAATTGGGTTTTGAGGTGGCTTGTTTGTTTGTATTAATTTAGCACAAACCCAAAAATAAATTGTATTAATCTAGGCATCTAGCACAAAAACTTTCAAAGAAAACGAAGATGAAATGGACGAAGAGAGAAACACAGAATCATGGGTTTGTCTGCTGCAAAATTATGTTTGCAGTCTTGGAAGTGGAGGAGGCAATGGCTGCGGCAGGTCTGCCGTGGGAAGTTGCTAGTGGTCCTGTGCGTTTATATGTCAATTATGAAATTTGGTCACTTGTGATCAATTAATGAACCTCAAGTGTTTGACAATGTCCTTTTAAATACCATATGACAGTAGATGGTTGAATTGCTATTCATCTTTAATGGCTTAATGCACATAATTTTTCGTATGGTATTTCTAATTTTAGCCTAGTATTATGCTTCTCAAATTTGGTCGAACAGAAATTTTAATTTTACCAAATTATTTATTTATTAAAATAATTTTATTCCCTTATTATAATATGAAGTATTTTAGTGTCCCACTTGAAAGTTTAGTTTTGATTATCTGTACAAGGTATTCAATAGCTACCTAATGATGAAAATTTGTGATCTTTGCTAAGATTTGGTGATGCAAAGATTACAACAGAGAAGAAACTAAGCGAAGAAGAAAATTGAACAGAGACTACGAAATCTTAACTAACTTGAGATCAACACTAGCAAACTAAACTGACTCATAACAGCATTTTTAACAAACTCTCTATAACGGCTACATAAGATGACACCGTTTGGTGCTTTACACTTAAAAAGGCTTTGTTAAAACTTCATCATTTGTACCGGTAGTAATATCACGTGGACAGGCCACTCTGTTTTAATGACGGCACGTGAGGCCTAATAAGAAAACCCATCGTTTGATTATTATTATTATTATTATCAAGGTTAAAATGCAAATTACATTTTTTAAATTTTTAGTCATCTAACTTTACTTTCATTTAATTGAGTTTTTTAAATTTAAAATTTATTTAATTTAGATTTTTTGTCCAATTCCATTAAAAAAAAATGTCATTAAATATACAATTAACTAATGGAAAAATAATTATCACATAAAAAATCTATAAAATTAATAAATAATTTTATTTTTTTATCTGAAAACAATATTTTGAATGACATTTTCTTTAAAAGAAAATTGGATAAAAACTTAAATTGAATAAAAGTAAAGTTAAATAACTAAAATACCAAATTTGAGATCAATTAGCATTTTAGCCTTTTTTTTTTAATTATTTAATATTATTTTTTACGTACATTTATTTTGCTTTTACAAGTTCTAGTTAAACTAATAAAGTTTAAGATGGTTGAGCAAGAGATCTGGGTTCAATCTCCGCTTGCACTAAAAACTAATTGGTGTCTTAGTATGATTATAAAGAGCTATCATCTGAAGTAGAAGCCATATGATCAAACTCTCTATAAAATATATATTAAAAAAAAAAATGTTGCTTTTGTTGGGCCTAAAACGATGTTATTACCACACCATTTGTCACACCCTAAACCAAAAAGGGTCCAAATCATGAAAAACCGAGCTTTCAAGAGATATTGTAGGGGACTTTTTTTCTTCTTTCCATTTGATAAAATAAATAAATATACTGATCTCTCCACAATATAAGTCAGAGCTCTATGACACACTTACAAACAATACAAACTACAAATAATATGTCTCCAAATATACATGAAAATTCAAAACTCCAAATAAATAAACACAAAGTCACAATCCTCTCTAAGATACGTAACCTCAACAGAAAATCTAAGCCTATCAGGCCCAAGGCAACCAAACATCAAGAGCCCAACCTCCAATAGAATTAGCTATGGCCTCAAAAATTTTGTAAGTTGAGTCACCAGCAATTTATAGCACAAATCTCCCGCTTAGCATAGTACCCTAATCACCACCAACAAACTAAGCTCCACGTCCGACGTATAGCTAATTTATTTGTAAAACTATTGAAGAGTGGAATGAGCCAAAACCCAGTAAGTAGCATAATTAAAGGGGGCATGGGAAATGCAAGTCTCATGATAATTAACATTTTTACAAAACACAAAACACGTTACATTTTGGGAGTTTCCACTTAATTTCTGCAAAATCAATCTTCATAGATAAAATGACAAGAATGATTGGAACGGTATAGAACAAAGCTTTTCAAAATATCTCCATGTGAAACTACATACTATATACTGTGAGCAATAATAACACCGTTCCAAAACTAGAAAATCCAACCCAAAGCCGGAAATCATTGCCAACAAAGCTGAAACTAATCTACCGACACAAAGCCAGAAATCATTGCTAACACAAAACCGAAACTAATTCGCTAACACAAAGCCGAAACTTAATAACCATCACAAAGACAGGTGCTAAGATACTATGTCACACAGACTATAGTATCTAGTCAAGTAATTACCGGGTAATCACATGTCACAGCCTAAGGGTAAAAACATAAAAAGCTCACAATTTACATGAAATCAAAACACAATTCAATTTCAAGTAGTTTCATAAAAACCTTTGAAATACCATACCCAATATATTCACAACGTTCTCAAAACCTTCAAACTCATTTCTTGTCATGAAGGTGTTGTATCAATTTTCCCAAATATCACAAGTCAAGATAAAAAAATCTTTAAATTTTGCAAATAATGCAATAAATCCATAAAATTCATTATCTAGAATTTAATCAAAGATGCTAGTCTTTCCCATGCTAACAACTCATGCATTTCCCCATATGCAATAAGAAGTATGATACACTTTCAATGCTTCATGCATTTTCTATAAATGATTAATAATAACAGTACACATAGTACGTTTTAGGAGAGCCATGAATAATGTTCCAAAATGGGTTTAATCATGAAATACTTGAGTGCAATAATAATTATTTTTCAAAAATCCCATTAAGAAGTTACTTACCTCAGAAGGCCAACCAATTTTACCTCAACCGGGCACCATGAAATCAACCAATCCCATCACTAGGTCCATCATCAAAAATCTTGGAACCTAGAAACAAAATGATCAAGCCTATAAATAACAATGCCCATCACAAAGTACAATCAAACTTGTCTCCATAGATCGAAAATGTCCCATAAAATCAAAATTGAGGGCCTAGAGCTTAACTTGACTATCGAAAGGCACCTATTCCCAAAGGATACCAAACAAGCATACAAATGATCCAAAGGACCATAACACAACCAAAGCATTATAATACACTACTGCAAACAATATGCATTCATTAGATAACATAACACATCACTTCAAAAATGAAGTAGCTAATCTCAAGAATTTCTTTTGGGTACCAACTAATAAAACCAAGCCATTATAACAATTCTTATAAATTCCAAGCATTCACAACAAAACAACCATGTTTAAGTGTTACACTAATTCATGTATTAATAATGTCAATACATATTACATCACATAGGAATCAATTATAACATCATCTAATTACTTTCAAAGTTCTAAAACTCATTACATATCTCACAAAGTCCAGCTTTAAATTGAATAAATAACTATAAACAATTAAACCCAACCTCATAACTCAATGAGGTAAAATATCAAACACTTGATGTGCAAAAAGCACAACTTCAAGGCACTTAAACTTCTATGGTTAACACTTTCATTACCCATTTGTTTTAAAACAAGTTCATAGCACCATATCATCAAAATTTCACATACCCACCCCTCCACAACTCCAAAACCTCCAAACCCCATTACCCAAGACAAAATCGTGATTGGGTGAACGCTCAAGACCAAACCAAACTTTTCATTCCAAATAAGAATTTCTTACGTAAACCCAATAAGCTTGCTCTAGCACAAACCCCATAGCTAGATTTTACTTAGTTTTGTTAGGAAAATAGGAATTTTACCTCAAATTCCTTGCTTGGCCAGATGGGTCCCTCTCTTCCCAAAATCTTTTCTTCACAACCGGTGGTGGCGGCTTGAAAAGAAACTCAGGGCTGAAGTATTTTTAGTGGAAAACCATGGAGAAAGAGAGAGAGATGGAGGGATTCAAGTGAGAGAAAGAGAGAGATAGAGAGAGACGTGAATGTGAAAGTGGATGACACCATTTTTTTTTCCTCTTCTGGTATCGTGGTCAAAAAAGGAAATGGAAAAAGGGGATTCACCGTTATTTAAAAAGTATCAGATTTCACATGAAAGTCAGGTACTCAATGTGTGATTCTAAGTTCAACTCATGTTTTTAAGATTACTTTCACTTCAGGCACACAGTAGGGAGTTTATTAGAGTACTCTCTCTGTTGTCCGACATTTTTCTCTGGTGTTGCGTTTTATTTGTTTGTGTATGTGATTTATTTATTTAGTTGTTTTTGTTCAGTGTTTGTGTGTGGGTGTGTTTTAGATTGGTAGCAGATTGAGTTGGAGAAGAAACCATGTGGCCGAAGATATTAAATTCCGGGGTTTAGGCCCAGTCCTCTTAGTCTTATCACTTATGCTAAAGGGTGTGAAGGAGCTTGCCGATGCTGTCAAAGTCACCATGGGTCCCAAGGGCTAAGGAATTCTATGGCTACCTAATCACATCATTCTTTAATTCATATTTCTGACTATTGCTATCTATGCAATTCATATCTTAAAAATAAGTTTGCTTAGCATTGGTGTTTCTACTCACTTTGGGCCCAAAAATGAATCATTTGTTATATAATAGATATATGTCAAATTGCTCATTGATTGAGTGCTGAAGATATTTGTGATTTTACTTTTTGTCTGTTTGAGTTAGTGTGATTGAAAGAGTTTTAGAGTTATTACTTTACAAGTCCTTTTAGAGTGTATGGAAATTACAGTAAATATTTGCTTCTTATCCACTAAAAAACAAGGGAAAGAAATATGTATATATATATATATATATATATTTAAAGTAAAGATGCCTGATGTTTGAAGTTCTCTACATCTGCTTTCTTCATATAACGAATTTTGCAATGGATGGCAGATATAGTGGGATAAAAGAAATTATAAAATCCATGTGTTTTAGTTATGCAATACAGTTTACCTTGTCCACTACCTTGAACTTAAGGCTTACATGCCAGATAGAGTATACTTTGATCTCATATGCATGGTTGGGAATCCAGATAGTCTTTTAAATTTTAAAATTGTGCTTCCAATTAGCTGTATTATTTTTCCCTATTTGTCCCTTTTTTTTTTTCCTTTTAGGACATGATTTTCATACTTTTCTTTTTGTATACAATCAAAGCATTTAGTATATGGCATAGTGTATGCTAGATTGTAAAGACTACAAACAACTGGTAGTAGGTTGATTCATGAAAGCCCTTGAGATTTTCCGAAATGAGGTTAGCCAAAGAACAGCAGAAAACTCTGGCATGATGCTAAATTTCCAATTACCAGCTCAGGCATCAGGATAGTTAGCTCTGCCTTGATAACTCTTTAGATCCCAATATGCCAATCTCAGCAAATTTTCTGGACAACATAAATGCCATCCTCATCAAACTATCAATTACTCACTCAAGTATGTGCTAAAAGTTAATGAAATTTTAACATGTTATTCAATCCATCCATTAAATTGCAATAAAACTAAACAGAAAGATATTTAAGATTAGGTATTGGGACATTTAATTTGATAGTCATTTTCAGGTAGAAAAAAAAAGCCTTCACCGAAAATTGATGCTTTAATTTGATATTTAAGATTATTGACTTGATGCAATATCCATTTTGATACGCTAGTTTTTTGTTTCAAAAAAGATGCGCTTAGTCCTAAGAAGAGGGCATAGATTGAATAGTCAGAGACAAGGACCAGAGAGATAAGACTTCATAATTCTCTCTTTCTCACGGTAGGAAGACTTCATAATTCTCAATCAAACCAAATGTCAATATTTTTTGCCCCAAACCCCAAAAAAATGTTATTTTCAGTGAAAGACCAATCACACAAACATGGATGCTGAAAAACTGATCATGTATTTGGTTTTCTGTAAGGAGGCTTCAGAATCCTCAATTATATTTTTCCCACCCCATAAAAAAAAAAAAAAAAAAAAAAAAGACCGCTGCACACAAACATGGATGCTGAATCCCTGGTCATGTCGTTGATTCTGATCATGCTTTTCTTCCCATTTTGTACTTCCGTTGACACCTTAACACCAGACCAATCCATCAAGGACGGCCAATCTTTGATTTCCAATAAAAACAATTTTATCTTAGGCTTCTTTAGCCCTGGCAACTCTAGCTATCGGTATCTTGGTATTTGGTATGCCAAAATGAAAAAACAAACTTTGGTGTGGGTTGCAAACAGAAATGATCCTATCAGTGATTCCACCGGAGTTCTCTCCATCAACCAATCTGGAAACCTTGTTCTTCATGACAGTCACAACCGTCTTCTTTGGTCTACAAATGAGTCTGTCCAAGGGACAACCTCCTCTGTTGCTCAGCTTCAAGATTCAGGAAACCTGGTATTGGTCCAAGACAATAACAAAATGTTGTTATGGCAAAGCTTTGACTATCCTACAGACACTTTGCTTCCAGATATGAAGATTGGGTTGAACAGGATAACTGGGCTCAACAGTTTCTTGACATCTTGGAAGTCAGAAGATGACCCTGGAACTGGGGACTTCTCCCTTAAGCTCAATCTTACTGGCTTTACACAATTGCTGTTGTATGAGGGTTCAACCCCATGTTATCGAGCAAGTCCATGGCCATGGAACAGACCAGCATTCATACCCTCACTCGGTTATAACTCAAATTTTGTTAACAATGAAGATGAGATTTCTTCTTTCTTCTCTCTTAATGATCCCTCCATCATTATAAGATTTTTGGTGGACAGCTCTGGATTGTACCAACAACTTACTTGGAATGATGGTGATCGGCAATGGAAGCAAGTATGGTCAACACCTAGATCGTGTGATAACTATGGAAGCTGTGGTGCATACGGTATATGTATTGTTGACAGCACTTCCAGGTTTATGTGTACCTGTTTGCCAGGGTATGAACCCAAGTCTCTCAGAGATCGTTCTGAGGGATGTGTGAGAAAGAAGTTGGGGTTGTCAATGTGTGGAAATGGAGAAGGATTTGTGAAGGTGGCACATTTGAAGACTCCTGATACATTTGATGCAGCTTGGATGGACATGAGTATGAGTAGCTTAGAGTGCGAGCAGGCATGCTTGAGGAATTGTTCCTGCACAGCTTTTATCAATTACAATACTAATGGTAAGGGATTCGGTTGCTTATCATTTTATGGTGAACTGATCGACATTTTAGAGTTTACAGATGATGGGTGGGATTTAAATGTTCGTGTTGATGTGACTGAGTTAGGTAGTCTTCTTTTCTAGCTCTCATTTTCCTAAATATTCATTTATGTCTCTTTCACTCTATGGGTTACGGTTATTTTTGTTCCCTGCAGCTAAGTATACAAGGAAGTCCAAAGGTTTTCTTGGAAAGAAGAGGAAACTAGCTATTACAATATTGTCTCTTGCTATGCCATTGTTTTTGGTATCCTTGCTAGCGTATATATGGCTGATGAAGAAAAGGAAATCAAAAGGTAAAAAAATCACTTGCATTGTATTGTTCACATACACGTGTATATCAGGATTCATTTAGACTAGTCCTCCACATGATGAGAGGTATATAACCGCTCCATTGTGAAATTATAGTGAGCAATGTCTTTCTACATGTTCGGACAGTGAAGAGAGAATTGCATAATCAATCATTAAATTTTACTGGTACCAAAGAGTATTTGGAGGGAAATGAGCTCGAGGAAGGTAGCAGGCATCCAGATTTATCAATTTTTGATCTAAGCTGCATAGTTGCTGCTACTAACAATTTCTGTCCGACCAACAAACTTGGGCAAGGTGGTTTTGGTTCTGTTTTTAAGGTATAGTTACAATTCATAATGACGTTGAATGTTGATATCTTGCCTATATCCCTTTCTGTTTCATATTCCATTATCTTGAATGCACAGTAAATGAGTTTTATAAGCCAAGACATAAGTGATTGAAGAATCAAATTGTGGTATTGAACTCAATTGCTTTGAACTAATTGTTATGACTAAGCTTAATTTCCGATCATGAATTCAGGGTCAATTATCTAATGGACAACATATAGCTGTAAAAAGGCTATCCAAAAGTTCAGGGCAAGGAATAGAAGAATTCAAAAATGAAGTTATGTTGATTGCAAAACTTCAACATAGGAATCTTGTCAAAATTTTTGGTTGTTGCATTCAGGAGGAAGAAAAGATGTTGATTTATGAGTACATGCCAAACAAAAGCTTGGACTCCTTCATTTTTGGTACGTTTTCTTTCCATAAATTTATTGCATGCATATGTTTTACTTTCTTCTGTCATATATGTTGAATGAATATATTTGAAGTGCATAAAACCGCATATTTCAACACTATGTATATCACATTTTGAATACATTGAACCGAATTATTGTTGTAGATCATACAAGAAGTTCATTGCTAAATTGGAGGAAACGTTTTGAAATCATAATTGGGATTGCTCGAGGGATTTTGTATCTTCATCAAGACTCACGATTAAGGATTATTCATAGGGATCTTAAAACCAGCAATGTTCTACTTGATGGTGAGATGAACCCCAAAATTTCGGATTTTGGCATTGCACGTATAATCAAAGGGGATCAAATTCAAAACAAAACAACTAGAGTTGTCGGAACATAGTAAGTATCACTCAAACACATGCCTGCATGTGTGCATTGAGACTTGCACACTTGCCATACATACAACAAATAAAGGCCTATGCAAACTTTAACATTTTCTTTAATATTGTTCACATACAGTGGTTATATGTCACCGGAGTATGTAATATTTGGGAAATTTTCAACCAAATCTGATGTCTTTAGTTTTGGTGTCATATTGTTGGAAATCGTGAGTGGCAAGAAAAACACAGTTTCTTATCAGAACCACCCTTCCTTGACATTAATAGGGCATGTAAGTAACAGAAAACATTAATCTTTACTATTGGCATTTATAATACAACCCATATATGGATAATGCTATGACTGACACAGGTTTGGGAACTTTGGAAGGAAGATAGAGCCTTGGATATAGTTGATTCGTCAATAAATGAGTCATTTGTTTCCCTAGAAGTCTTGAGATGCATTCAAATTGGGCTCTTATGTGTGCAAGAAGATGCAATGGACCGACCAACAATGTTAGCAGTTCTTCTCATGCTGAGTAGTGAAACAGCTCTTTCTTCTCCGAAACAACCTGCTTTCATTTTCAGAAGTGCTACCAATGATTTTGAATCAATCATAGGAGGGGAGCTTTATTCTATAAATGATGTGACAATAACCAAATTTGAAGCTCGCTAAAGGCAAAGATTCTAGTTAAGCTACATCTAATTTGCTTCTATAAGGATTCTAGTTAACTGCATCTAGATTGCTTCTATAGGGATTTGTAGGACAAATTAATATATTACTCATAAATATTTGAAATGCCTCTTTATGATTAGTGAGACATTATTTTTGTAATTTCAATATTGTAAAACTTGTAATACCAGTATGACTCATAAATCAATGTTGTCTTGTGTGGCGACCGAAAAGCCCATGTAAAGCCCATGACACAAAACACTGTGACAGAGGCCATAAAAATTGCAAACAAAACAACGGTTTTTTTTTTTTTTTTTTGGAGCCAAGATAAGCTGGGAGCGTAAACACCCACCGGCTTGTGTTCTTTGTAACCAAACTCAACTCCATTGTTGAAGAAAAATGCGAGCTTTGAGAGAGAGAGAGAGAGAGAGATTGTTGAGACTTGAGAGTGTACTGTTTGAGCTTGCATGGTGGTATTTTTGATAAAGAAGGATGGATCACTAAGAACAGCACCCAACAGCAGGTGAGAGAATCAATCAGTGGTTGTAGGATTATCTATGTTAGTTAATGTTTGTAATGATCCCCCTCTCTGTGTCGTGTTTTTTGTGTGTGTGTGTGATTTAGATTGGTAACAGATTGAGTTGGAGAAGAAATTATGCACCCAAAGATATAAAATTTGGGGTTTTGGCCTGGGCTCTCTCTTATGCTAAAGGGTGTGGAGGAGATTGCTGTTGCTGTCAAAGTCACCATGGGTCCTAATCACACCATTCCTTAATTCATATTTCTGACCATTCTTTAATAATGCCTCAATAATAAGTTTGACCAGCATTGGTCTTTCTACTCACTTTAGACCAAAAAATCAATCATTCTTTTAAGTTTTCCATATCTGCTGTCTTCATATAGCATATTTTGCAATGGATGGGAAATATGGTACAATAAATGAGGTGAATATAATGTTACACTATTAAAGAGTCAATAAAAAGGCTAGTGTAAGTCCATGTGTTTTGGCCATGAGAAAGTTACAACATACTATTAACCTTCAGCTCCAACCCAATTCACCTATCTCAACCCATTTTCTAGATCCCTCATTTGCCAACCTATTAAGTTGCTCTAAAACTTAAGAAAAATATATTTAAGATAAGTATTGTGATATTTTGTCACGTCCCAAACCTAAAAGGGTCCAAAGCATGAGAAATACATCCCAAAAGTACCTGTAGATTTTTCCTTTTTGACAATTCAATCCAAACAATTCATACCAAGTACCAACATCAAGAACTTTCATAATAATTTCATTAAAGATACTTCCAAAGTAAGTCAAATCTTTATGCAATAATTACAAGGACCATTGGCCACAAAAGAATGAAGGTCTGAATTAACTACATATAAACATCTTGTTTCTAAGATGGGATAAAAGTCATCACCAAAATCAATTACAAAACAATTGTGCAAAATATCCCTAGTGTGTGCAGCTCCAACACTAGGTTAGGAGTCTCATACTCCTAAGGTCTATAATACCAAAAGTCTAGCCTCCAGAAAGTAGTGGCCTATCTATTACAAGCCATAACATCTAACTCAAAAGGTTGTAGCCTGCTCTGTAAAAATTCATAATTAAACAGTAGTGAGACAAAGCTCAGTAAGTAGCAATGTTAATGTGCTACTGGCTGTGTCACAAAGACTGCAAGTACTGGTTACTAGCTACTGTGTCACACAGACTCAGGTGCCATAATATAATCCACCATGTTACAAAGACTTAGGTGTTGCACTACTGGCCGTGTCACAAAAACTGCAAGTACCAGTTATCGGCTACTGTGTCACTTAGACTCAGGTGCCATCATACCAACATCACAAAGATCCAAGTATTTGGTTGGGTAATCACTAGGAAATCACAATTGCCATGACATGGGGTAAGGTGTAATAGAGATCTGGCAAGTTTATATAATTGAGTTTCATAACACATTTCTGATAAATTTGCATAATTTCCAAAGAAATTCCTATCCAGTAGGATTTCCCACCCACTTGTCAAATGATGCTTTCCAATTCTTTAAATTATCCAATTATTTGTAATATCCATTATAAATGAATCACATCAAGGCCAATCTCCTAGAATTAATAAAAACTTTTCATTATTCCCACATTATATATATACACACATTACATGTTTTAATTAGCTACTTACCTTGCAAGACCGCATGAAAGCCTAGCTTCCAAGTGCTCCAACAAGAATTAGTTAGAACCTAAAGAAAAGGTATACAAGTTTATCAAGACAAGTTTGAAGATCTTAAACTAAGTCTAGTTAAGTAACTTTAATCTCCCATAGAAACAGTTTACTTAGGCAAGCCTAAACTTAGAATGTTGGGCATATTTTATTAGCTCCTTTGAGGTCATCCTCTTGCCAATCACAACTTTACCCAAAAATCTCCTTAATCTCATAAAATTTCTTTAGAAACTAAGAATTTCTTCACTTAAAAGATGTCTCACAAAACTAGCATCACAAGCATTTACCAAGACAATAAGGCATCAAACCCCCCAAATCTCAGCTATAGAAAACCTCAAATGGCCACCATTAATTTAAATAAATAAAAACCCTAAGCCCTTCATCAGAATATGTTCACCAAATCAAAACTATTAAGGCTTAATCATGTGAATATCACTTCAAAAGCTTAAATCAACAATATGAAAATCCACCAAATTATTTAGAGTTTTTACCTTAATAGTTAGAGATGAAGGAGCCTAGAGATTCTTATGAAGTTCCTCGGTGAATCCGATGGAGTGCTGGTCGGTAAGGGTGAGAGAGAGATGGAGGTGTTTACGTGTGTGTTTTTGTGTGAATAAAAGAAAGCAAAGTGGGAGAGAAGGCCTTAGGTGACCGGTCAAGAGAGAGTGAGGGATAGATGAATTGATTAGTATTTTAGTGAATCAACGCTCCTTGATTCACTTGTACGGTTCTATTCAACGGCTCTGATTCCTCTCTTTCTCTCTCTCCCCTCCAGCTTTCTCCGGACCCCTCTCTCGCTCTCTCCTTACTTTTCCTTATCTTCTTTTTCTCTCTTGTTACTGTTGAGTGAAAGTTAGCGAAAGCACCTCCTACCTTTTTAGAACATGGATGCTGAATCCATGGTCATACCATTGATTCTGATCGTGCTTTTCTTCCCATTTTGCACTTCCGTTGACACCTTAACACCAGACCAATCCATCAAGGATGGCCAGTCTTTGATTTCCAACAAAAATAATTTCGCCTTGGGCTTCTTCAGTCCCGGCAATTCTAGCTACCGTTATCTTGGTATTTGGTTTTTCAAAGTGCCAAAACAAACTATAGTGTGGGTGGCAAACAGGAATGATCCTATTATTGATTCCTCCGGTGTTCTCTCCATCAACCCCTATGGAAACCTTGTCCTCCATGACAGTTTTAACCGTCTTCTTTGGTCTACAAATGCGTCTGTCCAGGGGACACCCTCTGTTGCACAGCTTCAAGATTCAGGAAATCTGGTATTGGTTCAAGGCAATAACGAAAAGGTTATATGGCAAAGCTTTGATCATCCTACAGACACACTGCTTCCAGGCATGAGGCATGGGTTGAATCGGAAAACTGGGCTAGACAGGTTCTTGACATCTTGGAAGTCGCAAGATGACCCCGGAACTGGGGACTACTTGTATAAGATGAATCCTACTAGCTCTCCACAAGTCGTCTTGTATAAGGGTTCGACTTTATATTGGCGGTCCGGTCCATGGCCGTGGCCCACATCATCATCAGCAGCAACATCCTCATCGAGTTTTAAGTATTATTTTGTTAACAACGAAGATGAGGTATCTTACAACTACTTTTTCGATGACGCCTACATCATTTCTAGAATAGTGCTTCACAACTCTGGATTGATCCAGCTCCTTATGTGGAATGATGGTGATCTTCAATGGAAGGAATTCTGGTCAGCACCCAAATACCGGTGTGACAACTATAGACACTGTGGTGCATATGGTAAGTGTGGTCCCGAGTCTGATAACAGTCTTAATAAGTTTGAGTGTACGTGTCTGCCAGGGTATGAACCCAAGTCTCCAAAGAATTGGTATCACAGAGATGGTTCTGAGGGGTGTGTGAGGAAACAGTTGGGGTTGTCGATGTGTGGGAATGGAGAAGGGTTTGTGAAGGTGGAGCGTTTGAAGGGTCCTGATTCATTTAATGCAGTTTGGATGGACATGAGTTTGAGTAGCTCAGAGTGCGAGCAGGCATGCTTGAGAAATTGCTCTTGCACAGCTTTTGTCAGCGTGAATATTGATGGGAATGGAACCAATTGCTTGGCATGGTATGGTGAATTGATTGACATTTCGGAAAATTCATTTCAAAGGTGGGATGTAAATGTACGTGTAGATGCAACTGAATTAGGTGGCCTTCTCAACTTGCTTGCATTTTTCGTAAATTTTCATTTCTGCCTATTTCAACTTACAGATCGTGGACTGATGTTTTTTTTTTTTTTTCTCCTTCAGCTACTTACACAAGGAAGTCCAATGGTTTTCTTGGCCACAAGAGGCAGCTGGCTATTACAATAATTTCTGTTATGGTGACATTGTTTCTGGTATGCTTGATAGCCTATATATGCGTAATGAAGAAGAGGAAAACAAAAGGTAACAAAATCACGTCCATTGTATTGTTCACACAAACACAGAGGAATATATATGTGTGTGTGTACATATTAAATCAAGAGTCATTTTAGTAGTCTACATGAGCTATATAAATGCTCAGTTGCAAAATTATAGTGAGCAATCTATCAATATGTTTTTGGACAGTGAAAAGAAAATTGCACGATCAATCATTATATTTTACCGGTACTAAAGGCTATTTGGAGGGAAATGCGCTAGAGGAGAGTAGTAGACATCCAGATTTATTGATCTTTGATCTAGGCTGCATAGTTGCTGCCACTGACAATTTCTCTCCAATCAACAAACTTGGGCAAGGTGGCTTTGGTTCTGTTTTTAAGGTACGGTTACAATTCATAATGACATCGTTTAATGTAGAGATCCTGCATATTTTCCTTTCTTTTTCAAATTCCATTATTGTGTGAGTGTGAATGCAGGAAAATGATTTACATAAGCTAAGACATAAGTTATTGAAGAATCAGATGGTGGCATTGAACTCAATTGCTTTGAAGTAATTGTTATGACTGAGCTTAATTTTGGATCATGGATTTAGGGTCAATTATCTAATGGACAAGAAGTAGCTATTAAAAGGCTATCCAACAGTTCAGCACAAGGAATAGAGGAATTCAAAAATGAGGTTTTGTTGATTGCAAAACTTCAGCATAGGAATCTTGTCAAGCTTTTTGGCTGTTGCATTCAAGGGGAAGAAAAGATGTTGATTTATGAGTACATGCCCAACAAAAGCCTGGACTTCTTCATTTTTGGTATGTCTTCTTTCTATAAATCGATTGCATTCATCTGTTTTATTTTCTTTTATTATTTATGTTTAAAGAATATATTTGGACTACATACAACCAAATATTTTTACACTAATTAATCACATTTTGAGTATACTGGAGTTAAATTTTATTGTAGATCATACAAGAAGTTCATTGCTTAATTGGGGGAAACGCTTTGAAATCATCATCGGGATCGCTCGTGGGATTTTGTATCTTCATCAAGACTCAAGATTAAAAATCATACATAGGGATCTTAAAACCAGTAATGTTCTCTTAGATGGTGAGATGAATCCTAAAATTTCGGATTTTGGGATAGCTCGTATATTCAATGGGGACCAAATTCAAGACATGACAACTAGAGTTGTCGGAACCTAGTAAGTATCACCAAACACATGCATGCTTGCTTGCACAAATCCTTGCACAGTTGCCACCCTTACGGAAAATGAAGGCCTATGCAAACTTTAACTTTATTTTTAATATTGTTCACATGCAGTGGTTATATGTCACCAGAGTATGCAATATTTGGGAAATTTTCAACAAAATCAGATGTTTTTAGTTTTGGTGTCATATTGTTGGAGATTGTTAGTGGCAAGAAGAATAATAGTTCTTATCAAAGCCACGATTCCCTAACTTTGATAGGGCATGTAAGTAATAAAAAACAACAATCTTTACCATTTGCATTTATAATATAGCCCCTTATGGATAATGCTATGAACCATATAGGTTTGGGAACTATGGAGAGAAGATAGAGTCTTGGATGTAGTTGATTCATCAATAAATGACTCCTTTGTTCCCCATGAAGTCTTGAGATGCATTCAAATTGGGCTCTTATGTGTGCAAGAAGATGCAATGGATCGACCAACAATGTTGGCAGTTCTTCTCATGCTAAGTTGTGAAACAACTCTACCTTCTCCAAAACAACCTGCTTTCATTTTTAGAAGACCTACCAATAATTTGGGATCAATCACAGGTGAGTGGTTTTGTTCTATAAATGATGTGACAATCACCGAATTCAAAGCTCGCTAAATGTAAAGATTCTAGCTAGCTGCATCTAAAATGCTTCTATAAGGGTTTCTAGGACAAATTAAAATTTTGCTTTTTTTTGTATTTATGAAAAAAAATGTAATTTCTTATTCATTTTATTCTTAAGTGTTAAATTTTTTACTTTTTTTTTTTTTTCAGTTGTTACACTTACCGCTACTACTTATATTGTTACTAATAATCTGTTTTTCTTAACTTAGTCAGTGGCATTGCGTGTAGGGTTTGAAATTCCACTCTCATTATTGTAACTATTAAATTATTTGAAAATAAATACACATTAACTTGGTTTTTTATCATAAGATTCAATAATTGAGACACCCGCTACCTTTCTAGTTCAATTTTTCAATTAATTCTCCAAGTTTTTTTTTTTTTTTTTTTTTTGAGAATCTAATTCTCCAAGTTTGTTCAGCTCCCTGTGAAAGTAACAATAATATTCTTTAATTTCTAAATAAGATGAAATATAAAAATAAATTGACTCTCCTTTTACTCCAAGTGATCCAAAAGAAAATAGAATTGATGGTGAATATGACCTACTTAGGTGGACTGCACTCTCACTTGACCTTGCAAGATCATTCTTTTTTTCTTTTTTCGGCTGAGAAGCCTCAACATATATATATATATATATATATATATATATATATATATATATATATATATGTATTTAAAGCCAAAACTAAAAGAAAATTCAACTAAATCTCAAATTCGAGTCTAATTTTATGCTATGGGTGTCTCATCCATATATATATATATATATATATATATATATATATATATATATATTTTTTTTTTTTTTTTTTTTTTTAATTTTGGTGCAACTGTTTACTACACTACAAAAATTAAGGAATCTAATTTAAATTTCTTAATTTTTTTGTGTTAAATGAGTTATTAAGTGTGAAAACTATAGAATCAAAATTAATAAACCTTAAAAAAAGTCACCATCATTTATTCATTTTTCTTATGGTATTATTATTATATAAATATCGGTTAGACAAACTAAAATTAAGAATTTCATGGATAACAATTTAAATGATTTTTTTTTCATTTGTTTTAAATAAACTTATATTTATTTTATTAGTAGATATTTTATATTTTCAAATATACAAACATTATATATATATATATATATATATATATATATATATATATATATATATATATATATATATAAATGAAGCCTCTAAAACTCCCATAGTTTTTCACATTAACATTATTTTAAAAAAATAAATAAAAATTCTGATTTTCTTTCTTCTAAAATCCAATAATACAAAAACCTCAATCTCATTAAATGCAGACCTCCTTTCTTTCTCCTCAGTTGTTTGACAAAATCTTCTTCTTTTCCTAGAATTCTTCCCTACACAAGTCATCTTTGTTTTCCCATTCCCAATCTGTAGGCTAACCTACACAAGCCATCTTTGTTTTCCTATTTGACTTTGCAAATCTTTGCTTTATTCCTCTAAGCTAAGGATGAGGAGCAAAAGAAGAAGATTAATGCCAAAGCATAACACCCAAATAAATGTACTTATTGCCCAAAAGGCTTGATGGGAGACACAAGACAAGCATTTGAAATTCCATTTAAACATGGTACCAAAGATTGTGTTTTACACAAGGAAGTGAAAATCGTACAGTACCGTCCGATACGGCCGAAAAAATTCGTACCAGTCACCAAACCGGTACCGAAAACGTCTAAAAATGTACTGGTTTAAATACCGGATGTTTTGGTTGATACCGGATGGTTCCGTCTATACCGGCCATTTCGGATGGTATTTGTGCTTCCGACCGGTATAAGAAATGCTCTTCAAACCCAGTCACAAGCACCTTCAATTTCTTCTTGAAGGGTCCGTTTGGATTGAGCTTATTGTTGCTGAAACTAAAAACTGAAAACTGAAAGTATTATAACAAAATAATTTTTAAATGTGTGAATAGTATCGTGGGACCCATTTTTAATATTTTTTAATGCGTAAACAGTGAATCCATGTGAAGTTACTGTTCACACATAGGAAAAAAAAAAGAAAAAACATGAAACTAAAAACGCAACAATCATCTCAATCCAAACACTCACTTCTTCGCTGCGTTATTTTTCTCCTCTCCTTTTTGTCAGCGTCAACAACTCTTTGTAACGGTGTCTTCATCGTTTCTTTCTTTTAGCTTCTCTTTCTATCTTTTGCTTTCTCTTTTTTACCCTACTTTTTTATTTCATTGCCTAGATGTACCCCATGTTTCAAAAAGTAAGTGAAAGTATACGGTCTACCCACTAAAAAGTTGTGGACAAATCAATGAATTTATGTGGTTTGTCAACCTTCCAGGTGGCAAATATTAATTAAGTTACTAATTGTAAGTTTTGATTTTTTTTTTTTTTCATTCTCAAATTAGTAGTTAATATATATTTATATTGAGTTTTTACACTTGGCTGGAACTGAACATATTAATTTGGGATGGACTTCTCATCAAAAATAAATTCGGGATGGACTTAATTACAATTTTCAATATCTTTAATAGATTATATAAAATATTTATTAATTTAAAAATAAAATATCGGTAAACCCAAAACGGTACACCGGTATTAACTAGTATCGAAACATACCATTTTTTTGCTAAACCGAAACAGTTTCTGATACGAAATTGACTATCTTGGTTTTACAACCTTTGATCTTTGTACGTCCTTTTTTATTTTTTTAATTTGGGTTTTCTAATTCTTTTGCTTGATAAATATATAACGATTAATTGTTGTGTTTTACAACCTTTGATCTTTATACGTCTCTTTTTATTTTTTTTTTAATCTAGATTTTCTAATTATTTTGCTTTATAAATTGTAGGGTCACAAATTGCAGCCCAAACCCAAAAGAACAGGTTATAAGCCTAGTACAATAAATTTATAAGAAAATGGGTGAAAGAACTGGGCTTTTAATGGGTTGTCTAACGATTAATAGAGGTTTCAAACATGTCCGAGCAGGAAATGATACACAATTCTGGATGGAATATTGTCCGAGGAGTAAGTTTTAAGATGAAATTGTTATTTCTGGAAGTTAGTTTTTCACTGTGCTACAGTAATTTTCTTCCAATATTTCTTTTCTAGTATTTTTCAATCCTCCAATTATGGAGGGTTTCTTATGTTATATAGTCTCCTCCAAGCCATTTCCATCGTCCACTTCTTTATCATCCAACCTTGCACTCAAGTATCTGTCCTATTGAGCAATTTTTTTGGTTTTCTGTAAGCGGTAGTGGTTGAAAACACTATTTAGAGGTCTTCTCCACATTAATGCGGCCAAGAAAGCTGCTGTAGTGCATTTAATGCGGTGGTAGCAGCTTTCCCCAAGATATTTATGTGTCCTTATCACCTCTTTACGTACCTGAAGTCTATTTTCGTTGTTGGAATCTCCTGGAAGATTACCCAAGTCGAGGGAATGTCTACCTCACTGACATTCGTCAGGTCCGAGGAGGATGACCCTCTCGGACTGCTGCCTTCAACTCTTTCCTTACACGACTGTTCGCTCTAGGACCTTTCCAGTCATTTGCTCCTCCTCAGACGCATTCCCATTAGTAAATGGGCCTTAAGGCCCAATACAAAAGTTCAAGTTTTTGCCCCCACATAAATATATAACGATTAACCATAGATCCTGTACCTATGATTGTTTATGATTACTTTTTGTTCATTGTTTAAAGTTTAGACCCATTGAAAAATTTTGTTAATGGTTTTCAATGAATTTTTTTTCCCATTTCCTTTTGTTTTTGTAGGGTTGCTAGGAGCACAAACTAACAGGTGAGAAAAAATATTTTATTTTATTTTATACAACTATAAATCACCAAACCCTATACCTATAATTGTTTATGATTCCATTTTTTTTCATTATTTAAAGTTTTAGTCCCATTAAAACTTATTGCTTTTTATAGGAACATGTATTTCTCTTTTGAATAGTCATATATATTTTTGAATTGTTTCAACAACTTCTAGGCTCTAAACCTTCTAATTCTTTAATTGTGTGTGTGTGTGTGTGTGGCATTTTAGAAGTTGTAGCATCTGAATTTTGCTTTAGTTTTTGCAATATTTGAACATGTTTGGTAGATTTCAACAATCAATTTTTCTCTTATATTTCTCTTACATAGTCATATATATTTTATTTTATTTTATTTCAATAATCTATAAGAAGTAAATCTTATGATTCTTTGGCCTTTCAAAAGTTTTAACATCTAGATTTTTTTAGTTATATTTTTTGTAATATCTAAAATTATTTGACAAATTTCAATAATTATAGCCATGAATTATTCTTTTGAGGATAACACATATTTCTCTTATTTTTTCATATTGTGTAGTCACATATATACTACTTTTTTTTGTCTATAATTTGCAAGTTTTGAATCTTTTGATTTTTTTATAAAAAATTTATACCTTTTGGAATTTTTGAAAATCTATATTTTTTTAGATTCATTTTTTTTTTTTTTTGCAATATATATATATATATATATATATATGTACATATTAAATTAAGAGTCATTTCAGTAGCCTACATGAGCAATATAAATGCTCAATTGCAAAATTATAGTGAGCAATCTATCAATATGAATATGGACAGTGAAAAGAAAATTGCACAATCAATCATTATATTTTACCGGTACTAAAGGCTATTTAGAGGGAAATGAGCTAGAGGAGAGTTGTAGACATCCAGATTTATTGATCTTTGATCTAGGCTGCATAGTTGCTGCCACTGACAATTTCTCTCCAATCAACAAACTTGGGCAAGGTGGCTTTGGTTCTGTTTTTAAGGTAAAGTTACAATTCATAATGGCATCGTTGAATGTTGATATCTTGCATAATTTCCTTTCTTTTTCAATTTCCATTATTGTGTGAGTGTGAATGTAGGAAAATGATTTAAATAAGCTAAGACATAAGTTATTGAAGAATCAGATTGTGGCATTGAACTCAATTGCTTTGAAGTAATTGTTATGACTAAGCATAATTTTGGATCATGGATTCAGGGTCAATTATCTAATGGACAACAAGTAGCTGTAAAACGACGGCTATCCAACAGTTCAGGACAAGGAATAGAGGAATTCAAAAATGAAGTTATGTTAATTGCAAAACTTCAATATAGGAATCTTATCAAGCTTTTTGGTTGTTGCATTCAGGGGGAAGAAAAGATGTTGATTTATGAGTACATGCCCAACAAAAGCTTGGACTACTTCATTTTTGGTACGTCTTCTTTCTATAAATCTATTGCATTCATTTGTTTTATTTTCTTTTATTATATATGTTCAAAGAATATATTTGGACTACATACAACCAAATATTTTTACACTATTTAATCATATTTTGAGTATACTGGAGTTGAATTTTATTGTAGACCATATAAGAAATTCATTACTTAATTGGGGGAAACGCTTTGAAATCATTATTGGTATTGCTCGTGGGATTTTGTATCTTCATCAAGACTCAAGATTAAGGATTATTAATAGGGATCTTAAAACTAGCAATGTTCTCCTAGATGGTGAGATGAATCCAAAAATTTTAGATTTTGGGATAGCTCGTATATTCAATGGGGACCAAATTCAAGACAAGACAACTAGAGTTATCGGAACATGGTAAGTACTCATGTGCACACAAAGCCTTGAACACTTTCCACACATATAGAAAATGAAGGCCTATGCAAACTTTAACTCTATTTTTAATACCATTCACATGCAATGGTTATATGTCACTAGAGTATGTAATTTTTGGAAAATTTTCAACAAAATCAGATGTATTTAGTTTTGGTGTCATATTGTTGGAGATCATTAGTGGCAAGAAGAATAATAGTTCTTATCAAGCACACTCTTCCCTAACTTTGATAGGGCATGTAAGTAACAAAAAAACCACAGTCTTTTCCATTTGCAATAATAATACAACCCCTTTTGGATAATGCTATAAACCATACAGGTTTGGGAACTTTGGAGAGAAGATAGAGCCTTGGATATAGTTGATTCATCGATTATTGAGTCATTTGTTTCTCATGAAGTCTTGAGATGCATTCAAATTGGGCTCTTATGTGTGCAACAAGATGCAACGAATCAACCAACCATGTTGGCTATTCTTCTCATGCTAAGTTGTGAAACAACTATTCCTTCTCCGAAACAACCTACTTTCATTTTCAGAAGGCCTACAAATGATTTGGGATCAGTCACAGGAAAGGAGTTTTATTCTATAAATGACGTGACAATAACTATGTTTGAAGCTCGCTAAAAGGTAAAGATTGCTGCATCTAAATTGCTTCTATAAGGATATATGGGAACAATTAACATTTTACACTATATATGACAAAATATAATTCATATTCTTTTTCCCTTTTCCTTTTGTACAAGGTGACCCAAAAGTAAAATATAAGTGTTATTGAATACTGCCTGCTTCAGTGGACTATACTTTCCCCTAACCTTTGAAGATATATAATTAATTGCAGTGCAAGCTTCATATTCTAATGAATAATACTTGAAGCATATTAGAGAATGATGTAACCTATAGAAAATTTTCTGAGCTCCAAGCAATAAGTCATAGCCAAACATAAGAACTTTTAGGAAAGCTCGAAGGAAAACATGCAGTCTGTGATGGATAGTACTATAGGAACAATGTTCTATTAATTTTTCAAGTAAATATCCTCGTCATAATCAACTGGCAGGAATGTGTTTGCTTTTTATTCTCATTTTTTAAAAGCTCATTTAATCTAATCACCTGAAACCCTTGGATATTTTGATTTTGTTATGTATGCCAAGTCCTAGTTTCAAAGGCCTAAGATGCAGCTCAAAAGAAGACAATTGTTGAAGAGTAATTCATAATTTTGACATCCATTCAATTGATTGAAAGATGATTTTTGAGGGATGTTGGCTTTGATGGTGGCTCGTTGCATTGAAAATTGTGAAACCAAATTTAATTTAATTAGTACGAATTGCTGCCATGTTTTTTCAGGCCTTACATGACAACATATAGAAGGCTTGTTATAGCATGGCTTCAACAAAGAGGTTTAGAGACTATTTTCGTGTGCCAAAGACAGTGAGCCTAAACTTCATTTTGATCAACCTATTATTCCAAAGTCTTTATTCAACAATGGAGTTGGTATTTTTGGTGATCAAGAGCAAAAGTCACTGAGTCTATTTATTAAAATCATTTTATTCCCTTATTATAATATGAAGGATTTTAGTATTCCATTTGAAAGTTCAGTTTTGATTATCTGTACAATAACTAATAATTTTTGACAACTATCTGAGCCTTAGACAGAGCCAAAGTCTTGCACGGTCCTCGGACTCAAACCTATGGGAAAACTAATAATTTTTTACAACTATCTGAGCGTTAGACAAAGCCAAGGTCTTGCATGGTCCTCAAACTCAAACCTATGGGGAAACTAATAATTTTTGACAATTGTCTGAGTGTTAGACAGAGCCAATGTCTTGCATGGTTCTCAGACTCAAACCTATGGAGAAACTAATAATTTTTTACAAGTATCTCAGTGTTGGACAGATCAAAGGTCCTGTATGGATCCTTGGACCACAGCTCTTGAAGAGATTAATTACTTCAAGTATCTATCTGAGCGATGAGCAGAATCTAAAAGGAGTCCGCCTCCTTGGATCGCCTGCACTTTCCCTATTCAGTGAAGATGTAAACTCCCCGAACCACAAACCTATGAGGAAATTTGCATTAGGGGCTTAACATTTTTTGTTACCCATTCAATAAAAGAAGAGCCTTAAGTATGATTGGTCCCTCAAACCTTCTGCTAAGTGTTAAGCAAAGCCTTAGCCGTGCCAGGATCCTCGGACCAGACGCTTGGGAAAAACAGACATTCCAACGTCATTATAAATGTTGAACAGAGCCTTAACGCACGATGATCCCCTCGGATCACCTACATTAAATCCAACATTCTCTGACGGTCGCACATTTTGCGATATAAAGCACATGGTTATGTTCTTGATTATTCCTACATAGCTAAACTATTTAAAATTAGCAGTCGGGTGCTACTGCACGCTTAGTTAAAGTCAGGATGACAACTTTTTGTTACCGACAACAGCATCAGTTCTAAGTCCCAATGGAAGGAAAAAACAACAACACACCTATTAACATAATACTCACTGTAGAAAAAGGAAAAATTCATAAGGTAAAAATCGCAGTCCTTTTTATTAAATAAAAGAAAAGTACATCATATACAGAACAGCTGAGGCAGGCTTGTTTTAAAGCTAACTATAGAAAGAGAGGCTGAGGCAGGCTTGTTTTAAAACTAACTATAAAAAGAGAGGTTGAGGCAAGCTTGTTTTAAAGTTAGCTAAAAAAAAAAAAAAAGAGAAAGCCCATGGGAATGGTAGATTCACAGTCTTGTTCTAGCAGCAATCGAGCCGGCATGGACGGTACCGGCGATGAGAAAACAAAAGAGGCGGAAGCGCCTAAATTGGTTCCCACCTGCTAAGGCTTCTTTGAGGCGTACTCTTATCCAGAAGCTAATATCTGTACTCCTAAAAAATTGTCCTCCAGAAGTCTCGTCAGCTGCTTGTTGTGGCGAAGATAACCCCCTTTTTCTCCTAATTACAAAATGTCCTGCCATCAGGGCGAGATCCAAACTCTGTCGCACCGAAAGTCTGATGCAATCTATGCCTGTTGCGGTTCCTGGCTGAAGGAGGGGGGTTTTCTTTCTTGCCCGGTTGAAAGGTAGGAAAATCTTTGGCCTTTGTTTCCCTTGCCTCAGCTGCGACGTCCAGGATCTAGGCAACATTCTTGGTTCCTGAGGGGTTGAGAACTTGGAGTTCCTGCAGAACTCAGGGGTTTGTAGATGTGAAAGAACGATTCTCCCAGGGTGCCTTATATAGAAGGCGAAATCTAGGAGAACCAAATTCGCACGAAATTCAAAAAAGGAATTACCAGCGAAATAAGTCCCGCCCAGTTTCCCAGGAAATCCTCAACTGTCAGATCCGCGTCACTTCATAAAGACACTAATGAAGGCGTGCCTCGTATACCGAAGCGACAGGAGTGTGCCTTAGGCAGGTGAAGAGGCTCTAGCACTCACGGAGGACAAGACTCGGTGGGCCGTGACATAGGCCCGAGGACATCAAAATCCTCCTCCCTGTCCGAGGAGCCAAACAGTTGAATTTTGAAGGGCTATTGTGGGGCCAAAGAATTTGGCAACCCCAGCCTATTTCATATCGAGCCCAAGGGCCACGCCGAGGAGGAAGAAATGTCCGAGGACAAATGAAGAAGGTCCAAATTGCCAAGAGACATCATCAAGGACAATCCTGTCCTCAGCCAATCGAAATCATAAGAAAGAAGAGCGGTATGCCCTTAAAGACAGCCTCCCCGGGCGTCCCAAGCAAAAAGGACTAACACAATGGGCCAGTCATGGGAGCATGGTGGAGGAGCAATTCCAGGAAAAGCTGTCACATCCGCATTAAATGCCCACAACTAACATCCTGGTCACATTTATATGGATATGACCCTTAAACAGTGCTATCTAGGTCACCGCAACTCACAGAATGTCAGAAGGAGTGGCTGATAGGATGGACACTCAAGTATAGGCGTGGATGACTAATAAGTGTAGGACCAAGATAATTCAAAGGGAACTATATAATGTAAAAGACTTTCCATAAGAAGGGGACTGGGAGAATCTCAAGAGAACAATGTAACATTCCCGATCCTCCTTGTACTCCGTTTAATCAATTTATATAGAAACTCATCGCGTCGAATGGTAGGTTCATCTTCTCGGATCATGAGTTCATCCAACTCTGTGTTCCTAATCCTTATTTAATCATCTTTTACATCCACATTAGCCATTGTCAAATTCATTAAAGCCTAACTCTTTGATCCACTCTTTACAAATTCATTGTACCGGGTCCACTAGGCCTAAATCCCATTCACTTTTGTGCCTAGTCCAGAAATCGGGACCCTACAATAATAATAATAATAAGTATCAGTTCAATCATTTATAAAATATAATAAGAGTGATACATGAAAAAAAAAAAAAAAAAAAAAAAAAAACCTAGATATTAATCTCATCAAAGGTGGGATAAATGATAAAAGCTGTTTTTAGCAACAAAACTACTAAAAAAGCCCCTACATCAATGGTGCTAAATTTTAAATTTTTTAGTACCTTACTATAGTAAGATGTTATTACTAACACCTTAGAGCATCCACAGCAGTGGAGCTAAATTTTTAGCTTTTTAGCACCACAAAAAATCACTTTTTCTATTTTACCTTCTCACATCCTACAGCAGTGGAGCTATTTTAGCTTTTAACAAAATAAAATAATATAAACACTATAATAAAATATTATATCTACTACAATAAAATAATAGAGGCAAAAACACCATTTTGGTCCATACATTTTGGGGTCATAGTCAATTTGGTCCTTACATTTTGGTAGCAGTCAATTTGGTCCCTTTTATTTTCAACTTACAATCAATTTGGTTTCTACTGTTAACTCACTAACAGAAAATGCCTACATGGCTAACGGTGTGCATAATTAGTATGTCTAATGTTGACATGTCTAAATTTTAATAGCCATGTCAGCGCTCAAAATGGGAAAAAAAAAAAAAAAAAAAGAAGAAGAAGAAGAAGAAGAAGAAGGGAGTCACGTTATCATTTTATATATATTACCAATTTTACCTTTTCTTTATTTTTTTTTTTATGTTTACCATTTTTTTTCTTTTTTTATGGTAACCAAACAGATTTTTATTTTTATTTTCTCAATTTTCTTTTTTACTTTTTTGGTAAACAAACAGTATACCTTGCAATTGTATGTCATTCATTGAAACCCACCTGTTAAAGATTCGCAGTCACAAGTCAACCATGGTCTCAATACCAATGCCGTTCCCACACTTCATGCATTGACTCGAAAGGGACTCCCTTTGCCTCTGGCAAGAAAATTGCAACGAAAATTGGTCACAACCAAGATCCAATTTTTTTTTTTTTTTTTTTTGAGAAAAACCGAAATCCAAATTTAAGGTAAACTGGGCTGTGATTCGTTGTGCTAGCCCATTGGAGATTCCAAAGTAGAGAGAGAGAGAGAGCTCTGCAAGCGAGGAAGAAGAAAATATGAAAGAGAAATGAAAAAATAGGAGACAAGGCAAAAAAATAATAAGAAGAAGAAGAAAGTGAGGGATTCTCTGCTGTGAGATGAAGATGAGACAGAGTAGATCTGTGTTAATTTTTTGGTTAGTAATAAGAAAGGGCTGTAGAGATTAAAAGGAAAAAGAGATGTATTGATTTTTCGGTTAATAAGAAACAGTTAGAAAGATTAAAAAGAGAATATAAACAAAAGAAAATAAGATTTTAATTTTTTTTTTTTTTTTGGTTTAAACGATGATGTGGAATTTTTTTAGTGTCTATTTAAATTTATTATTTTTATTTTTATTTTTATTTGCCACGTAGGATTTAAGTGTGCCAACAATACACACTGTTAACCATATAAGCATTTTCTGTTAATGAGTTAACGGTAAGGAGCAAATTGATTGCAAGTTGAAAATAACAGGGACCAAATTGACTGCTGCCAAAATGTAGGGACCAAATTAACTATGATCCCAAAATGTAAGGACTAAAATGGTGTTTTCGCCAATAATAAATCCTACTATAAAAAAAACACTACAAACGGCACAATCCACAACCACTACCAACCAAGAACAACCACCCACAACTACCCAACAACAACTAGCAAGCCAAGACCACCCACAACCACTGCCAAAAATCCAATAGATCTGAGCTTGATTTTTAGACCAAGAGTGTTGAGCTAGCACCCCAGACCACCATCAAACCCACAACTTGAGCTCAATTGAGAGAGAGAATAAACAAGACCAAGAGGCACAAAACCCACCATCAAACCCAGACCACCGTCAAACTAGATCAGCCATCGCCGATCACGCCATCCACGAAACCCACCGACTCACGCCATCGCCGATCACGCGAGAAGAAGAGAGAAAAGATAGCGAAGAGATAAAGAAGGAAGAGAGAGAGCTGAGACTCTAAATCTGACGAAAAGAAAGAGAGAAAAGATAGAGAAGGAAGAGAGAGAGAAAGAGAATATTTTAATGGAAAAGAGAGAGAAAAGTTAAATAATTATTTTTTTTTTAGTTTTGGAGCTACAGTACACAGCTATAGATGGCTGTGTACTGTAGCTGAAAAGGTAAAAAATTTACCTATAGCTCCATTGCTGCAGAATGGTTTTTAGGTATTTGAGATGCTAAAAATACCAATATGACTTTTTAGCACCATTGCTGGTTATTGTAGCAAGTTGCTACTCATTTTTTAATTATTTTTTATTCTCCTTCTCTCTCTTCCCTTGATCTCACTCTCTGTCCCTTTCAAAAAGATTAAAAAATGATAAATAAATAATATTTTAATAAAATGATAAAAAAAAGAAGTTTTGATATTAAATATATCGTAAAGTAATGTATTAAATACTTTAAAAAGATGATTTTTTTAGATACTAAATACTAAGATTTTTTAAACTTTTTGATGAAAAAGCTCTTATAAGGGGAACGGTGGAAGAGGGTTAAAACTTAAAAGGCTGCAACCTTCTATTTTTATGGTTAGTCACGTGTGGCTCATAAAAGCAAAACAAAGAAAAAAAAAATTCAAACTTCAAAACAGAACAAACAAAAAATTTTAAAACAGAGGACATAGCATCAAGGAGGCTGACAAATACATTACCTGTACAGCACACAAATAAAAAAGTAAAGGCAGATTGGCAGGACCGAAAACCCACCGGAAGAAAAGAAGAAAAAGAAGAAGAAGATTAAAAAAAGAAACAAGAAGAAGGGTCCGAAACCCACCAGAAGAAGAAGAAGAATAAGGAGGAGGTAGGATTTTTTTATCTTCTTCTTGTTTAACACCTTACTACCACACCATTCCCAATATATATTTATATATATATATATATTTTTTTTTTCCTCTTCTGGTACCGTGGTAAAAAAAAGAGATGGGAAAAGGGGATTCGCCGTTATTTAAAAAGTAAACGATTTCACAAGAACTGAAGAAAGTCAGGATTTTAGGTACTCAATGTGTGATTTTAAGTTCAACTCATGTAGTCAATTATGTTACACTGTTAAGTTTGACTGATCAATATAAGAAAATTACAAAATCCATGTGTTTTATAAAATTGATGCTTGAATGCCTCCGGTCCCTAGACGCAATTCGCCCTCTCTCTTTTCTAGTAAAGAAGACTTCATGCCCACCCACCAACAACCCCCTCCAAAAAAAAAAAAAAGAATGTTATTTTAAGTGAAAGACCACTGCACACAAACATGGACCCTGAAACCATGGTCATGCCTTTGATTCTGATCGTGCTTTTCTTCCCATTTTGCACTTCCGTTGACACCTTAACACCAGACCAATTCATCAAGGATGGTCAGTCTTTGATTTCCAACAAAAATAATTTCGCCTTAGGCTTCTTTAGTCCCGGCAATTCTAGCTACCGGTATCTTGGTATTTGGTTTGTCAAAGTGCCAAATCAAACTATAGTGTGGGTGGCAAACAGGAATGATCCTATTATTGATTCCTCCGGTGTTCTCTCCATCAACCCTTATGGAAACCTTATCCTCCATGACAGTTCTAAGCGTCTTCTTTGGTCTACAAATGTGTCTGTCCAGGGGACAACCTCCTCTGTTGTACAGCTTCAAGATTCAGGAAATCTGGTATTGGTCCAAGGCAATAACGAAAAGGTTTTATGGCAAAGCTTTGATCATCCTACAGACACACTGCTTCCAGGCATGAGGCTTGGGTTGAATCGGATAACTGGGTTAGACAGGTTCTTGACATCTTGGAAGTCACAAGATGACCCCGGAACTGGGGACTACTTCTATAAGATGAATCCTACTGGCTCTCCACAGGTCGGCTTGTATAAGGGTTCGACTTTATATTGGCGGTCAGGTCCATGGCCGTGGCACGCATCATCATCAGCAGCAACAGCCTCATCGGGGTTTAAGTATTATTCTGTTAACAACGAAGGTGAGGTATCTTACAACTACTTTTTTGATGACCCCTCTATCATTTCTAGACTAGTGGTTGGCAACTCTGGATTGCTCCAGCACCTTATGTGGAATGGTGGTGATCTTCAATGGAAGGAATTCTGGTCAGCACCTAAATACCGGTGTGACAACTATAGACACTGTGGTGCATATGGTAAGTGTGGTACCGAGTCTGCCAGTTTTACTAGGTTTGAGTGTACTTGTTTGCCAGGGTATGAACCCAAGTCTCCGAAGAATTGGGATCACAGAGATGGTTCTGAGGGGTGTGTGAGGAAGCAGTTGGGGTTGTCAATGTGTGGGAATGGAGAAGGGTTTGTGAAGGTGGAGCTTTTGAGGGGTCCTGATTCATATAATGCAGTTTGGATGGACATGAGTATGAGTAGCTCAGAGTGCGAGCAGGCGTGCCTGAGAAATTGCTCTTGCACAGCTTTTGTAAGCATGAATATTGATGGGAAGGGGACCAGTTGCTTGGCATGGTATGGTGAATTGATTGACATTTCGGAGAATTCATATGAAAGGTGGGATCTAAATGTACGTGTAGATGCAACTGAGCTAGGTAGCCTTCTCCACTTGCTTGCATTTTTCGTAAATTTTCATTACTGCCTATTTCACCTTACAAATCGTGGACTCATTTTTTTTTTGTCCTTCAGCTACTTACACAAGGAAGTCCAATGGTTTTCTTGGCAACAAGTGGCAGCTGGCTATTACAATAATTTCTCTTATGGTGACATTGTTTCTGGTATGCTTGATAGCCTATATATGCCTAATGAAGAAGAGGAAAACATCCCCCTCAAAAAAAAAAGAAGAAGAGGAAAACAAAAGGTAACAAAATCACTTCCATTGTTTTGTTCACACAAACACTGAGGAATATATATATATATATATATATATATATATATGCTCAATTGCTCAGTTATATAAATGCTCAATTGCAAAATTACAGTCAGAAATGTCTGTCAATATGTTTTAGGACAGTGAAGAGAAAATTGCACAATCAATCATTATTTTTTACCAGTACCATGGGCTATTTCGAGGGAAATGAGCTAGAGGAGAATAGTAGACATCCAGATTTATTGATCTTTGATCTAAGCTGCATAGTTGCTGCCACTGACAATTTCTCTCCAATCAACAAACTAGGACAAGGTGGCTTTGGTTCTGTTTTTAAGGTAAAGTTACAATTCATAATGGCATCGTTGAATGTTGATATCTTGCATATTTTCCTTTCTTTTTCAATTTCCATCATTGTGTGAGTGTGAATACAGGAAAATGATTTACATAATCTAAGACATAAGTTATTGAAGAATTAGATTGTGGCATTGAACTCAATTGCTTTGAACTAGTTGTTACGACTAAGCTTAATTTTGGAGATTCAGGGTCAATTATCTAATGGACAACAAGTAGCTGTAAAAAGGCTATCCAACAGTTCAAGACAAGGAATGGAGGAATTCAAAAATGAAGTTATGTTAATTGCAAAACTTCAACATAGGAATCTTGTCAAGCTTTTTGGTTGTTGCATTCAGGGGGAAGAAAAGATGTTGATTTATGAGTACATGCCCAACAAAAGCTTGGATTTCTTCATTTTTAGTACGTCTTCTTTCTATAAATATATTGCATTCATCTATTTTATTTTCTTTTATTATATATATTTAGAGAATATTTTTGGACTACATACAACCAAATATTTTTACACTATTTAATCACATTTTGAGTATTCTGAAGTTAAATTTTATTGTAGACCATACAAGAAGTTCATTGCTTAATTGGGGGAAACGCTTTGAAATCATTATTGGGATCACTCGTGGGATTTTGTATCTTCATCAAGACTCAAGATTAAGAATTATACATAGGGATCTTAAAACTAGTAATGTTCTCCTAGATGGTGAGATGAATCCTAAAATTTCAGATTTCGGGATAGCTCGTATATTCAAAGGGGACCAAATTCAAGACAAGACAACTAGAGTTATCGGAACATAGTAAGTACACGTGTGCACATAAAGCCTTGCACACTTTCCACACATATAGAAAATGAAGGCCTATGCAAACTTTAACTCTATTTTTAATACTTTTCACATGCAGTGGTTATATGTCACCAGAGTATGCCATATTTGGGAAATTTTCAACACAATCAGATGTCTTTAGTTTTGGTGTCATATTGTTGGAGATCATTAGTGGCAAAAAGAATAACAGTTCTTATCAAACACACCCTTCCCTAACTTTGATAGGGCATGTAAGTAACCAAAAAACAACAGTCTTTTCCATTTGCATTTATAATACAACCCCTTTTTGATAATGCTATAAACCATACAGGTTTGGGAACTATGGACAAAAGATAGAGCCTTGGATATGGTTGATTCATCGATTATTGAGTCATTTGATTCTCATGAAGTCTTAATATGCATTCAAATTGGGCTCTTATGTGTGCAAGAAGATGCAACGGATCGACCAACCATGTTGGCAATTCTTCTCATGCTAAGTTGTGAAACAACTCTTCCTTCTCCGAATCAACCTGCTTTTGTTTTCAGAAGACCTACCAAAGATTTGGGATCAGTCACAGAAAAAGGGTTTTATTCTATAAATGATGTGACAATAACTACGTTTGAAGCTCGCTAAAAGGTAAAGATTGCTGTATCTAAATTGCTTCTATTAGGATTTATGGGAACAATTAACGTTTTACTCCGTTTATAAGAACAAATATAATTCTTATTCTTTTTTTCTTCTTTATTTCCTTTTGTACCAAGTGATCCAAAAGTAAAATATAAGTGTTAGAGAATATAGCCTACTTCAGTGGACTGTACTTTCCCCTAACCTCTGAATATATATATATATATATATATATATATATATAAAACTGCAATGCAAGCCTCATATGCTAATAAGTAATAATTGAAACATATTAGAGAATGATGTAACCTACAGACAATTTCCTGTGCTCCAAGCATAAGAACTTTTAGGAAAGCTAAAAGGCAAACAAGCAGTTTGTGGTGGATAGTACTGTAGGAACAATGTTCTTTTAATTTTTCAAGTAAATATCCTCGTCATAATCAAATGACAGGACTGTGTTAGCTGTTTATTCTCACTTATTAATAGCTTATTTAATCTAATCACCTGAAACCTTTGGATATTTTGATCTTGTAATGTATGTCAAGACTTTCATAGCCAATGCATCTTTGAGAAATCTTTGAATGCTACTTTCCTGTGTTTGATACCTAAGAAGATTAATGCTGTCAATATTAAAGATTTTCGACCCATTAGCCTTGTGGGAAGTTTGTACAAACTTTTGTCTAAAGTGTTGGCTTCTAGGCTTCAAAGTGTTTTGGACAAACTTATATCCAACTCCCAGAATGCCTTTGTTAGGGGAAGACAGATTCTTGACTCTGTTCTCATAGCAAACGAATGTTTGGATAGTAGATTGAAGAGTGGTATTCCGGGTGTGATTGTTAAGTTGGATATAGAGAAGGCTTATGATCATGTAAATTGGAATGCTTTGTTTTACCTTATGGAGATGATGGGTTTTGGGGAGAAATGGGGGAGGTGGATGAAGGCCTGTATCACTTCAATTCGTTTCTCAGTGCTTATTAATGGGTCCCCGGCTGGCTTTTTTAGTAGCTCGCGTGGTCTTCGTCAAGGAGATCCTTTATCTCCACTTTTGTTCCTGTTGGTGATGGAGGTGCTGAGGAGGACAGAAGAGGGTGACTTTCTTAGAGGGTTCCAGGCAAGTCCCAATGCACGAGGAGGTTTGCATATTTCTCATCTTCTGTTTGCTGATGATACTATTCTTTTCTGTGATGCATCTAGGGAACAATTATTATATATGCGGATGGTGTTGATCTTTTTTGAAGCTATTACAGGCTTAAAAGTAAATGTTGGTAAGAGTGAAATTGTGCCTGTTGGTGAGGTTGGAAATATGGATGCTTTAGCTCGTATTCTATGTTGTAAGGTTGGTCGTTTGCCTATGTCTTATTTAGGAATGCCTCTTGGGGCTCATTTTAAGGATGCTTCGATTTGGAATCCTATTTTAGAAAGGGTGGAGAAAAAGCTCTCTGGTTGGAAGCGGTTGTATTTGTCAAAAGGAGGTAGGCTTACTTTATTGAAGAGTACTTTGTCAAGTATCCCAACTTATTATCTATTGCTGTTTACTATTCTGCAACACATAGCAAACAGACTAGAGAGGATTTAGAGGAATTTCCTATGGGGGAGTTCTAATGAAGTTTTTAGATATCCGCTTGTTGCTTAGGACAAGGTTGTTTGGCCAGTGGAGATAGGGGGTTTGGGGATTCGGAAGATTGAGCTTTTTAACCAAGCTCTACTTGGGAAGTGGCTTTGGCAGTTTGGGAAGGAAGCTACTCATTTATGGCGTCAGGTAATAGCCACCAAATATGGAGAGGATAGTGGAGGTTGGTTTACTAGAGTTGCGAAAGGGACTCATGGTTGTGGGTTCTGGAAGAATATTATGAAAGGTGCAGACAATTTTTTTGGTCATGTGGTGTATGCAGTGGGAGAGGGCAATCGTATTCGGTTTTGGCATGATCCTTGGAGTGGCCCTACTCCTTTGAAAGAATTATACCCGGAATTGTTTGTCTGTGTTGTAGTTCAGGAAGCTCTGATTTCTGACATGGTTATTTTTGCACCAGACGGGGGAGGTAGGAGTTAGAACTTCCTTTTTCGGCGCAATTTTAATGAATGAGAGATGCGGAGATTTTATTCTTTCTATGAGCATATCTCTACTAGGATTCCTAGTGGGGAGGGTGAGGATACCTTGATTTGGCAGTTGAATAGCAGCGGTGTTTTTGATGTGCGATCCTTTTATAGTGCTTTATTGAAAGCTCCTTCAGTTTCGTTTCCTTGGCAAAGCATTTGGTGTGTAAAGGTTCCTAAAAGGGTATCTTTCTTTTTATGGACTGCTGCTAGGGGTGGGATTCTTACAATTGATAATCTTGTTAAGAAGACCTTGCCCCTTGTTAATTGGTGTTGTCTTTGTAAGTGTGACGAGGAAACTGTGGATCACCTTTTACTTCATTGTAAGTTTGCATTTGCTTTGTGGAGTGAGGTCCTCATTATGTTTGGGGTTCAGTGGGTGATGCCGGATACTATTGTTTCTCTTCTTTTTGCTTGGAGGAATTGGTTGGGCACTCACTCGTCAAAGGTTTGGAATATGGTACCGGCTTGCCTTATGTGGTTAGTTTGGAAGGAACACAATGCCCGAATTTTTGAGAACATTGAAAGATTCATAGATATGGTGAAGAACTTGATGGCTAGGACTTTGTTTGAGTGGTCTCGTATTTGGGGTCTTACACATTGTAGTTCACTGTCTGATTTCCTTTTCTCTATTAGACTCTCCTTTTGATTTGATTGTATTTGTTTCAAGGGCAATGAGTTTACAATTGTAAACACATTGTCCATTTTCATCAATAAAACTCTTATTATCTATAAAAAAAAAATGTATGTCAAGAATAGGTTTCATAGACCTAAGATGAAGCTCAAAAGAAGACTGTTGTTTATGAGCAATTCGTAATTTAGACATCCATTCAATCGATTGAAAGATGACTTTTGAGGGATGTTGAATTTGATAGTGGCTCGATGCATTGGAAATTGTGAAACCAAGATCTAATTATGTTAATTAAGTCAATTGCTGCCTTGTTTTTCAGTCCCTACATGACATCATATAAAGGCTGAGAGAGAGAGAGAAAGCCTAAACTTCATTTTGATCAACCTATGATTCAAAATTCTTTATTCAACAATGGAGTTGGTATTTTGGTGATCAAGAGCTAAAGTCACAAAGTCTATTATCTCAATACGTTGCAGCAGAGAACAAATTTTTATGGTGGTACTTGGAGTCTTTTAAAGGGTCTAATTGTGATCACAGATGCAGATCGTGACAGAAGGGAGAGAAGGGATTCATAGGGAAGAATCCAAAAGGTTTGAAACTGGGGTGGGTCATGAGAAATGAGAAAGAAGGAATTCATAAATTGGTTTTGAGGTGGCTTGTTTGTTTGTATTAATTTAGTGCAAACCCAAAAATAAATTGTATTATTCTAGCATAAAAACTATCAAAGAAAACGAAGAGATAAACACAGAATCATGGGTTTGTACAATGCCCGTAAGTGTTTGACTGTGTTTGACAATGTCCTTTTAATGGCTTAATGCACATACTCTTCAAATGGTATGTCTAATTTTAGCTAGGTATTATGCCTCTCACACTTGGCCAAACAGAATTTTTAATTATACCAAATTATTTATTGATTCACAAAATTGGATTCCCATGGTATAATATGAAGGATTTTAGTGTCCCACTTGAAAGTTCAGTTTTGATTATCTATACAAGCTATTCAATAGCTACCTAATGATGAAAATTTGTGATCTTTGCTAAGATTTGGTGATGCAAAGATTACGACAGAGAAGAAACTAAGTGAAGAAGAAAATTGAACAGAGACTAAGAAATCTTAACTAACTTGAGATCAACTCTAGCAAACTAAACCGACTCATAACAGTTTTTTTAATGAACTCACTATAACGGCTACATAAGATGAAACCTTTTGGTGCTTTACACTTAAAAAGGCTTTGTTAAAACGTCATCATTTGTACCAATAGTAATATCACGTGGACAAGCCACTCTGTTTTAATGATGGCACGTGAGGCCTAATAAGAAAACCCATAGTTTTATTATTATTATCAAGGTTAAAATGCAAGTTACATCTTTTAAGTTTTTAGTCATTTAACTTTACTTTCATTTAATTGAATTTTCAAAATTTAAAATTTATTCAATTTAGATATTTTGTCCAATTTCATAAAAAAAATGTCATTAAATATACAATTAACTAGTGGAAAAATAATCACCACATAAAAAATCTATAAAATTAATAAATAATTTTATTTTTTTATTTGAAAACAATATTTTTTTAATGACATTTTTTTTAAAACAAAATTGGATAAAAGACTTAAATTGAATAAATTTGAAAATCACCGACTCAATTGAACGAAAGTAAAATTAAATAATTGAAATACCAAATTTGAGATGAATTATTATTTTAGCATTTTTTTAAAAAAAAATATTTTTTATGTACATTTATGTTGCTTTGCGGGTTCCAATTAGTTTAACTAGTAAAGTCTAAGATGGTTGAACAAGAGATCTAGGTTCAATTTTCACCTACACTAAAAACCAATCGGTGTCTTAGTCTGATTATAAAAAACTATCGTCTTGAGCAGAAGCCATATGTTCAAAATCTCTAAAAAATATAAAAATATGTTGCTTTTGTTGGGCCTAAAACAATGTTACCACCCCATCAGTTGTCACACCCTAAACCCAAAAGGGTCCAAAGTATGAAAAACTGAGCCTTTAAGAGATACTGTAGGGGATTTTTTTTATTTTCTTTCCATTTGATAAAATAAATAAATATACTGATCTCTCCACAATATAAGTTAAGAGCTCTATGACACACTTACAAACAAATACATACTACAAATCATGTGCCTCCAAATATACATGAAACTCCAAAGCTCCAAATAAATAAACACAAAGTCATGATCCTTTGTAAGATACATAACCTCAACAAAAAAAAAAAAACCTAGGCCTATCACGCCTAAGTCTAAAAAACCTCAACAGCCCAACCTTCAATAGAATTAGCTATGGTCTTGAATAATTTAGTAAGTTGAGTCACCAACAATTTATAGCACAAATCTCCCACTTAGCATAGTACTCCAATCACCACCAACTAACTAAGCTCTATGCCTGACGTATAGCTAATTTATTTGTAAAATTGTTGGAGAGTGGAATGAGTTAAAACCTAGTAAGTAGCATAATTAATGGGAGTAGGGGAAATGCAAGTCTCATGATAATTAGCATTTTCACAAAACACAAAACATGTTACACTTTGGGAGTTTCACTTAATTTCTGCAAAACCAATCTTCATGGATAAAATGACAAGAATGATTGAAATCGTATAGAACAAAGCTTTTTCAAAATATCTCCATATGAAACTACATACTATATACTGTAAGCAATAATAACACTGTTCCAAAACCAGAAAATCCAACCCAAAGCCCGCACTCAATCGTCAATACAAAGTCGGAAATCATTGCTGACACAAAGCTGAAACTAATCTACCGACACAATGCCGGAACTCATTGCCGACACAAAATGGGAACAAATTCACCAACAGAAAGCCGAAACTCAATAACCATCACAAAAACATGTGCTAAGATACCAATGTCACACAGACTATAGTATCTAGCCAAGTAATCACCAGGTAATCACATGTCATAACCCAAGGGTAAAAACATAAAGAGCTCACAATTTACATGAAATCAAAACATAATTCAATTTCAAGTAGTTTCCAAAAAACCTTTGAAATACCATACCCAATATATTCACAAGGTTTTCAAAATCTTCAAACTCATTTCTTGTCAAGAAGATACTGTATCAATTTTCCCAAATATCACAAGTTAAGATAAAAGCATCTTTAAATTTTCCAAATAATGCAATAAATCCATAAAATCCATTCTCTAGAATTTAATCAAAGATGCTAGTTTTTCCCATGCTAACAAATCATGCATTTCCCCATATGCACTAAGAAATATCATACACTTTCAATGCTTCATGCATTTTCTATAAATGATTAATAATAATAGTACACATGGTACGTTTTAGGAAAGCCATGAATAATGTTCCAAAATGGGTTTAACCATGAAATACTTGAGTGCAATAATAATTATTTTTCAAAAATCCCATTAAGAAGTTACTTACCTTGGAAGACCAACCAATTTTACCTCAACTGGGCACCATGAAATCAACCAATCTCATCACTAGGTCCATCATCAAAAATCTCAAAACCTAGAAACAAAATGATCAAGCCTATAAATAATAATGCCCATCACAAAGTTCAATCAAACTTGTCTCCATGGATCGAACTAGTTGGTGTTTCATGGTCCAATTAAAACTTGACACTTGTATAAAAAGTGAGAAGTCAGGATACTAGCTCCCTTAAATTAAAAGTATAGAAATGCCCTTGAAATTTTTCAAACTCCCACCCTTTTAACACGCTTTACACTTCTGTAAAATCAAAAGATTATCTTCTCCTTCTCTCTATTTCTCTCTAGCATAGCTGCATACACCAGCCCATTGCACCTCCATGTACTCTCTTTCTCAACTCCAAAGCTTGATAGCCATTGCTTAGCATCACCGTTGGAGATAGAGATACACAGCCAAACATTACCAGTTCCTACGAGACCGGCCTTTGTCTTGTCGGAAAACGCCTGAAGCCGTCTCTTCTTCTCATTGTTCCAAATTCCAACCTCCAACACTAGAAGTTTGCTCGCGCTTCCAACAACTGACTTTGACAATATGCTCTCAATAGTTTAATTTATATGGACAAATAAATTGAGGATAATAAATGCTCTAAATTAACCCCTACCCAAAAAATAGAAGAGCCTCTGAGCACGCGTATGAGCGCGCACAGAGGCTAGTGTTATATATAGTTTTACATATTCATCCATACACACACAAAATGCATTGAAATTTCACAATTTTCAAGTGGAAATATATAGTGTGTATGTACAGATGTGTAAAATAATATTGTGTGTAACGACATTTAGCCCAATTTATAAGAACAATATAATTTTACTTACTTCTCTCTTAATGTCATGAACAGATATACAACAAATATTTGATTGCAGATACCCAGCAACAATACATGCAAGTATTCCTCTCCTAGTTCTTTTTTTCAAAACCACTCATGTTAGAGTGAGAAAAGAGGGGACCTAACCTTATCTACATAAATCAAACGCGTGTTCTCTTCACAAATATAGAACACAACTTTTTTGCGTTTTATACTAACCAAACACTATTTTTGGGCGGACTTTTTTGAAAACGCAACTTTTGGGCTTCAAACGTTGAAACAAATAGGTACTTATTTTTGCTATACTCTTACTGAGTCATTTCAAAGCAACATTTTAGTCCATTTTGGCCTATTTGGTTCACTTTGGTCCAATTCTCTCCAGTTCGGTCCATTGCAGTCTATTTGGTCCACTCGGTCTATTTCGGTCCATTCATTTTACTTTTATTCAGTTTGGTCCTTTTCAGTCTATTTTGGTTCACTTAAGTCCATTTTGGTACACTTTGATCCAATTTGGTCCTATTCCGTCCATTATGGTCTACTTAGGTCTATTCGGTCTACTTTAGTCTATTTCGTTCCATTTGGCATACTTTGGTCTAATTCAGTCCATTATGATCTATATCGGTTCACTTCGGTCCATTCGGTCCACTTTAGTGATGCTTTAAGTGGAGATGTTTGTGTAGAAAGAGGAACTACTTCATTGACAATTATGTCACATTTTCAAAATAATGTAGGTAAGTTCTTAATAAAATTATATTTTTCATATGTTATTATAGTCTTGTTTTTTATTTTATTTTAATATAAGTTATGGATTTACTTATATCTGTTTCATTTTTTGGTCATTTAAGTCATATAGAAGAGGTTTCTAAAAAAAAAGATGAATCGTTCATAAGGAGTACTAAAAAAAAAAATTACAACCACGCATTACATTTTTTTTTTTTTTTTTGAGAATCCACACATTACATTATTTAATGGGTGCTCTTAGGGTATTTATTAATACACCATTTTAGAAAAATTTTAAATTGATATCATTTTCATGGGAAATATAAAAAAGTTGCAAAATTTTTTTTTCTCATAAAAGGTTTCCAAAAATATTTCATAAACCAACGTTTTTAGGGCATTTCATTAATTTTTTCCATTTCCAAAATATCTCTTATCTATATATATATATAATAATAGGTGAAGCAGAGAGAGTATGAAATTGAATTCCAAATTAGGACTTTAATTTTGTGCCATGTGTCTAGAATCTGAAATTGAAGTTGAATTTTGCATCATGTGGCTAAATGTATGTGGGCTCATTCTCATTAAAACTACTTCTATGTATCGGGTCAAGTAAGTTACTGTGCTAATTAAGTTTTTTCTTGATTTTACAGTCAAACGTGAAAACCAAAAAGATTAATATCAGTGATAAGAACTTGGTTTGAGTACATTGCATAATTTCCAAAAAGATAGAAAAGCCAGAGTTCGCATTTTTGTTATAAATTGCTTACAAAGTTTGCATATTTACATTTGCACTGAGTTTCAGATTAAAGTGCTTTCTTTTTGGTTCTGACACTGAGTTTTGTTTACTATTCACTTACAAAGTTTGCATCTTTACATTTGTTATAAATTGCTAATATGTGATTAGATGCACATTATGCCTAAAATTCACTATCCTTATATTTGGCTTTTTGTTTAGGTTTAGAACCTATAACAATGAAGAAAGCACTGTTGTGGACCGATGGATGATACTTTTTGCAGGCTGCAAAGGAACTTAGTGATCAATGGAATTTTACGCGAATTGGAGAGGACCCGGCTGTAGATGTTTGGATGGCAGATGTGAGTCACTATGTTTTAAAAATTTTTAGTGAAGGTAAATGTTATGAACAATGTAAATTTTTCGGAAAGAAATTTATTATTCTATATTTATGCAAGTTTGGTCGCCTTCTTGGAGTGGATCACTCCACCCTGTCTTTCTACTGGAATTTTTTATTCAGATTGTTACAATTTAATTCGAAATTTTATTTGAATTTTCCTATTGTTGTTACTATCATATATTATCATTCCAATTGTTCAATTAAAATCTGAAATTGGAGTCCAATTTTACTATACACGTGTACAATCTAATTATTTTTAATTTTGCTGTCATGTGCAGAAGCCAATGAGATGAAATTAATAACACATTAAACACTCATGCTTTGGGAATCGGTAGTACCAATCTAAATCCATTGAACCTGCTTCGTGATAATATAACTATGAAGGATGTATAAAAACACACACAAACCCATCTCTCTATAAAAAGAGATTGGAGAGAATTTCTTTTATCAGCCATGGAACTTCAGAGGTTTTTTCTTCACACAAATGCCCATCATGTTACAAAATGACCCATCGTAAAACTACTAAATGAGTACAACTCTTAGGGTTGTTTTTTTTTTTTTTTTTTTTTTTTTTTTTTTTTTAATTTTAAAATTTTTAAACTGCGAAAATTTCAATCACCAATAAAGATTGAAGATTCAAAAGCGTGAATGGATCTTTTGGATAAACATTGTTACCAAGGTTCATCTTTCTGTGTAAAATATATATACTACTAAGTTTTGTTAATGAAATTTTCTGGTTAATAATATGAATTTAGATTTAACTGAGCCTTTTAAACATGAATAAACTCATGATTAATAATATATCCATTTCCATGTCGTAGTACGGGACTACATACTAGTATATAATAATGGACAAAATTTATCTACAAAATAAGTTATAGTATAAGGTTACCACCTTACTTAATATCATTAATATTACTATATATTTCGAAAGTCTAATTGTTGGATTGTGCATTTTTTATGCTTTTAACGCACATGTCAAATATTGTGTCAATTGAATTATTATTTGATCTATAAAATTATATTTTATATATAATTTTAAAACTATAAAACCTTGAAATTTAAATAATTTATTGATAACTTAACTATTGATTTTTAATTTTTTAGAAATTTTACAAGTATGAAAGATATAAAAAGAAAATGTAATCTAATGGTGGATTTGTCAAAATTGACCTCTAATAAAAAGATAGGAGGAGTATTGAATAAAATTGTAGACTTATATTACAACTAATTTTCTAGCTAAAATTTATTAAATAATAATTGAAGGTAAAATAAAATGTATTAGGTTTACTTAAAAAAAAAAAAAAAAAAAAATGATTGCAAACAAAACGGAGATTTTCGGAGACAATTTGGGAGACGACTTGTCCCAAGTTCAAACACCCATGACCCACCAGCTTGTGTCCTTGGACTCCCTTCCCTTTGTGACGAAACCCAACTCCATTCTTGAAGAAAAATGCGAGCTTTCAGCTTGGAGAGAGAGAGAGAGGGGGATTGTTGAGACTTGAGAGTGTTTGTGCTTGCCTTATGGTGTTGTTGTTGAGAGAGAAGGACAATGCTCTCTGTTGTGTGATTTAGATTAGTAGTGGATTGAGGAGGAGAAGAAACTATGTAGCCAAAGATATAAAATTCGGGTTTTTGGCCTGGGCTCTTTGTCTTATGCTAAAGGGTGTGGTGGAGCTTGCTGTTGCCGTCAAAGTCACCATGGGTCCTGACTCCTAAGGTATATTCTATAGCTACATAATCACACCATTCTTTAATTCATATTTCTAACTCATGCAATCTATGCAATTCATATCTCAATAAGAAGTTTGATTAGCATTGGTCTTTCTACTGATTTTTGGCCCAAAAATCAATTCTTTATTGAATTTTTTTTTAAAATGCTCTCTCCGTACACCAGATTTTGAAACGGATGAGAGATATGGTACAATATATGAGGTGACTAACATGTTGCACTATTGAAGAGTCAATGAAAGACATTATAAATCCATGTATTTTGGTCGTGCAATGCAGTTTACATTGTTCAATACCTTGTACTTAGGGCTTACATGCCAGAGAGAATATATATTGATCTCATGTGCTTGGCTGGGAGTCTATGTAGTCTTTTGAACTTTAAAATTGTGCTTCCAATGAGCTGTTTCATCTTCCACCTTTTCTTTTAAAAAACAAGCAAAGCATTTAGTAGACTAAAAGCTTTAATCAACTATTAATATGTTGGGAGGAAAAACTACTCTCTCAGGCAGGTAGGGAAGTCCCTATCAAAGCCGTGGTCCAAGCCATCCCCACTTATTCCATGAATGGTTTTAAACTACCATTGGGATTGTGTGATGAAATTGAGAGTATGATTAAAAATTTTTGGTGGGGCCAAAGAGGTGATCACCGGAAAATTCATTGGGTCAAATGAGAGATTCTGTGCAAACCTAAGGCAGAGGGTGGTATGGGCTTCAAAAATTGGCATTGTTCAATGATGCTCTTTTGGCCAAGGAAGTGTGGCGGCTCCTTCATAACAAAGACTCTCTGTTGTTTCGGGTTTTTAAATTAAAATTCTGACCCCGCTGTTCAATTATGGATGCCCTGGATTCATCAAAGGGGTCTTATGCTTGGAAGAGTTTATTGAAGGGGAGAGATGTACTAAGGAAAGGACTCAGATGGCGAATAGGGACAGGGGATGCTGTCAATCTTTGGTCTGACCTGTGGTTACCCTCTACTGATCAACCACAAATTCAATCTCTGGTGAGTCAAGAATTTGCAAATGCTCAGGTTTGTTCCATTATCAATCCGGTTACCCAATGCTGGGATGCTAATCTCTTGAACTTGCTTTTCCTGCCTCATGAGGTGCTTCTTATTCAATCTATTCCATTGAGTCAAAGAGCAGTCGAAGATAAGCTCGTGTGGCCATTCAATCAATCTGGTGCTTATAATGTGAAATCCGGATACAAATTTCTATCTCAAGAAGTGGAAGCTTTGGATTTCAGAGCACAAGATGTGGACCAAGATGTTTGGATGAAGGTCTGGGGTTTGACAGTCCAAAACAAGATTAAAAATTTGTTATGGAGGGCTATCTGAAACTCTATACCTGTGAAGACTAATCTGGTGAAGAGGAAAGTACTAATGGATGATTTATGCGATCATTGCCACCATGATCCGGAGGATGTTCTCCATGCTCTTTGGCAATACCCTCATCTGGATCCTGTTTGGAATTCCGATCCTTGCTGGAATTTTTGGGCTGCATCTCAGTTTTCCAGATTTGTGGATTTGGTGCAATTTGTGATCAAGGAAAATATGAGTTTAGAGCTATTTGCACAAGTCACATGGCCCATTTGGCACCGCAGAAACCTGTTGAGGACTAGTACCAGAAAGTTCCCTGTGGAACATATCTTACCTGAAGCACTTGGTGCTTTCTCGGCCTTCATTCGTGCAATCCCCCCAAAAGCCACCAGATTGTGTGACAACTGACACGGGTCCCCCAGCAAACTAAATGGAAGCCCCCTGCTCCTACCTGCTTCAAAGTGAACTTTGATGGGGCTGTCTTTAGAGAGGATAATATGGCTGGAGTTGGAGTGATTATCAGAGATGAGTTGGGTCAGACTATAACCCCCATGGCAGAAAAAGTCCCCCACCCAAATTCTGTTGCTGCACTTGAAGCATTGGCAGCGGTCAAGGCTCTCAATTTGGCTGCTGACATAGGCATCTCATCTGTTGTGGTTGAGGGAGATTCAGAGATTGTGGTTAACACTCTGATTAGTGATGCCACCACTTTTGCAGCCCACAGACACCTAGTTGAAGAAGCAAAGCTCCTAGCTGGTTTATTTTCTTTTTGTAGTTTCTCACATGTTAGAAGGCAAGGTAACTCTGCCACTCATCATTTAGCTAGACATGCTAGACATCTAATAAATACTACAGCTTCCTTTCTCAAAAAAAAAAAAAAAAAAAAAAAAAAAAAAAAAAAAACTATTAATAGGTTGATTTATGAAAGCTCTAGAATTCAAGCTTGGACGAGTTGGCTGTGGCTGGCCCAAGATCAGTCAAGATGCCATTACCATCTCAAGCCAGAATAGTTGGACCGGGCACCCCCTTTTTTTTTTCCCCCCTTGATAACTGTTTATATCCCAATAAACCAATCTCATCCCATTTTCTCTACCACTTGTTTGCCAACTTAATCAAACTATCAATTACTCACTAAAGTAAGGAAAAGATGCTAAAAGTTAACAATACTAACATGTCACTCTAGCCATCCATTAAGTTTCTCTAAAACTAAAAAAAAGTATATTTTAGATAATCTGCTAGTCATTTTGAAGTAGACAAAAGCCTTCACTGATAATTGATGCCTAGAATGCCTCCAATCCCTAGACACAATTCTGGACTTGCGAAGCTTAGCGGCTGTGTAAGCTGGCTTATTGACTTGATCCAATATCCATTTTGGTACGCTACTTTTTTGGTTTGAAAGAAGGGATGCTTAATCCCTATAATAAAAATATTTAGAGATAGAGATTAGAGAGATAAGACTTCATCATTCTCTATCTGTTTTCTTTTTTGGTAAAGACTTTGTAATCCTCAATCAAACCGAATATCAATATATTTTTCCCACCCCAAAAAAAAGAAGTAAAAGATCACTAAAACAAACATGGATGCTGAAAAATTGGTTGTCTTTGATTCTAATCACTATTTTCTTTCCATTTTGCATTTCCCTTGACACCTTAACACCAGATGAATCCATCAAGGATGGCCAGTCTTTGATTTCCAAAGAATAATTTTGCCTTAGGCTTTTTCAGCCCTGGCAACTCCAGCTATAATTTTCTTGATATTTGGTATGTCAAATTGACAAATCAAACTGTTGTGTGAGTTGCACACAGGAATGATCCTATCAATGATTCCGCTGGAGTTCTCTCCATCAACCAGTTTGGAAACCTTGTCCTCCATGACAGTTTTAACTGTCTTCTTTGGTCTACAAATGTTTCTGTCCAAGTTACAGCCTCCTCTGTTGCTCAGCTTCAAGATTCAAGAAACCTGGTATTGATCCAGGGGAATAACAAAACGGTGTTATGGCAAAGCTTTGATTATCTGTTTTCCTTCTTTCTTAAAATTTTTAATCTTTTTTGTTCTATTATGTTCTGATCTTGTACATGAACTGTAGTATTGATTTAGACTGTTTTACTTTGTTTAGATGTGGAAAGTTTAGTTTTTGAGATTTGGGTCATGGTTTTGGGGCTTTCTAGTTGATTTTGGAGGCTTTGGTGGTTAGTTTTTTTGTTAGTAAAAAACTACATTTTATTGACTTCTCAAAATCTAACATTGATTCCAATCTTTGTGCACCTGTTTATTCTATTTAATGCTTATCTAATGGATAAATTTATCTTTTTGAAAATTTGACTACTGAAAAGTTATTGCAATGTGTTGTTATTGTAAATTGTAGAGTTTGAGACACTTGTATGCCTATTGGCATGTCAAATTAAAGTTTTCTATCTGATGAAATAAAATTTGTGACATGTATGTTCAATGTTCTGGAATAGTAATATAGATATAATGTTCAAACACTTTGTATCACTATCTATTATATGGCGCAGAAAATTATTTATGCATGCATGAAACTGATTTTTTTTTTTTTTTTTCCCCTTATAAGCTTTCTGGTGCTACTGTGCAGTGGACTGGAAAGCAATTTTCTTTAATTTAGCTTGGTTGGTTTATCAACTCAGGGAGGTATGTGCTTCCTCTTGCCTTGTCTAAGAGAAAGGCAACTTAGCTTGTAGTGCAATGCAAAATTAACTTTACATCTTAATCATATTGGCATTTACTATTTAAAGTAGCAAAAGTAATAAGTTTAAAACTCCAAATCATATATAGCTTGCTGAAGAATAATTCATTTGTTAGTGATCTATTACGTTTCATGGACTTATCAAAAGCTCACATGGACCCAAAAGAGTTGGTTATTTTGGCTCTTTGGTGATTTCATTTTGTGATAGACAGATTGTAAATTCCTGGGCTAACTTGACTTATAAAAAAAAAAAGAATTCCTGGGCTAACTTGGGTTTGGTTTCTTAGGTCAAGTTAATGATGCTATCCCAGAAAAGCCCATCTTATTTTTTTTTTTATTAGAGTATAAGATAGATAATTAAGACCTTTTACCCCATTGGTCTTGTGAAATATACAACAAAGTTTATAAAAGTCACGTGAATGGAAAGCTAATTTTAATGAGATAACTATAGTATCTTCAACTAATGGTCCAATTCCAATAAGGACAAAGTTTAGCTACAAAATTGGTTATAGTCTAAAGCTACAACCTTACTTAATATTTTTTTATTGGAGATGAATTTTGACAAATCTACCATTGGATTACATCTTCTTCTTATATCCTCAATGCTTGCAAAATTTCTAGAAAATTAAAGATCAATAACTATGTCATCGATAAATTTTTTAAATTACAAGTTTTTGTAGTTTAAAATTATGCATAAAATATAAGCTTATAGATCATATAGTAAATAATCTCCGATTAACACAAAATTTGACATGTGTATTAACAGTATAAAAAACATGCAATTCAATGGTTAGATTTTTAAAATATGTAATAATTTTTATTTTATTGAGTAAGGTTGCCTTAGGCTACAACTAATTTTGTAGTTAAATTTTGTCCTTCCGGTAATCATTGTTTGGAATTAAAAAAAAAATTGGACATCCTTTTTAGATTAGTTTGATGTTAAGGTGTCAAGGGAAATGCAAAATGGGAAGAAAAGAAGTATCATAATCAAATACATGACCAGTTTTTCAGCATCCATGTTTGTGTTATTGGTCTTTCACTTAAAATAACTATTTTTGGGGTGTGGGGGAAAAATATTGATATTTGGTTTGATTTAGGTATATGAAGTCTTCCTACCAAAGATATAAAATTCGGGGTTTTGGCCCAGGCTCTTTGTCTTAGGCAAAAGGGTGTGGAGGAGCTTGCTGTTGCTGTCAAATTTACCATGGGTCCTAAGGTATATTCTATGGCTACCATATGACACCATTCTTTAATTCATATTTCTGACCATTCTTTGATAATGTCTCAATAAGAATTTTGATTAGCATTGCTCTTTCTACTGACTTTAGGCCAAAAATTTAATCATTTGTTGAAGTTCTCTATATCTTCTTTCTTCATATAGCAGATTTTGAAATGGATGGGAGATATGGTACAATAAATGAGGTGACTATTATGTTACACCATTAAATGGTTAATGAAAGACAGTATAAATCCAATTATTTTGGTCGTGCAATACAGTTTAACTTGTCCAATACCTTGTACTTAAGGCTTTACATGACAGACAGAATATATTTTGATTTCATATGCTTGGTTGTGAATCTATGTAGTCATTTTTAAAAGTTAAAATTGTGCTTCCAATGAGCTGTATTGTTTTACACCTTTTCTTTTTGGATACAAGCAAGGCATGTAGTAGATTGCATACTAGTTTGTCAAAGCCACTGAAATTTGCTGGACTGAGGTTAGCCGAAGAACAGAAAAAAGCTCTAGGAATCAAGCTCAGATGAGTTGGCTGTGGCTGGCCCAAGATCAGTCAGGATGCCAAATTACCAATTATCATTGTAAGCCAGGATAGTTCGCCCTGCCTTGATAACTCTTCGTATCCTAAGAAGCCAATCTATGGACTAAGCACCTCTTTTTTCAAACAAAAAAATAGCTTATCAAAATGGATATTGGATCAGGTCAATAAGCTGGCTTACACAGTCACTAAGCATCACAAGTTCAGAATTGCATCTAGGGATTGGAGGCATTCTAGGCATCAATTATCAGTGAACGCTTTTGTAAACTTGAAAATGAGTGGCAGATTAAATATCAAAATACTTATTTTAAATAGTCCATTTTGGTTTGCAAGAACGGATGCTTAGTCCTGAATAAAAATATTCTGAGACAAGGATCAGAGAGATTCCTAACTTCCTCTCTCCCTCTCTTGGTAAGGAGACTTCCTAATCCTCAATCAAACCAAATATCAATATATTTTTCCCAACCAACAAATTTTTTTTTTATATTTTAATTCCAGTAAATAAATAATCACTAAAACAAACATGGATGCTGAAAAAATGGTTTTCTTTCATTCTAATCATTCTTTTCTTTCCATTTTGCACTTTCGTTGATACCTTAACACTAGACCAATCCATCAAGGATGGCCAATCTTTGATTTCCAAAGAATAATTTTGCCTTTGGCTTCTTCAACCCTGGCAACTCCAGCTATCAGTATCTTGGTATTTGGCATGTCAAAGTGACAAAACAAACTGTCATTTGGGTTGCAAACAGGAATGATCCTATCAATGATTCCTCTGGAGTTCTCTCCATCAACCCGTTTGGAAACCTCATCCTCCATGACAGTTATAACCGTCTTGTTTGGTCTACAAATGTTTCTGTCCAAGGGACAACCTCCTCTGTTGCTCTGCTTCAAGATTCAGGGAACCTGGTATTGGTCCAGGGCAATAACAAAAAGGTGTTATGGCAAAGCTTTGACTACCCTACAGACACTCTGCTTCCATACATGAGGCTGGGGTTGAATTGGATAGCTGGACTAGACAGCTTTTAGACATCTTAGAAGTCACAAGATGACCCTGGAACTGGGCAGTACTCTTATAAGATGAATCCTACTGGCTCCACACAGGTTGTCTTGTATAAGGGTTCGACCCTGTATTGACGGTCAGCTCCATGGTCATGGCAAACATTAGCAGCAGCAACAACAGTCTCTTTGGGTTTTAAGTATGATTATGCCTACTTTTTTGATGACCCCTCCATCATTTCTAGAGTAATGGTTGACAACTCTGGTTTGTTCCAACAACTTTTGTGGAATGATGGTGATCGTCAATGGAAGGAACTATGGTTGACACCTAAATACTTGCGTGATAACTATGGACACTGTGGTGCGTACAGTAAATGTACTCCTGACAATACTAACAGATTTGAATGTACATGTTTGCCAGGGTATGAACCCAAGTCTCCAAGGGCTTGGTATTTCAGAGATGGTTCTGAGGGATGTGTGAGAAAGCAGTTGGGTTTGTCTATGTGTGGAAATGGAGAAGGATTTGTTAAGGTGGCAAATCCAACATCTTCAGAAATGCCCCTCCCTACCCTTCTTCCTCCCCCCTCCATCCCTACCACTCAGCCAACATCTATCCCTCCTCTAATTCCCTCTTTACCACAGCCTCATAACCTGTCACAGCCTCATTTCCCAGGATTCTTTCCATTTCCGTTCCCACCACCTTTTGGTTTTTTGCCTTACCACCCTATTTGTCCACCTTTAACTTCTTCATGGACCACCCCACCTTCCTCTGTCCTGTCGCAACAACCACCTCTATTGCCTATACCAACCACTACCATTTCACCCACACCTCTTCCAAACACTGTGCCTCTCCCTAGCTCTGTTCCTAAACCTTCTCCTCAGGTCAGTGGGGGTAGTATAGGTTCCTTTCGTATTGATTCTAAAACCTTTTCATTCTCATTTGATGGCGGGAGGGCTGATTCTTATGCTATTCTCGAAAGTCGTCGGAATTTTAAAAATTCCGTTTGGCTGAGTCGCATGGGAATGAAATGGGTCCTCTCTTGTTTTGCTGATATTCGTGATTGGGTTCCTGGAAAGGATTTGTTGTACAAACAATATAGAGAGAACAATAAGTTTTTTGAGTTTCGGGGAAGGTCGAATAAGGCCGGTATTTTTGTGAATATAGCTGTGTTTTTTGGTGGAGCTCAGCGTGGTTCTGTTATGGTACCTGCGAGTTCCAACCGGGCTGGGTGGAGCTTATTTTCAAAAGAATAAGACAGTTTCCTAGCTGGTTCTAACACTGTTGGGGTGGAAGGGAGAAATTCCGGTGGAGCTGCTGGTGGTGGCCAGTTGTATGGCGGTAGTCATGATGGGAAGAAATTTTTCAAAACTGGCAACCAGCGGGAGGTGAGGAATTTTGAAAATTCTAGAGCTTATTTGGGACATAACGTGTTCAAGGGAGAAACTGCTACTGTGACAGTTTCTAAAAAAAAAAATGGCAGACCCACGCGTGATTTCATGTTCAAGGTGAACTCTGACACTTTGGCGCTGAGGGTGTCTTTATCTGAAGGGGGTAAAAGGGTGGTGTCCTGGATGAACCCTGTGGATTCTCACAAGGCCATTACTAGAGGGAACCCAGTTGGCAAGCGTGGAGTCCCTTGGGTGGATCAAGTGAAATTACAGAGGCAAGTTGCTGTTGGGCCTGTGGTTTCTAAGCCCCAAGCCCAAGCCCAAACCCACGCAGCTAATAAAACCCATTTAGAAGCTGATATCTGCGTTACAAGTGGGTTGAAAGTTCTTGTGGGCTATGGTCAGGGCACGAGTGGGTCAGGCGACTCATCGTTGGAGCTCGGGGTAGCGGCGGTGGCGCCGACGGTGGGTTTGGAAGCCCCGATGAGGGAGATACCCTTGCCCAGCCCTATTCCGGTGGTCCGCGCCCCTATATCGGCGGCTTCCCAGTCAGATTGGGAGCCAGGGGCAGCGGCGGAGGCGCCGGCGGAGGGTTCTAAGGCTCTGATGAGGGCGAGAATCCATCCTAGTACAGCTACGGAGGGTCGCGCCCCTATATCGGCGGCTTCCCAGTCAGATCGGGAGCCAGGGGCAGCAGCGGAGGCGCCGGCGGAGGGTTCTAAGGCTCCGATGAGGGCGAGAATCCATCCTAGTACAGCTCCGGAGGGTCGCGCCCCTATTTCGGCGGCTCCCCAATCATTTCGTGAGGGTGAGAGGCAGCTTGGGGCTGTCCCGATGCATAAGGTGGATTCTATTAGTTCTGGGCAGTTTTCTCCTTTGAATGTTGTTGGTAGGGAGGGGGATCCTTGGTCTGAGGAGGTGGAGGATGTTTTCTCGGAGTTATTAAGCATCAGTGATAACGAGGAGTGTGACCCCCTAGCGGGGATGTCAGCGTCGGTAGCTGTGTATGCCGACGGTATTGGGGAGAGCAACTGTAGTCCTTTAGAATGTGTTCCTCTGTCTTGTTGGGTCCCTAGGGTAGCTAAAGACTTGGTATTGAGTACGGTGGATGAGGAAGGTGAGTTTGAAGCCTCTAAGGTGGAACATTCGAAGTGGGTGTCTACTATGTTGAAGAGCTTATGCAAGATGGTGGGTTTTCCTATTGTTAAACATGAAGCTCATTGTGTGGCTTTATTCCGTCTATTAGAACAGGAGTGTCTTGAGGTTGCCAAGGTTGGTTGTATTCAGCCACCTATTAAAACTGGGCAGAAAGGTTTAAGGGAATTGCGGGGTCTGTTTTCTTCAATAAATTATGATGGGACATTCTCTTGGAATAGAGGTTCGTCGTCAGGACCAGGGGCTAATGGTAGTGATTAATGTCTTTAAGACTTCTTTCTTGGAACGTTAGGGGGTTAAATAACCCTCAGAAGAGGGAGGTTTGTAAGAATCTTTTGAAAGAATGGAGAGGTGATGTTGTTTGTTTGTAGGAAACTAAGCTTGCTTCTATAAATTCTGCTCTTGTGCGGAGCTTATGGGGTAGTCCCTTCGTTGATTGGGCGGTACTGGATGCGATTCAAACATCTGGGGGGGTTTTGTTGTTGTGGGATAAACGGGTGGTCGAGAAAGTTGATGTATCTGTAGGTCTGTTCTCTGTTAGTGTTCTTTTTAGGGGAGTTGTGGATGGTTTTGAATGGGTCTGCACTGGTCTTTATGGTCCCAATGCTGATCATTATAGGGCTGCTTTGTGGGAGGAGCTGTCCAGGGTTCGTGTTAGGTGGAACACAGCTTGGTTTTTATTTGGTGATTTTAATATTATTAGATACCCCTGCGAGAGGCGTGGTTGTGAGTCTTTCAGCCCAGCCATGTTCGCTTTCTCGGACTTTATTGACAATAATTATCTAGTGGACTTACCATTGGAGGGGGCTACTTACACCTGGTTTAGAGATGCTGAGCCTCAAGCTATGTCCCGTATTGACAGGACTCTAGTTTCTGTGGATTGGGTGGATCATTTTGGGAATGTGTCTCAAAGGGTGCTTCCTCGTGTTGTTTCCGATCATTGTTCACTCTTGGTGGAAGCTGGTGGGGTGGATAGGGGTCGCTGTGCTTTTAAGTTTGAGAATATGTGGCTTAGAGCTGAGGGTTTTCTTGAGAGAGTTAAGCATTGGTGGGAGGGGTATAGCTTTTTGGGCTCCCCTAGTTTCGTTCTAGCTCAGAAATTAAAGGCTCTTAAAGAAGACCTTAAGAAGTGGAATAAGGAGGAATTTGGAGATTTGGCATTTAGGAAGAAATGTTTGCTGACTGAATTAATGGGTCTAGATGCTAAGGAAGATTTGCGGGGCCTCTCTATTGAGGAAGATTCCCGCCGTACTCAGGTTAAAGGGGATATTGCAGCTTTAGCCACTTTAGAAGAGACTTTTTGGAGACAAAAGTCTCGTGCTTTGTATGTGAAGGAGGGAGATAACAACACCCGGTTTTTTCATAGACTAGCAAACTCTCATAGAAGAGCTAATCACATTAGAAGCATTGAGGTTGATGGCGTCTTATATGAGGATGGTCCTGCAGTTAAATCTCAGGTGGTTCAGTTCTATCAAAATCTCTACAAAGAGATAGATATGTGGCGTCCAACTGTGGATGGGCTGGATTTTGCTTGCATTGGTGAGGATGAAAGGTTGGCCTTGGAGAGGGAGTTCTCTAGTGATGAGGTGTTCCGGGTCTTGATGGAGATGGAGGGAGATAAAGCACCTGGTCCAGATGGCTTCACCATGGCTTTTTTTCAAAAATGTTGGAGTGTGGTGGAGGTGGATGTTATGGCTGTTTTTGTGCACTTTCACAGGTATTCAGTGTTTGAAAGGTCTTTAAATGCCTCGTTTCTCACTCTTATTCCCAAGAAAAATAATGCTGTTGATGTTAAGGATTTTCGGCCTATTAGTTTAGTAGGGAGTGTGTACAAGTTGCTATCTAAGGTGTTGGCAAATAGATTGAAGGTTGTGCTAGGTAGTCTCATCTCTGAATCTCAAAATGCTTTTGTTGGTGGGAGACAAATTTTGGATTCAGTGCTTATTGCTAATGAGTGCCTAGACAGCAGATTGAAGAGCCTCGTTCCTGGGGTGGTTTGCAAATTGGACATTGAGAAAGCCTACGACCATGTAAATTGGGATGCATTGTTCTATTTGTTGGATAGGATGGGTTTTGGGGTGAGATGGAGGGGGTGGATCAAGGCATGTATATCTACTGTTCGCTTCTCTATTATTGTAAATGGATCCCCGGTTGGTTTTTTTGGAAACTCTCGTGGGTTGAGACAAGGTGATCCGCTGTCCCCTCTCCTTTTCCTTCTTATTATGGAAGTTCTAAGTAGGATTCTGAAGAAAACTGAGGATTGTGGTTTGCTTCATGGCTTTCTTGTGGGGCCTACTAACTCTATAGGGGTACGCATTTCACACTTATTGTTTGCTGATGATACCATTTTGTTCTGTGATGCGTCTAGAGATCAGTTGTTATCCATTAGATTGGCTTTGACCTGCTTCCAAGCATTTACTGGTTTGAAAGTTAATGCGGGGAAGAGTGAGATTGTTCCGGTTGGGGAGGTTGGAAATATAGATGCGTTGGCTTCCATTCTTCTCTGTAGGGTGGGCAATCTGCCTTTGAATTATTTGGGTATGTCGTTGGGTACCCCTTACAAAACAGCAGCTATGTGGAATCCTATTTTGGAGAGGATGGAGAAGAAACTCTCAGGTTGGAAGCGTCTTTATTTATCTAAGGGGGGTAGACTTACCCTGGTAAAGAGTACTCTTTCTAGCCTTCCTACGTACTATCTATCTTTATTTGTCATTCCTGTAGCTGTGGCTGATAGATTGGAACGTATTCAGAGGAATTTTTTGTGGGGAGCTTCAGAGGAGTTTTCAAATATCCATTGGTGGCTTGCGAGAAGGTGTGTTTATCGATAGCTTTCGGTGGTTTGGGGATTAGGAAGATAGTGCATTTTAATCAAGCTTTGTTAGGGAAATGGTTATGGAGGTTTGGGCGAGAAGGCACTCATCTTTGGAGGAGGGTTATTGCTTCTAAATATGGTGAGGGTCAAGGGGGGTGGAATACTAAAATTTGTAGAAGGGCCCACGGTTGTGGTCCGTGGCGTGGCATTCATGATGGTTGGGAGAGTTTCTCCAAGCATGTGACCTTAGTGGTGGGGGATGGCTCTCGTATCCTTTTTTGGCATGATAAGTGGGTTGGAGATAACTCATTAAAATTGCTCTATCCTCAGTTGTATGTGTGTTCAAATGACAAGGAAGCCTGCATCTCTGAAGTTTTATGCCACCAGGAGGGTGGTAGCGATAGAATTTGGAATTTGAGATTTCATAGGGATTTTCATGAAAGGGAATTAGGGGCTGCCTTCTCTTTCCTTGAGTTCATTCAATCTCAGATCCCTAGGGGGGGTGGGAATGACACTTCTCATTGGTGTCTCAAAGGGAATGGCAGGTTTGATACCCGGTCCTATTACAATATCGTTAGGGGTGTAGTTGCTTCCAACTTTCCGTGGAAAGGTGTTTGGAAAGCTAAGATCCCTAGGAGGGTGTCTTTTTTTGTGTGGACAGCGGTTCATGGGCAGATCCTTACATTGGATAATCTTATGCTTAAGGGACGCATTTTGGTGAATAGGTGTTGTATGTGCCATCGAAATGAGGAAACTGTGGATCATCTTCTCCTCCATTGTCCGGTAGCTCACTCTCTGTGGATCTATATGTTTCAGATCTTTGGGATTCAATGGGTCATGCCAGGCTCTGTGGAAAGCTTGGTGTATTGTCGGAGCTTTTGGCTGGGAAAATTTAATTCAGACATATGGAATATGGTTCCTGACTGTTTGATGTGGATTGTTTGGACAGAAAGAAATCGGCGCTCTTTTGAAGATACTGAGAAATCCTTGGTTCATTTACTAGCTCTTTGCCAGAAGACTTTATTTGATTGGTCTAGGTGCTGGGGCTTCTCGGAATGCTCCACTATTTTAGAGTTTATTTCTTCTCTTAGTATTGCTTTTTAAGTTTTTTCTTGTTCCTTGTTGCTGTTTGTTTGTTTGTGCATTTCCTCGTGTTCACCATCATGAACACCTTGTATTGCTTTCTGATGTTTTTTAGTTTGTTTTAATAAGATTCTTATTACCTATCAAAAAAAAAAGGTGGCATGTTTGAAGCCTCCTGATACATTCGTTGCAGCTTAGATGGACATGAGTATGAGTAATTCAGAGTGTGAACAGGCATGCTTGAGGAATTGTTCTTGCACAGTTTTTGTCAATTACAATATTAGTAGGAAGGGATTCAGTTGCTTGTCATTTTATGGTGAACTAATGGACATTTTAGAGTTTACAGATGATGGGTTTGATCTAAATGTTTGTGTGGATGCAGCTGAGTTTGGTAGTCTTCTTCGCTTGCTCTCATTTTTCTAAACTAGATTTTGTCTTTTTCATTTTATGAATCATTGTTAATTTTTTTCCCTTCAGCTAAGTATACCAGCAAGTTTATAAATTTTCTTGGCAAGAAGAAGAAACTAGCTATTACAATATTGTCTGTTGCTGAGTCGTTGTTTCTGTTATCCTTGCTAGCCTACATGTGGCTAATGAAGAAGAAGAAAAAAAAAGTTAAAAAAATCATTTGCATTGCATTGTTCATGTATATATACATGTGTGTTCCACTTAGTCATGAAAAATGTCCCATATATGAGGAGTCATTTAGATTAGTTCTCCATTGTGAAATTATAGTGAGCACTGTCTGTCAATATGTTTATGACAGTGAAGAGAAAATTACACAATCAATCATTAAATTTTACTGGTACCAAAGGCTATTTGGAGGGAAATGAGCTAGAGGACAGTAGTAGACATCCAGATATATAGATTTTTGATCTAAGCAGCATAGTTGCTGCCACTGGCAATTTCTCTCTGACCAACAAACTTGGGCAAGGTGGTTTTGGTTCTGTTTTTAAGGTACGTTTACAATTAATAATTACATTGTTGAATGTTGATAGCATACCTATATTTGTTTTGTTTTTGTTTCATATTCCATTATTATGCGGGTGAGAATGGGATAAAATGAGTTTCATTAGCTAGCACATAGGTTATTGAAAAATCAGATTGAGCTTACCCATCCAAAAAAAAAAAAAAAAGATTTATTCATTGAACTCAATTCTTAGAACTAATAGTTATGAGTAAGCTTATTCTTGGTTCATGAATTCAGGGTCAGTTGTCTAACGGGCAACAAATAGTGTAAAAAGGCTATCCAAGAGTTCAGGACAAGGAATAGAAGAATTCAAAAATGAAGTTATGTTGATAACAAAACTTCAACATAGAAATCTTGTCAAAATTTTTGGATATTGCATTCAGGCGGAAGAAAAGATGCTTATTTATGAGTACATGCCAAACAAAAGCTTGAACTCCTTCATTTTTGGTATGTCTTCTTTATTAAAACCTATTCCCATCATCTGTTTTATTTTCTATTATTATATATTTCAACACTGTTTAAATTGCATTTTGAGTAAACTAGAGTAAAATTTTATCATAGATCATACAAGAAGTTCATAGCTTAATTGGAGGAAACGCTTTGAAATCATCATTGGGATTTCTCATGTGATTTTGTATCTTCATCAAGACTCAAGATTAAGAATTATTTATAGGGATCTTAAAACCAGCCATGTTTTACTAGATGCTGAGATGAACCCCAAGATCTCGGATTTCGGGATAGCCCGTATATTCAAAGGGAACCAAATTGAGACAAGGCAACTTGAGTTATAGGAACATAGTAAGTATCACACAAATACATGTGCACACATGCTCCCGTATATTATGCAGAGACTTGCACGCTTACCACACGTAAGGAAATGAAGGCCTTGCAAACTTTTAACATTATGTTTATAATGTTGTTCATATGCAGTGGTTATATGTCACCAGAGTATGTAGTATTTGGGAAATTTTCAATAAAATCAGATGTCTTTAGTTTTGGTGTCATATTGTTGGAGATTGTTAGTGGCAAGAAGAACAGTTTTTATCACAAGCAACCTTCCATAACTTTGATAGGGCGTGTAAGTAATACAAAACAGAAATCTTTATGGTATGCAGTTATAATACAACCACTTATGGATAATGCTACGAATCACACAAGTCTGGGAACTTTGAAAAGAAGATAGAGCCTTAGATATAGTTGATTCATCGATAAATGTGTCATTTGTTTACCATGAAGTCTTAAGATGCAAGAATATGCAATGGATCAACTAACAATGTTGGCAGTTCTTCTCATGTTGAGTTGTGAAACAACTCTTCCTTCTCCAAAACAACCTGCTTTCATCTTTAGAAGACCTTCCAATGATTTGGGATCAATCACAGGAGGGGGGTTTTATTCTATAAATAATGTGACAATAACTGAGTTTGAAACTCGCTAAAGGTAAAGATTTTAGTTAGTTGCATCTAAATTGCTTCCATAAGGATTTGTCGGACAAATTAACATTTTTGATTTTACTCCCTTTGTATTAAATAATAAATATAATTTCCTTTTATTTATTTATTTTAAATGTTGGTGAATACAGTCTACTTCAGTGGGTTGTACCCTCCCTTGACCTTTCAAGATCTATAACTGCAGTTCAAGCCTCATAAGTTAACAATTGAAACATAATAGAGAATTATGTTAGCTACAGACAATTTTCTGAGCCTTAAGCAATAAGTCATAGCCCAATATTAGAATTTTAAGGAAAGCGAAAAGCTAAATGTGCAGTCTGTGATGGATGGTAGTCTGGGAACAAAGTTCTATTAAGTAAATATCTTTGTCATAATCAACCAATAGGAATGTGTTTGCTGTTTAACCTCACATGTTAATCTAATCACCTGCAATCCTTGGATATTTTGACTCAGATTTTTTCTAAATTTTGAACTTTAGTAACCATTATATATTTGAAGACCAAAATCTATTGGATAAATGATATTGGCTTTATGTTCAAAAAAATCAGCACTTTAAATTTGCATGATCTCAGTAAGGGTTTGTTTGAGATTCGTTTATTTTGTTGAAACTGAAAACTTTTTATTGAAAGTACTGTAAATAAATGTAAAAGTTAGCTAAAATAGTACAGTGAGACTCATGAATAGTATCAAAAATAAGCTGAATAGTAAAATAAATTGGCAAAAATATTCTTTACTAAACAGATAGTAAGAATTTCAAACTGAACAAAACTTCAATCTAAAGTTTCGTAATTGTTTTCTTGTCCCTTCATCATCCATTTTCTTGGTTTTTTGCTTTAACAAAGTTTGGCTCCTAACATGTTTATAGCTAACTTTTCCAACTTATTTACGTGGTTATTTATAAGATTATTTATGTATATTATTTAAACAAGTCATATAAATCATTAACAAAGTCATATGACTAGAATTATATATAAAGAGAACTTCAAATATGTTTGGAGCCAAACTTTCTCATTTCCTTTTGGTTTGAGGCTAAGATTTAGGTGTTTGATTGCATCATGCAGTTATATGAGATGAGTTTTAATTATACTCAAAATTGGGTGTGATCAAACCAGTAATAATGCACCAGGTCTTGTCAAAACTCCTTGATCACTTGTACTTAAAAGAGTAATATTACTGAATAATAACATAACTATTGTTTTACAAGACAGAAGGCTTTGTCACCTGAGCTCAAGTTTGAGTCCACCCCAAAACACGTAATTGCCATATGTCAATATGTGAATATGAGAAGCTGAATTTGGATTTGGTCGCCTCGATTTATAGCCTTACATTATTGTAGTCAACTAAATTTTTAGTTTGAAATAAATCAAACAAGTAAAATAGTTTTACAATTGCGAATTTGTATTGATGAATATATGGTACAATTCTTTGAAGTTACAAAAGAGTGATCCTTTGATTCGATTTCTTTGAAAGACTTGTTGATTGGAATTGTAATAATGTGATTTTGACTTGAACGCCAAATATCTTTCAATTTGGTTGAAGAGTGGATCGAAGACCCTTGAAACAGAATTAGAATGAATCTTTAGCTATGAGTTTGTTAGAAGGTTTGGTGGTGGAAGTTCTTCGGGGCTTTTGGGGCTTGAATCCGTAGAGGTTTACTGATTTACAGTTTCTTGAAGTTTTTGGAGGTTTTTGAGTTTGATTTCAGTAAACTTTAAGATCTAGGAAGGTAGTTTGGATGGTTTTGCTTTGAATGTTCTTCAATTTTGAGGTTGAAGTTCTTGAAGGCTTTGAGACTTAATTCCTATAGAGTTTCTGTACTTCTAAGTGCTTTTGAATCTTCTTTGATGTTGCTTGTACTTTGAATGTCTTGGTTTGTAGAAATGCCTTAGGAAGACTTCTATTTATAGGAGTTTGAGGTGGGTGAGCGACATGTGGCGAAATTTGATTGGTGACATGTCTCATAGTCTGATTGGAGGAGGTTTAAGAATTTTTTTCCCAAGATATGTGGCATCTTTTAAATGGCCGAAATGTTTTGATTTTCAAGATGACACATGTCAGCTCCCGATTGGACTGCCTATGTCATTGCTTACAAGTGTCGGGCTGCTCATGTCATTACTTACACGTGCCGATGTGTGATTGGGTTTGTAATTGACTATACTTTGTGGACTTGGTAGTATAATGTGTCAGCTTGTGATAAATTGAGAATTTTCCCTCTCTACAGTTACATCTCACATTATCATCCATCAATGATCATTCTAGGTACATGAATCTTGAAGTGGCAAAATACATGCAGGTCAAAGTTATTATTGTCAACACACTAAAGGCATCAATGTTCAATCATCATCATGATGGACCCCAGTCACGCTAGCTTTTGCCATATGCAAATGCCGGTCTTTTAACGCAACTTTTATTAGTCGAAAATCCTGACTCAAGAGACATGGCTTGCCATTCTTTTATGAATATAAGCAATGCATATGGTTGACTGTAGTTTGTAGTTTGAAAAAGCTATTATAGGGCCATGAGCTCTGTAGTTCAATTCACGGTTCCGGGTGTTTTTAACGAAAACTTTCAAGGGTTAAATCTTTCATCCACCATTGTTATAAGATTGAATTATCAAAACAAAAAAAGAAAAGAAAAGAAAAAAGAACACGCTAGCAGCTTGGGAATCAGGCTGGGCTGATTTGGACGAGAAGATAATTTTTTATGCTCATATAAACATTTTAAAGTTCAAGATCCGGTCTAAAAAATTGACCCTTGACCCCTACAATGTCGCTCAGTTCCTATGCACTGTTGGTCTTGTGCTTGACTTGTAATGCCTAGTAACTGGTGTAAGACTTTAGACTTTGACGTAATAACATTTTTTTATTTTATTTTACGCAACTGATCGTTTGAACTTTGAAAGACGCGTAGTCCTAAAACAAAAGAGATGGAAGACTTCATAGTTCATAGCTCTCTCTCTCTCTTCCTTATTTTTTGGTCTAGAGACTTCATAATCCTCAATCAAACAAAATATCAAAAAAAATTTTGCCCCAAAGATTTTTTTTTGACCACTTGCACATAACATAGATGCTAAGAATAATGTTCAAGTCTTTAATTCTAATCGTTCTCTTCTTACCATTTTGCATTTCCTATGACACCTTAGCACCAAACCAATTCATCAACGATGGCCAATCTTTGATATCCAAAGAAAACAATTTCGCCTTAGGCTTCTTCAGCCCCAGTAACTCTAGCCATCGGTATCTTGGTATTTGGTATGTCAAAGTGAAAAAACAAACTGTAGTATGGGTTGCAAACAGGAATGATCCTATCAATGATTCCTCCGGAGTTCTCTCAATCAACCAGTTTGGAAACCTTGTCCTTCATGACAGTTCTAACCGTCTTGTTTGGTCTACAAATATGTCTGTCAAAGGAACAACCACAACCTCCTCTGTAGCTCAGCTTCAAGATTCAGGAAACTTAGTATTGGTCCAAGACAATAACCAAAATGTACTGCTATGGCAAAGCTTTGACTATCCCACAGATACTTTGCTTCCAAAAGTGAAGCTTGGTGTGAATTTGATAACTGGACTAGACAGGTTCTTAACATCTTGGAAGTCACAAGATGACCCCGGATCTGGGGACTGCTTCTATAAGATGATACTTTATGGCTCCCCAGAAGTGTTTTTGTATAAGGGTTCGACCCCATATTGGCGGTCAGGTCCATGGCCATGGCATAGCTCATCACCAGCAACAGTTTCATCAGGTTATAAGTTTGATTTTGTTAACAATGAAGATGAGGTATCTTATGCTTACTTTCTTGATGATCCTTCCATTATTTCTAGATTAGTGGTTGACACTCTGGATTGCTACAACAACTTATGTGGAATGAAGGTGATCTTCAATGGAAGGAACTTTGGTCAGCACCTAAATACCGGTGTGACAAATATAGACAGTGTGGCACGTATAGTAAATGTAGTCCTGATAATATTAATAGGTTTGAGTGTATGTGTTTGCCAGGGTATGAACCCAAGTCTCCAAGGGATTGGTATCTCAGAGATGGTTCTGAGGGGTGTGTTAGGAAAAAGTTGGGGCTGTCAATGTGTAGGAATGGAGAAGGGTTTGTGAAGGTGCAACGTTTAAAGGGTCCTGATTCAGCTAATGCAGTTTGGATGGACATGAGTATGAGTAGCTCAGAGTGTGAGCAGGCATGCTTGAGTAATTGCTCTTGCACAGCTTTTGTTAGTATGAATATTGATGGAAAGGGGACAGGTTGCTTGGCATGGTATGGTGAATTGGTAGACATTTTGGAGAATTCAGATGAAGGGTGGGATTTAAGTATTCGTGTGGATGCATCGGAGTTAGGTAGCCTCCTCTTCTTGCTTGCATTTTATTTATTTATTTGTTTTACTATTTTCATTTCTGCCAATTGCACTTTTGGATCTTGGACTCATTGCTTGTTTTATTTCCCTTTTCAGCCAAGTATACAAGGAAGTCCAAAGGTTTTCGTGGCAACAAGAGGCTGCTGGTTATTACAATATTGTGTGTTGCTGTGCCATTTTTTCTGGTATCCTTGCTAGTCTATATGTTGCTAATGAAGAAGAGGAAAACGGAAGGTAACAAAATCAGTTGAATTGTGTGCTTTGCTAAGTCGCAAAAAATGTACCATATATTAGGAACAATTTAGATTAGTCATTATTGTGATGTAAATATATAAATGCTTAATTGCGAAATTATAGTAAGCAATGATTGTCAATATGCTTTAGGACAGTGATGAGAAAATTGCACAATCAATCATTAAGTTTTATTGGTACCAAATGCTCTTTGGAGGGAAATGAGCTCGAGGACAGTAGTAGACATCCAGATTTGTCCACTTTCAATCTAAGTTGCATTGTTGTAGCCACTGACAATTTCTCTCCGACCAACAAACTTGGGCAAGGTGGTTTTGGCTCTGTTTTTAAGGTATAGCTAAAATTCGTAATGACATTGTTGATATATTGCCCATTTTTCTCTGTTTCATATTCCATTATTGTGTGGATGTTAATTAGGGGAAATAAGTTTCTTAGGCTAAAACATAAGTTGATTATGTAGCAGATGGAGTCGTTAAAACTAGTAGTCATGAGTGCTTAATTTTGAATTTGAATTCCGGGTCAATTACCTAATGGACAACAAATAGCTGTAAAAAGGTTATCCAAGAGTTCAAGACAAGGAATAGAAGAATTCAAAAATGAAGTTATGCTGATTGCAAAACTTCAGCATAGGAATCTTGTCAAACTTTTTGGGTGTTGCATTCAAGAGGAAGAAAAGATGCTGATTTATGAGTACATGCCCAACAAAAGCTTGGACTCCTTCATTTTTGGTAGTTTTTCTTTCTAAAATATATCACATTAACTGATTTTTATTTTATTTTATGATATATATGTTCAAAGACTACAATTTTAGCCCATAAAACCACATATTTCAACATTGTTAACTCACATGTTGGAGCAAAATTTTATTTTAGATCATACAAGAAGTTCAATACTAAATTGGAGAAAACGCTTTGAAATTGTTGATGGGATTGTTCGTGGGATTTTGTATCTTCATCAAGACTCAAGATTGAGAATTATCCATAGGGATCTTAAAACTAGCAATATTTTACTGGATGCTGAAATGAACCCCAAAATTTCAGACTTTGGCATGGCTCGTATATTTAAAGCGGACCAAATTCAAGACAAAACAACTAGAGTTGTTGGAACATGGTAAGTATCACACACATGCTAGCTTGCATGCACACAAACAGAGAAATTAAAGCATAATGCCAAAGTTAAAATTACATTTGATATGTTTTCACATGCAGTGGTTATATGTCACTGGAATATGCAGTATTTGGAAAATTTTCAATAAAATCAGATGTCTTTAGTTTTGGTGTCATATTATTGGAGATCATAAGCGGCAAGAAGAATAATGATTCTTATCAGAAACACCCTTCCCTAACATTGATTGGTCATGTAAGTAACAAAAAAAACAAAAAATATTTACAATTTTCATTTATAATATAGCTTTATATGGATAATGCTATATATGAAACACAGGTATGGGAACTATGGAGAGAAGGTAGAGCTTTGAATATAATTGATTCATCGATAAACGAATCATATGTTTCCAATCAAGCCTTGAGATGCATTCAAATTGGGCTCTTATGTGTACAAGAAGATGAAATGGATCGACCAACAATGTTGGTAATTCTTCATATGCTAAGTAGTGAGGCAACACTTCCTTCTCCTAAACAACCTGCTTTCATTTTCAGAAGACCTATCCAAGATTTGGCTCCAGTCATAGGAGGAGGTTCTTGTTCTATAAATGAAGTGACAATATCTAAGGTTGAAGCTCGCTAATGGTAAAGCTGTAGAGGTTCATTTAAATTGCTTGTATAACAATTTGTAGGGCTAATTAACATTATATTGTTTTATGTACTAAAGAAAAAATGAAATTCCTTAATTCTACTTCTTCTCTCTCACTCTATTGGTTTTTCTTTTTATGAATGAAATTTTTCATTAAAAAAATCGAACTGTTAGGAAATGTGAAACCAAACCCAGATTAATGGGTTGCAAACAACAAAAAAGAAAGAACATAAGAAAGATCAATTCACTTTGGTTCACCCCAAAACTAGGGCTTTGTCTAGAGGTTGCTGTAATTTTAGTGTTAATCCTGTAATAGGAGTCACATGTATCATTAGCAATTTAGCATATACATATACCACCCTATTACTTGGATTACACACATATAAGATATTTCAATAAAGATCCCAAGAAAAAGGAATGGAATTGATAATGTGTATACTGTATAGGAATGTGTTTGCGGTTTAATTAAAATCACATGTTAAAATTCATCTAATCTAACCACCAGCAAACCCTTGGATTTTTACTCAAATAGTTATTTACTCGATAAAGATTGAATTAAACCACAAAACATTTGAAGCCGCATCAGGCTAAATTTATTGCATATCTGCATGGTTTATGTTGGATATACATGTTCAAGAAGACAACATTTAAATCTACTTCTTTTGGGTGAAAATCCATAATCAAACTAAATTTGAATCTAATGCTTTGTGAGAATTGCATCTAACCCTTCATGCAGATGCATTCATGCAAAAATATGAATTTGATATTCTCACAAGTCACAATTACGTTTTATTATCATAGGTTTTGCTAATATCAAGCTTGATTGCTATGTAACCATCCTTACCGGTATGTTTATGCATGCTATGGAGAGACTCAAAAGCTACCAAGATATTATCAAAAATTAATCGGCTCTTATTAAAAGCACTCTCATGTAATAATTTTTGGTTGAATTCTTTTAAGCCCTATTTGTAAGACTTTCGAAAAAATATTATACAGTACATTATAAAGGCTAATAGGTCTAAAATCAGAAGCATGTTCCAGGTTCTGCTTTTTTGGAACTAAAGTAATAAAAGTATGATTGAGGTACTCAGGTAGGGATGCAATATTAAAAAATTTTAGAATAGAGAGAGTAATATCATCACCAATTAAATTCTAATAGTGCTAATAAAAGAGAGGAGACATACCATTTGGGTCTAGGGCTTTGAGAAGGTCCATTGGCTTGATAGCTTGTTGAATTCAGATGACAGTTGGGAATTCATATCTTCTCTAATAACACTGAATGGTAATTTGATTCTCCAATGCGCATTGAAATCAAAATGCTAAGGAAAAAAGTATCAATCTAATAATAAATGTCATAGAAATATCAAAGGCGGGCATCTTTTATTGACATAAAGAAGGGAATTATTAAACAATTTAGATGTTCAGGGATATTTATATTCACCGGCAACGTGACTCAACCTCATCGAGTAATATTTATCCAATCTACAAAGGACCAAAAAGGGGCCTAATAAAATCACCCACACATTATAGTGGTTGGGTTTAGCCCACACCTGTATCATTACTAGAAGATTAATTTTGGGTCTACATCCATGTACATCTCTACACGAAATTGGCTAAAAAACCGACTTCTCTACGCTAAACTAAAAGCCCATTATTTTTTTGGGAAATGTCTCCTATACACGCCCACTTACACTTTTTTGAACTAAAATCTTAAATTGAAGTTAAGCTTTTCAAGTTGGAAATTATAACTTCGATTTTTGTACAAAAGAAAAATGTGTAACAATTGTGTGCCTAATAAACATTGCCATTTATTTATTTTTTATTTTTAAATTTCCTATTAGACTACACATGGGAAAGTAAAAGGTGAAACTACATCCTTAGAATTTACCATTTAAGCGCAATTGATCCCTTAAGTTTTAAGTGAATACTATTGGTCCCTCAAATTTAAAACATGAGTGTTGTTAGTTCTTTTGTTAATTGCCTTTATTTTTATTGCCTAAATGACTAACGGAACAATGATGTGACATTTTTTTTTTACTGATTTTACACGTATTATGTCATGTAAATTAACTTTAAAATAAATTTATATGTACATGTTTTAATTAATTATTTAATTCATCACTATGTTAAAAACTTAAAAATAAAAAGTCTCCCCTTATCTCCCTCTCTCGTCTTCTTCCTCTGCCATCTGTTGGCAATGCCCAAAATCAAACTCTAATCTGGTTAGTTCATTTGCACAAAACATTTGTTGTCTCATTCATTGATTATTTATTCTGGAACAAGAAATGTATTGGTTGACAAAACCATTTTGAGTTATTATATACCGCAAGATTTCCTTACTCCTAACTTACGGATGGAGATCTCACGTTCATTGACTCGTAGGGTTATTCTATGCAGACTTATGGTTATTTGGGCTATATTAAACACACTGGCAGAGCATTTACAGTTTGTAATACACTAATACCGGGCAAAATGGCCCATTACCATTAATTATTGAAATATTTTGCCCAGAAACACTGTTTGGGAAAAATATAGCTATCTACCACTTTTTGTGATACTCGAGCTCACCATTTTTCTATTCCAGCGTGGCACCCTGACATGGCATCTGGAATTTAAAAAATAAGCTTGGTACCCGAGGTCATGAAGCTCGAGTTCTGTTCTAGCCCAACTTGTCTCCCTGTTACCCACACTTAAACCATCTGTTACCCACAAACCAAACCATCTGTTACCCACACTTCAACTTTCTCAATCTCGCCATCTCCCTCTCAATCTCGGCTATCACTTTCTCAATCTCCCTCTCAATCTCGCTATCATCTTCCACACAAATACTCTCATTCTCTCTTTCAATCTCGCGATCTGCCTCTTTCTACGTCTCCCTCTCGGTCTCGGTCTCCCTCTTGCTCTGTTGCTCAGTCTCCCTCTCGCTCTGTTGCTCACGCTTTTGGTCTCCCTCTCACAAGGTATGTCTCGCTCAGCTTGCATCTTCAGTTTGAGCATTGGGTATTTGTGGGTATTTGTGTTTGTAAATTTTGTATTTTTATGTGCGTTGAAGCTGGGTGTGTGCGTTGAATCTGGGTCTATTCAGAATGGGTATTTCAAAGTGTGTTTGGTTTAGGATTTTGGGTTTTCGGGTTTGCTTTGGCCGTGTTGGTATGTTTGTGGGCTCTATGGTGTAGCCGTCCCCTGTTTTCTTGGTCATTAGCTGAAAAGGAACAAAGCTATAATGAATATTTGAATATTTGATTTGCCATATGGTTCCTCCTTTTTTGTTTTTGTTTTTTTAATTATAAGAATTTTGAGAGATAGGAGCTCAGTTATGGATACTACTAACAATCTATATTCTGATAGTTTTCTTGCTTGAAGTATGTGAAGTCTTGAAGGAGTGTTCTGGCCGAAAAGATAAGAACTTGTCTGACTTTCTTTCTTGACTATTGGTTTGAAATCTGTTTTCCCACAGCGTTAGACTTTTATTGAATTTGTGAACTATATAGTTTACTTTTGAGTTTTGACCCTACTTTTCTTTGTATTTGCTCTTCATTCGATTGTGTGCATTGTGCAAACTGCAAAGAATCAATAATGAGATATTGAACTTTGCATGAATGCAGTATATAAATTCACACATATGCATGTATGTGGCAAATTGTGGGTAGTATAGTACTAATAAGAATTTAATAATTGGGTGGTATAGTAATGTTTCCCATTAAATTCTTCTGTCACGATAATTTCAACCTTATTTTTGAGATGATAGTCAAATATACAGGATTTTGAAAGTTCTAATTATGACATTCTACCCATTAAATGAACCGAATGCAGTGTTCTTAAGAAGAAGGCAAAAAGGCTGATGATTGAATCAGCTTCTTAGCTATCACATAATAGATATTGTATTTAAAGCAATGTGCCTATTACTTTCCTTCCAATTGTTTTAAAAGGAAGCAAAGTGATGCACATATTGGATAAGGAAAGTGGTACATATATGAGAAGATTCTTCCCTTTTTCTTTGCATTGGTCTTTGACCAAATGGCATCTCCTACCCCCTTAACCAATGATTGAAGCTGGATCACAGGTTTAATTCCTTATGGGCAAGTGATTTGTATTACCTATATATATATAAAATAAAAAAATAAAAAAAAAGTTCCTTTTCTAGCCTAGATTTTCGAGGATCTTCTTTGTTTGTCACTTTGTTCTGATTGAAAACAAAATTCAAAGAAAGAAATTAGTCCATGCTACTTGGGTGTTGTTGTGTGGCATTGTTTATCTGTAACAATGACCAGCTATCTTTTCAAAGTGTGGCATTGTTATCAACAACATATACACACTTATAAACAATTTAATAATTGGGTGGTATAGTAATGTTTCCCATTAAATTCTTCTGTCACAATAATTTCAACCTTATTTTTGAGATGACAGTCAAATATACAGGATTTTGAAAGTTCTAATTATGCAGAATGATTTAGTTTTTAATGTCATGTTCCTAGATGGTTAATTTTCCTAGAGACTGATTATAATTGAAAATCTCATCCTTTTTGTCTATAACAAAGAAATTTAGACTCACAGTAATGTTTAGCTGTTATTGTTAGAGATGTAAATGGTTTTAAATAGGAACAAGTCGGCCATGACTCATGAGTTAGGCCCTTCAACTAGGGACGGCGGTACTTGAAAGGCCGCGTACTCATTTTTTATTTTGTAATTCATTTTATTCAAGTCAATAAGCCTTTAAAACTCTATATTTGAGAAGAAAATTGAACTACCCATGATGCGCTTACATTTTTTGGCATTTTTTGGGTGTGATTGGTATTTAAATAAGTTCGTGGGTTTCCTATGTTGAAAATGTTAGGTTCTAAAGACCTAGGTTTTATGTATTTAGAATTCTAATTTGTATTGTTGGCAAACCATGATCAAAACAATGTATTTAAGTTGTTTTAGAAGTGCTCAAAGTTGGTTCTTAATTGTAAAGTTGGAATGAAATACTAAGCTGATTAAAAAATAGTTTCAGTACATTTCGATCGATTGAAACTTAGGCTCGATCAATCGAAAATCGTACCTAACGTTTTTTAATTAGTTTTTCCAACTCAGCCCTAAAGAGTTTTAATTGGTTTAGGTTTCTAATTTACCCTAGGTATATAAGGGAAACCCTAGCCACGTTTTTGTGTTGCTCATATTGCGGTTTATGTGAATCTCTTGTGAGATCTTTGAGGAGGTTTCCTTCACATAAACTTAGGGTTTTCAAGGAGAAGATTTTTCTACACCTTGATGATCATTCCAGTTGCTACCATTGAAGTTTAAAGAAAACACAAGCGGGTGTGCTTGTATTTGGTGGAGAATCCAAGAAAGAAGGAGTTCGTGGATTCGGAGCTTGCACGTGGTCGTGTCAATAAGTTCTACTGGTGGGTAGCAATAAGAAGTCGAGCGTGGAGGCTTGTAAGTCTTATTGTATGAACTTCAATTCTTTCAAGATAGTGGATTCAAGTTTACCTTGAGGATAGCTAGGTTAAATCCTCCCCAGGTTTTTACCGGTTTGGTTTCCTGGGTGATTATATCTTTGTGTTATTTATATTTCCGCTGCTTTACTTGATATGATTATTTGATTGTTTTAACCTAGATTTAATTAATTTGACTAAGTAACAACTTGGGTAAATTCCTAGGTTAATCCAATTGTGTTTTAAGGGGTCTAAAAACCAACAGAAAACTTATCCTCAAAGTTATTTACGCATTTTCTTTATGATAGTACAATGTAATACAAAGAAATCTTAATGTTTAATCCCATAATTGTTTCAATCTACAATTTGATTGCCATGTGCAGTAAGGGTGAAGGACTGCATTAGGAAAAATGAGTGTTTGATTCAAGTTAGGGGCACTAGGAGTAGGGGGGCATGTCAAACCGAATGAAAACTTGTTATTGAGGTTGTGGGAAAGACATGATGGCCTATGTTTGACATTGGAAAACACCTTAACTTGAGTTGAATAATGGGAGTACTGTTCTAGTCTATTCCCATTAAACTCTAAGAACCCTTGTTACCCACAGTTTAAACTCTCATCCCTCACTTTCTGAGTCTCCCTCTCACTCTCTCAAGTTTAGTTCATTTTTTTTTTTATGAAATCAGTGAAGGCTGCATTAGATATATATTATTGCCATTTTCAGTCAAATATGTTTATAATTAAAAATAAATAAATAAGCCTGTCTTGTTGTTGTCACCAAATGTCAAATATGGACCCACATGGAGCAGGACCCTCTATACAGACTTTGTTGACGGGGCAGGATGAGCATCATTCAAGTTTGCTTTGGGATGCTCGTTAAAATGATGCTTACTGGTATAATAATTGATAAATTAAGAAATAATGAATTTAATCACTTAAGCATTGTTTAAACACTTTTAATTATAAATATTAATTTAATTATTTTCAAATAAAATTATATCATTCTGATTACCTCGCTGGAAATTTTCTTCAGTGTACACAACGGTGGATTAAAGTTGGCCTTAGGGGTCTTGTCTTCCAAGCTCTCTAAGTGTACTTGGGTACCCTGCAGTGAGTGTAAATAATTGTATTGAGAAGAATAAAGAGGAAAATTATTTTCCTGAGTAATGTTAGTTGAGTTGGCATTTTTATTGGTTCTTGTATGGTCACATCACTTCATTAGCTATCATTAACCATCTACAATAATTAAAAAATATTTTATGAAAATTGTTGTAATTAACTCTAAAATTTTTATATTTGTCCGGCTTCAGTAATCTAGAACACACCCAAATGCTTCACTTTGATTCTCATACCTATGCTCATCCCAACAAAATGGACTTGCATTACATATCCCTCATTTTAAAGAAACAAAAATATAAAGCAACCTTGTGTGCTTATTCCACTTCGTTAAGGCTGAAGTGGTTTTTCAATTTCTTTGGTAAAAGTAATGGCTACCCTACCTCACTATAGTGTATTCCAAACCATGGAATGCTTCAGTCCAAGATAAAATTCCGATTTAGGAAAAAGAAAATAAACGAGAGAGAGAGAGAGAGAGAGAGAGAGAGAGAGAGAGAGAGAGAGAGAGAGAGCATCTTATTCTAATAAAGAATTATGGTAGTGTACCAGTGCAACATGGTCAACAATCAGGATGGCACGCTTAAGGATGTTTTCGACGAGAACGAAAAGAGACTCAACATCAAACTTTTCGTCACCATGAACATGGGTTGCGTAAATGTGGTTCATGATGTCGAGGTCGGACATGGTTAACACGCTCAGCTCACTTTGTTGTACCGAACTTGGCACCAACTTGCTGCCCATAATGGATTACTAATTGGGTAACACAAGAAAAAAAAAAAAAAGGTTAGAAAATCACAAGGTTTGGGGCAGAAGAGTGAGGGTTTGCTTGAGTTCTTGTTGCGAAAAAAACTTGAGCTTTTTATAGCCATCCAACACCGAATACTATAGGTCACAAGGAAAATCTAGTACTATATTATTTTCTTAATGAAATAAGTCCCCAGAATCCACGTCAGCAAGATATTAACATTAAGCCTAATGCACAGGTACACTACCACAATTAATTTTTCTATTTTTCTACTCGAAAAACTGAATAGGACAGGTCCATTTTGAAAATTTTGACTTTTTTGTCAAAGTCAAATATCTCAAAACGCATGTTTGGTATCGCAAACATGCATTTTCTAACCGCACTTTTTCAAAGCACAGCTTTTTTTAACTTCAATTTTTTCCTAGGTGAAGCTTTCTCAAACAACCCTATTTTCAAAAGGCTGAAAAATAAGTTATGCAATACAAAAATATTACCTCTTTTGCTCAGCAGCTTGGAGCTTCGCTTCAAGGCGCTGACCAAGATCTTCCTCATTAGATGAGGACCGTGATGGGCTTCTGGGCTTCGCTCGAGCCTTGTTTGACAATTTCTCATAGTATTGCTACACCCAAAACATCATGACAGAATAAAGCTCATGTAAGATTCACTCTTCAGAGGGACTAAGGACAATTAAAAAAAACCAATGTAGGATTCAGAAAATGAAAACACAGAAATGCCTACAAAGTGAATTTTTTTCATGGAAATAAAGATAGTGACTACAAAAACCTATTTTAAAAAATGGGTACAAAACTAAATTTCTTATTGAAAAAGTAAGGGATAATTTAAATTCAATTCAACAAGTAATCATTTTTTTTTTTTTTTTAAGGAAAGAATGTTAAAAAGCAAAATAATTTGAAAATGGAACAAAGAGACGCCTACCAGACGCGAAAAGGAAAGACCAGAAAGTGCAAAACAGAAAAAACTCAAACAGAAGAAGCACCCACCCCCCCCCCCCCCCCCCCCCCCCCCCCCAAAAAAACCCTTCCATACAAAGCTTTTAACTTTTAACCTCCCAAAAAAAATTTATTTATAAATAAATAACATAACCCATGATTCTTTGAGATTCAGGAAGCTTATATCCAAATCCTATTACCATGTTTGGTTACCAAGAAAAAAAAAAATCAAAATTTTGATCTGGCTCTAGAGATGGTATTATAGACTGTACCAACTTTTATGAAACGATCACATCGTTTGGTGATCTCTGAAGATTTTCTATAAATGAAATTCAGATTGATAAGTCTTCAAAATGTTTAATTAACTAATCAGCACGTTTAAAACAAGAATCTTTAACTACCTGAAGAATTAATTGGCTCAGTTAAGTTCCAAGTAATTTCACAAATCAAGAAATTCTAGTTATTTCTTTCCCTTGAATTTGATTTTCTCAGTAAATAATCGAAAAGTTAAGAAATTAAACCATAACCAAAATCTCAGAATAATCATCAATTTAACAACAACAAAAAAAGGCTCAAGATTCAATTTTCTGAGAAAACAAACAAACCGACTTTTTTTTAATTAATCATAATTAACGTGACATTATGATAATTATATTTAATTAATGTGCAGTTCAAATAATTATATTTAATTAACGAAAAAAAAAAGAACAGTACAGTTGATTTCTCAATCTTTTTCCGTTAATTTTCTCAGTAAACAAACACGAACCTTTTGTTAGTGATAATAGTAATTAATTAAATGAATTCAAAAATTTTCAAATAAAAAAAAAACAACAACAATGAGAACATCTGAGAAGAGTAAAGTTGAGAGAGAGTCTTCATATTCAAGAACCACACCAAAGAGAGAGAGAGAGAGAGAGAGAGAGAGAGAGAGAGAGAGACCTGGCGGCAAAGATTGGCTTGGCGGAGCTTGGCTTCGATATCTTCGACAGTACAGTTTTACGGGGACTTAGACTCGGAGAGTCTCCGGCGAAGCTTGCGAGGCAATTTGGGCGAAGAAAGGGTGAAGAAGAAGAGGAGGACGAAAACGACGTCGCACCACTGTCATCCAACGAAAAGTCCATTACCATCGCTCCTCCAACAACCACCACTTTCCCTTCTCCTCTTCCCTCAGGCGGCGACAACGACGGAGACCATGATTCCACTCCCCTGGCCATCATCGATATGCGAAAGCGATCACAACGACGTCGTTTCAGTCTCTTAAGACAGTGAGAGAGTTGAGAGGTCGTCACCGACGAGAGTCTTCTGGCGCGACGGGTTTTCTGCTGTCGATGGTGTGAAGGTTTAGGGTTTGAATGTTTAGGTGTAAGTGAGAGTGAGAGTGTGTTCTGGTAAGTGAGAGTGAGAAGTGAGAGACTTATGTGTTTTTAAATTCTAGATGCCACGTCAGGGTGCCACGCTAGAATAGAAAAATGGGGTACTCGAGCTCACCAAGCTCGAGTACCACAAAAAGTGGTAGATAGCTATATTGTTCCGAAACAGTGTTTCTGGGCAAAATATTTCAATAATTAATGGTAATGGGCCATTTTGCCCCACTAATACCCTAGAAAGCACGAACGCGGCACCAGAGGTGCCGCACCCGCGTCCGACGCGGTTGCCCGCGCGTCGGACCGCGTCTGCGGTTTTTTTTTTTTTTTTTCCTCGGATTCGCGCCGACTTGGCTTGATTTGCGCCAATGCGGCTCAATTCGTGCCTAATCGGCTTCGATTCGAGCCGAACCGAGATGATTCGGCCAAAATCGGACGTATCGGTTGGCGGCCGATTCGGCCGATATGGCCGAAACAAGCCGGAAAACGGCCAAAACACGCCGGAAACGGCCGAAATCGGCCTTGAATATAGCCGGAAAAGCTGAAACTTGCCTTCTTCTTTCTTTTTTTGTGAATCAAGGCATAGTATGTGTTTTTTAAGAATATTTTAATAGTAAAAATATATAAAAAATATAAATAAAAATATTTTTAATAATTTTTTAATCGCCAAGTCCCGCCGCACCTGTACCCACCTTTTTCAAAAATTGCCGAGTCCCGCACCCGCACCCGAATCCCGAAACGCACCCGTGCTACATAGCTAATACCTCTCTTTTCTGGACTTTGGGCCAAATCTTTCTTTGTGGGCCGAGGAACTAACTGGTAGAGTCTTTCTTTCAAGCAACATCACTTTTAGTTGGGTTTATCATTGACACACATTAATTATACAAAAAGTCAGCCTGAAATGAAGTGTGAAAAATACAAGATAATGGACCGAATTTTGTATTATGAATCTGTGTGAGGGTCCATGGGAATATTGTTGTAAAGCCACCAAGACCAATCTGGGATTGCCAAATGGGAAACGAATATTGTTGGACAATTCTTGTAAAAGCCTCCGTCGTTCTTGATGATTAGAAGATTTGTGGAGGGCTTATGGGCTCAATATTAGAATCCCATCTGCCTAAGCCATATTGCAAGTGGCATGGGGAAGCCATTGTATGCAGATAGTGTTACTGAATACTGAGTTTAATTAGAAGCTGATTTTCCAAGAGAAGTGGAAGTTGATGTGGGGAATGGGCAATTTTTTACTGCTAAAATTGAATATCCTAGTGTACCTTTGATGTGTACTAAATGTATTGAACAAAAAAGGTAGTCAAGGAAAGCATGGTGTGGCGTAGCACTCTCAAGGCCCTGGTCCATTGCAGTCCACAGCACAAGAGGAATTTTCCCATCTCACAGTGCAGCAGATCATAGAAGAAGCATTGAAGTCTAAGCACTAATATGAAGGTAAGAAGCAAGGAGAAGTTACAGGATCTTGGTAAATCTTCAAAGTGGAATGGTGCTTCTCCTTCTATCTTCCATAATTTCTCATGAATTAGTTAATATGGAACACTTGATAGGGTGATGGTTAATCAACAATAGTTTTTTGGTATAAGGTACTTCGTAGTGGAGTTTCTAGACCCTGGGATTTCTGATCATTCCCCTGCTCTGTTAACATTTGTTTCAAGGAAAAGCTTTGGACCTAAATCATTTAGATTCTGTAACTTATGGTGTGAGCATGCTGATTTCAAAAATAGGATAGAGGTGGCATGGAACTCTGAAGTTAGGGGAACACCTATGTACAAGCTCCGCCAAAAGCTTAAGGCTACTCAGCTTAAACTGAAAGTTTTCAATAAAGACCTATATACTGGGTTATCACAAAGGGTCCAGCTCATAAGGGAAAGACTTGAAGCTGTTCAAATCGGCTTGCTACAAAACTCAAATGATACCAGACTTATTGAGTTAGAGAAGCAGCTGCTGCGTGAGAATCTCTCAATTAGTAGGGCTAGGAAGTCTTTAATGAAACAAATATTAAGAAATAAATGGCTTAATCCGGGGGATCATGAAAGTAGTTATTTCCATATAATTGTGAAAGGAAGACAAGGTAGGAATGAAATAAAATGCCTGCTTGACCATGATGGTGGAGGAACCAGATTTTATTGAGGAACACATACGTAGGTTATATAGGAAATTTCTGGGGCCAGGCACTGCTATTAATGAGCAAATGATGATAAATAAGGTGGCTTTACTATTCTCTGATCGGTTACCTGAATCCATGAAGAACTTCTTGCAAAGGATATGACTGAGATGAAATTCAGCAAGTTCTTTTCAGTATGGGGAGTGACAAAGCACCCGGAACTGATGGTTTCACTGTCAAATTCTTTAAGGAAGCTTGGAGTACATTTAAGAGAATGTCATTGAGGCTATTTTGTTTTTCTTCGATACTGGTAAGCTGCATAAGGAAGTGAATTCCACAGTTACCACATTGATTCCTAAGGTTCCTAATCCCTCTTACATAACTGATTTTAGGCCTATTGCTTGTAATGTAATGTACAAGTGCATTACTAAGATATTAAACAATAGATTAAGAGGGTTCTTAGGAGTTCTAGTGGACTTAAAACCAAACAGCTTTCATTAATGGACGAAGTATATCCGAAAATGTTCTGTAAGCCCACGAGCTAGTGAAGAATTACCAAAGAAATAAAGGGATGTGCAGATGTGCAATTAAAGATGAACAAAAGAAGGCTTATGACTCACTCAATTAGAATTTTATTCTCATGTGTTTATTGGCTTCAAGTTTTTCAGCTAGGTTTGTTCAATGGATTAAGGAGTGCATCACTACTCCTAGATTCTCAATAGCAATGAATGTAACCTTGGTGGATTATTTTAATGGAGGGAAGGGTCTAAGGCAGGGGGACCAATTGTCTCCCAACCTCTTTGTTATTGCCATGGAAAGCTTCAATAGAATGCTCAAATTCAAAGTCCTAACATTTGGTTTATTCAAATATGATCCTCAATGTAAAGAGCAGAAAATTACGCCTTTTATCTTTGCTGAACTTCTTATTTTTCCTTCTGCTGATCTATCTTCAATTCGTGTTATTAAAGAAGCTCTTGAAGAATTCCAATAAAATTTTGAACTGTGCATAAACCCAAGCAAAAATGGGGTATTTTTCTCATTTATTTCTGATATTTTAAAAAAGCAAATTCTTGAGATTCTTCAATTCAAAGAAGGCTTCCTACCAGTAAAATATTTTGGTATGCCTCTAATTCCATGTAAGCTTAGTTTTAAGGACTGCCAGCCTTTACTTGATAAGATTTTGGCTAGAATTATAAGTCTTGGATTACCCGAAAATTGTTCTTTGCTGGAAGACTCAAATTACTACAATATGTACTCTGCAACATTCAAGGATTTTGGGCTAGTATCTTCATACTACCTAAAAATTCCAACCAAAGCCAGAATGATTCAATGGGGGAATTTATGTTGACAACTTGTGTGGTTTCTGTTCTGCAGGTCCTGTTCATAGGACAGAAATCATCTAGTTTTCTTTTACAAAAAGGATATGGAAATATATTATGAGCTTATGTTTAATATCTGACCCCAAATTCAGCTGGTAGGATTTAGTTGATTGGAGTATAATTCAACAAAAAAGGGAAGAGCTTGAGAGCTGTACTTTGTAAATTAGCTTGGTGGGTAAACTATATACCACCTGTAGAGCCAAAGAAATGCAATTCTTCACGCTAATTCTTAACGCTAAGAAAGACTGTATACTGAAGACCAGCTTAGTTTAAAGATAGGTTTTGTTTAGCTGCATTTAGCATTCGGTGTTTTTTGGCTTTGCTATACTTTTTTAGTGCAATTAGCTACTACGTGTTAAAAAAAGAAAAAAAAGAAAAAAAGAAAAAAGAACAAACAAAACAAAACAAAACAAGAGAATGGAAACAACCAACTATGACTCAACTATTTGCCACAATCTTGACAATTCTCTACAAACTCAGAACTAACTAATAGATAATCATGAACCCATTTTTTTAAAAATAATATGAGTAACAGTATAAACATAATTGCTAATGATTAGCCAACATCAATTGTTTGGTACAATTGTGAAAATATCATTTTATAGAGTTCCTAAAGCATGCTTTCCATCGTGTATAGTTGGAGACTTTTCTTGGTATTATTATTATTATTATTATTATGCCAAAATATATTATTGGTCCCTCAAGTTTGCTATGTGAGTATTTTTGATCTCTCAAATCAAATTTCAAGTGAGCACTATTAGTCATTTTATGAAATATCGTTAGTCTCAATGGTTATGTGGCTAATAGAACAATGACGTGACATTTTTTTAATTGACATGGTAATTTTTAACTATTTATTGGACAAAGTTTGGCTACAAACTTAATTGTAGCCTAAGACTGACAACTCTACTTAATATTTTTTTATGTGATGTGAATTTTAACAAATCCACCATTATATTACATTTTTTTTCTTATATTCTCTATGTTTGCAAAATTTCCAAAAAATCAAAGATCAAGAGTTATATCATTAATCAAATGTTTAAATTTATAGTTTTTGTAATCTAAAATTGTGATAAAAAATCAATTTATGAATTCAATAGTAAATAATATCTGATTGACCCAAAATTTGATATGTGTGTTAAGAATATGAAGAACATACAATCTGACGATTAGATTTTCAAAATTCGTAAACATGCTAATTTTTATTGGGAATTGTAGCCTTAGACAAGTTTCAAATAGCCACACAAAAGTTTGTTCTGTCTCATCTTGCAACAATGCACAACCAAATAAAATTGATTGACAATGATGGTTTAACCCCGTAAAAGGAGCAAATGGCATATCATACTTGTTTGTTTTGTAAGTTGTGTCAAATGTCACTACATCCCCAAAGTATTGATAAGCCATTCTTGATCGCGCATCCACCCAAAAAAAAAAATCATATGGCCAACATCATCACATTGAATTGCATAAAAGAAATTGGAGTTTTGAGCTTGTTGTTTTTGGCAATAATTAAGGACATCTGAGGCATCTCCAACATCTAGATTTTTTCCCCTAACATCTCTCAAGTGATTCCAACAATCTCTACTTGTAAATGTTTGGTCACCTACATTGAACATCATGGCAACTTTTCCTGTTGGAAGACCTTCTTCACCAAAATTTTCAACTAGACTCTTGGCAGCGGTAGACATTTTTTTGTGGCATCGGAGGTATGACACACTCTTTGGACTAATAATACCATGATTGTGGTTGTTGTCAAATCCCTTCACAACCCATTTCTGCAACTTCTTATTCTTCATGACCCTAAGCATTGCTTCACATCCAGTTCTAAGACTTGAGCAACTTCTACGGGCCTTGTTTTCATCATCTCTGCTCAAACCATTGTCTAATGCATTTTTTGATTTGCACTGCCCTTCACTACAACATACATAAATACGACTTGTTACATCATCACTTCTGGCTGCTTTTTTACTCATACGGATATGGATTCCAAAACCTTCTTTTTTGGCAAATTCTTTGTAAAAAGTTTCAACATCATCAAGGGAGTCAAATTGCATTCCGACATATGGCTTGGATTTCAACTCACAATCACCAAAATCTTCAAGCGGTAACTCTTGTTCTGATGGTCTTGAATTGTCTGGGACATCATATAACTCTTCACATTCCATTTGTGATTTAGTAACTATAAGAACCAATACAAATAATGAACACAAAAAAAAAAAAAAAAATGCAAACATTTTAAATAAAAATGTTTCAAATGACAAAGATATAAAAATGTACATAATCATAATCAAACACTCAAATTGACTTGAAATTGTAAATATGACAAAGATATAAAAATGTACATAATCATAACCAAATACTCAAGTTGACACTCAAATTCAATTTCGACTTTGAAAACAAGAAATTTAAAAAAAAAAAAAAATTCCATCAATCTAATTACGGGTTTGGAACATGAAAACTAGATATTTCTGCCAGATGGTGTTTTTTTATTAAATTGCTCCAGAGCAGTTGCATCATCAAAATCATTAATTGGCTTGGCAAATTGCTGTTTGTCCATTATTATATCATCATCGGCCACCTATATAAGTTCATGTCTCTTTCTCGCAAAAGAAAAAAAGAATTAATATGTTCATGTCTAACTTTAGTGATGTCTTTTGTTTATCAATTTCTTCAACTATTCATCAGTGTAAGTCACAGTGTTAGTTTTTTTTAGAGCACTCACAACTTGGGGATGTAACTAGGGAACTACCGACGACGTAAGCCACAGTGTAAGTTTCTCTAAATTTACTACACATACAATGGTTTTATATTGAATCTGTATTTTGAGTTCTAAAAAATCTGTGTTGCCACATGATTCTTTGTGAACCATTTACGGTGTTCCAGAAAAAAAAAAAAAAAATAGAGCACTCACAACATAAAAGAAAGGAAAAATAGAAACAGAGTACTCACAATGGTGGATGAGCAATGGTGGAGGTGGAACAATGGTGGAGCTTTAATGTGATTTGTACTCACAATAGAAACAGAGCACTCACAACACGTTAATGCGATCGATTTTTTTTTTTTGGTGGCGGCAACCTGGAACAATGGTGGAGGAGCAGCAAACGGAGACAAATGGAGAGACAAAGGCTTGAACACCAAACGTAGAGAGAGAGAGAGCACTCACAATAGAAACAGACTACTCACAACACGTTAATGTGATTTTTTTTTTTTTTTTTGTTCTGGTAGCAACCTAGAACAATGGTGGAGGAGCAGCAGCAAACGGAGACAAACGGAGAGGCAAAGGCTTGAACACCAAACGTAGAGAAAGAGAGAGAGTTAGATGTATCCTTTTGTTGGGTTTAGAGATACGTATTGAATGCAATAAACAAGGAATAATTAAAGAGATACTTGTAGGAATGTTAGCATTAATGAGGGTCTTAAAAGTAAAGAGTTACACCAGGTGTAACTTGAACCCTTCTCTATATATATATGCATTATTATTTATTTTAAGTACAAAATTCATTATGTAACATTATTTTTTTTGTTCATATATAAAATAAATAAATTGACACAAAATATGTATGTTATATTTTTCAAAAATAACAATATAAATATATAAAATTAAGCTATTATTAATAGAGATGGGTTCAAGTTACACCTGATGTAACTTTTATAAAGTTACACATTTTTTACACCGTAGATTCATAAGAGATCTAACGGCTAAAAAAATATCATTAAATGCTATTGATTTCTACCTCATTCATAATTAATACTAGCATTTTCTCTCTCTCTCTCTCTCTCTCTCTCTCTCCTTATTTATTGTTTTTCACTTGGTTAAAGAGCATATTGCCAATTTTAACAACTTGCAGAGATTTTTCCTTAAAATCTTCCAAAGCCATGAGGTATTTCTCAACAATTTATAAGATAGCTTCCGTTCTAGAACTGGATTAAAAATAAGATACAAATTAAACTATAACAAATTTGAATGTTCACTTATGGTATCACAACAATCATGATTTAATGTGACATAACAATGTATTCACACATAAACACGCCTCTTCCACCAGACACTGTCCAAATATCGCTCTTACCAAAGCAAAGTTTTTTTTTTTTTTTTTTTTTTTTTGAGAGAAATTACCAAAGCAAAGTTATTAGATATCAGTTGCAAAATACCATAAACATGCCAAACCTACAAGCGCTCAGGTGCAGTCCACTTCAATCACAAGTGGGAAGTTCCAGAGTTATATAGCATAGAAACCCTTCTTTTTAAACTTGAAATACATATTTTTAAAGCAAAAATAGATGAATAACACATTGACAAGCCTAAACACCGGAATCCTGAAAACACATTATATGTGCATAGCAGCAAATATCAGTTGGCACCCAAAACCTCACATTGGTAAAACTATAATAACTCAGCGAGCTTTACATTGGAAAAAATATTTGCTTTGCTGATATTTTTTCCTTCTTCTGCCGGCAATCTATCCATGGAGGTGGAACAACAGTGTAGGAGAAAGAGATAGAAATAGAAACATAAGAGAGAGTCAAATATAACACTTTTTTTTTGGGTTTAAAGATAGATATAAAATATAATAAATGAGGGATAATTAATGAGATCTTAATTAGAATATTAATATTAATGAGGGTCTTTTTTTGACCATTAGATCTACTTAAATCTAATGGTTTAAAAAATGTGTAACTCTTTAGAGTTACACCAGGTATAACTTGAACTCACCTCTTATTAATAATACTTTAAGAAGGGGGGGTTTTCTAACTATTTAAATTTAAGAATGTTTACTCTCAGGATACCATTATATCTCTCATCTTTATTTGTGCAACAATGGTTGTTTTAATAGAAAATCACATTAAGTCATCAAGTTTTCAAAAAGTCGGTTTATTGTTTGTTGTAAATCTACTTGAGTGATCTGTGAAGCAAGCGTGGAGTGAATACTAGGGAATAACATATTTGTGCGCTGTGCCAACTTCAAATAGTCACATTTCACTCATTTTAAAATCTAAATAAAGTCAAATTTGTAACAAATTTAAAGTATTGTATGTCTACATTTCAATAAAGCAAGTTTTGAGTGAAACTTGTTTAAGTGAAACAAGTTGTTGCTAATTATGTTGATCTAAGCTAAGGTTTGCCGAATATGGAACACGAACCGGACGAGCCTGAAGCCGAGGCTACGAAGTCGACGAGCTCTATTAGGGTTCGCCTTTTGACGTCCTTTTCGACCAAGTTCTTCGACGAGTCGGTGAAATCGAAGGTGACGTAGTAGAGACTCACTTTGTTAACGAACAGGTTCATCTTCTCCGAGTTCGGTACGTCCTTGAACGGAACCAACGGCTTGATTCTGGCCACCACGCTCGCCGAAAACACCGCCGTGCGCTTTCCTTCTCCTCCGCCGTTGGACTGAAATAGCGATGTTGCACGCGGTGAGTTGGAGTAGCGAGTTGACTCAGCCGACGAGTCGTTGCTCGATTTTGATGACTTCCGAGGCAGTTTGCTCCATATTTGCTTCAACATTGTAAATTTTTTTTTATCAAAATCAAATACTTTTTTTTTTCTTTTACCTTAAATTTTCTCAGCAAACAAACAAAAATTATTTATATAATTGGTTTGTAAAATTGTTAATTTAAAAAGGGTAATTTAGGAAATTTATTTAGTCAATAATTTATCAACTCTACTCTTTGGGGGAATTAAAAATGAGGGGTCTCCAATTTGGGAGAATTAAAAATGAGGGGGTTAGAGGTTGTTGAAACCCCTCTAAACCCCTCCAAATCCCTCCTCCCTCATTCCTTAAAAAACTTCCAAACAAGATAATTGAATTACTCTTCCTCCCTTTACTCTATTCCCCCTCCTTTTTTTAACTTCCAAACAGGCCATAAGTTTTGATCATGGTTTGCCAACACATTACAAATTGAAGTTCCAATACATTTAGTTCCTAACGTCTTAAAACCAAATAAGTATTAATGAGGAAAATGGATTTATTTTCATATATAAATTATTTATAGGTGGAGTATCAATTATTTGAGCAAAATAAATGTTTGTAATTATTTTTTGAATTGAAATATGACATTCTTTCTAAAATTGAGTTACTTTGGCCAAAAAAAAAATCAAAAGTCAAGCAAATATACATAATAATACAAAAAAATGATTGTGCGCTTAAATTAGAGGAAATAATATATATATATATATATATATATTTGTAATTTTACTTAAGCAATTTTTTTTTTTTTTGATTGGATACTAAAGCAATTGATATAGTGCTCGATAAATACCTCAATAGTTCCAATATATACCTAGAACTATATACCAATTTCTAACTATATGGAGCCATCATCGCGTATAGGATAGCAGTGAATGGCGCTTAAGCTTAATAGGGGTCACCACTCCCCGTCCTAATGAATTAAAAAAATCCATATTCTTAATTATATCAATTCTGGCAATATTTCCTCTTTTTATGATAACATATAATATAATTTAAGTCGATTTCCTAAACATTACAACACATAATTATAAATGGTTTTTATTGACCTAAAAAAAAAAGCAAATAATAGAGTCCTTATTTATGTAGTGAGTTCCTCTGAAGTATATTAAGTTCGTTAAGGGTATGAATGATAACATTGTAACTAGTGTGGGAGCAAGTGGGTAAATTTAAATTGAGTTTCCTATCACTATAAGTTTGCAATGATAAGCATTGAGAGCATATCTCTTTCCATTAGTGATGTATGAGCTAACTAGATCGATTTAAGAGGTTTTCCATTGGTATGGATTAGATTAAGTGCATATCTTTGTCATGATGCTCTCCAAAGGCATTCAAATAAGTAGGAATATAACAGAGTAAATGGAATGAAATTTAGTAAAAGTGGAAACAAATATTAAGGGATGGTATGAATTGATGGTCAAGAGATACAAAAAGAGGTAGAACTTTCTTTATCTTGGACTAATAATCCATAAAGATAGAGAGATTGAAAAGGATGTGAATTATAAAATAATAAAAGCAGGGTGGATGAAATGGAGAAGTGCATTCAGAGTATTGTGCGATCATAGATTCCCTATTAAGCTAAAAGGAGAATTTTGTAAGATTGTTATAAGACCAACTTTGCTCTATGGTATTGAATATTGGGCAATTAAGAATCAACATATTCACGAAATAAGTATAGCTTAAATGAAAGATATTAAGACGAATAAGTGGAAACACACAAAAAAGATATGATTCAAATTGAGAAAATATGCTTAATGATAGGGGTGGCTCTTCTTGATGAAAATATAAGTGAAAGTCGCTTGAGATGATCTGGTCAAATGCTGTGGATATAGCAATTAGTTGAAAGAATGAAATTGTTTAAGTTGAGAGAATGAAAAAGGTAGAGGAAAACCAAAAATAACATTAGTAGAAGTAGATAGTTAAAAAATATATACGAATTAAGGAAGTAATAGAGACTATGACTTCGGATAGAATAAAATAGAGGAAAAAATATATATACATGACTAACCCTAACAAATCTTGTTGAAGATCCATAATCGACCCAAAAAATGAGGGACTAAGCCTTTGTTGTTGTTGTAAAATATATATATTTTTAAATGTACAATGAATTGCATGGGACCTTAGTAGTTAATGTAAAAGATATGGGAAAAACTCATCAAATCATGGTATTGATCGAATAGCTTTTGACCCACATTTAGTCCTAACACAAATCTATTGATTATATGTTTTGATTCCAAAATTTGTCACACATTTATAAGAACTAACGTAAGTAAAAAAAAAAAAAAAAAAAAAAAAATTCTTAACTGACTTTTAATTTTGTCGGTTAAAATCATACATTTTTTATTAAAAACATATTAGAAGTAATCTAGAGTCAAGAGGTTTATAATTTAATTGGAATCTCATTATATTTCCAATAAAAACACTTAGGTTTAAATCTTCTCCCTTTTTTTTCAAAAAAAAAATAAAAAATCTTCTCCCTTTTAATTATTGAATTAAAAAAAAAAACAAAAACACTCCGAGTGCAGTAGACGGATATAATTGATACGAAATATCTGACAAAGTAAAAAGTTGGTCAACTGATGGGCCAATCTTTGAGAGTTGAAGAACATGGTTCACGAGGAAATCGATATGTTGTAGAGAATGAATGGAAAGCTGAAATACGTTACATACTTATATGCATTATGCATCAAATAAGACAAACATGCAAGCCAACTCATTCATACGTTACATGCATCCAGGGCCGGCTCAATCCTTAGGCGAATTAGGCTATTGCCTAAGGCTCCCAAGTGGAGGGGGGTCCCAAAATTTTAGAAAAGAAAGGGTAGTAGGGGCAAAAAAAAAAAAAAAAAAAAAAAGTTTCAAATGAATTAGAAATATCCGGTACATTCTTTTAATCAAAAAACAAAAATTTTGGTAGATCCAGTTAAACATTGGTTCTAAACATAATTATTGTCCAAAAATAACATTATTATCCTCTAGATAAACCAAAAATCAACTAGATAAATTACAAATCCAGTCTAAGAGATTAACCACAAAATAATTATAAATCAAAACAAATAAAACAACTTAAATCCCTAAAAATTTTAGTTTTACCATTCCCTTTGCTTCTTTCTCTCTGCTCTCCACCTCTCTCAAGCTTCCTTTGCCTCTCTCAACTGCTCAAGCAAGCTGCAAGCTTTCTACGCCTCTCTGACTCTCATTCCTTCTCTGAATCTCTGATTCTCTGCTCTCCGGAGTCTCCGCCTCTCTCAACTGTTCTAGGACTTTGAGTTTTCTGATACGGTGCAGTGCGTATCAGGTATAATATTTGGGCGCTCGGCTTTCAGTTCAGCCTTTCTCTTCATTTATTTGTCCAATGGGCCTGCCTCCTGCCTGGACGTTTCACTTTGTTTGGGCCTTCAAATTTTTTATTTTTTATTAATAAAGCCTGCGTTTTTTTTTTTTTTTGGGGGGGGGGGGGGGGGTGTGATGGGGAGAGGTTATAGATAATAGATACAATTTGTTTTGGTGTTTTTTTTTTGGTGGGTCTTGTCAATAAGTCTTGTGTTATTGCAAAGCCAACGGGGCCTCAATACATGGTCAGATTTAACAATAGGTCCATATATATCAATATGAGTCAGTTTGTGGGCCAAAATCATTAGTAGGAATGAAACTAATTGGCTTAGTACCTAGAATGAGTATTCGTAATATAAAGTTGCCAGCTAGGAAAGAAGGAGGTCCAAGACTGAAAGGGCCTCTAGACCAAGAAAGTAATGCAGAGAACCCAGAACTTTGATGATAAATTCAACCACTAATAAATGAATGATAATAACGTCAATGGTGTGATAGACAAAGCATGTGAGGATGACATTATCCACGGTTCCACATAGAAAGAAAAATAAATAAATAATGTGGCACATGTGCATGGTAATGGATAAATGAGGGAAGAATTACTTTAATACCATGATAAATTACCTATTATTTCAAAAGATTAAGTTGCTAGAAAAAACTATATTTAATTATAATTATAATTATAATAATTATTCTTACACATATACATATATATATATATATATATATATATATATATATAGAGAGAGAGAGAGAGAGAGAGAGAGAGAGAGAGAGAGAGAGAGAGAGAGAGAGAGAGAGAGAGAGGAACAAAATGAATACAAGATATTTGATTGGTTTGGCTTGTTAAGTGAGTTCGTTATCCATATCCTTAATTAACATGTACAAACACATTAACAAAGAATGCTAAAAACAAAATTACACAATCATAATTAGTGGTGAAGCCAGAAATTTTTTCCAGAGGAGGTTAAGCTAAATATAAAAAAATTATTTATGAGCTATCCAAAACCCAAACAATTGCACAATGTATCAAACTTGTGTTTTGGACTAATTCAAAAGGATTGAGGAGTTAAAAGCCTAAATTCTAAAATTCGTGGGGGCCAATAACTACATTTTTGTATAATTTGTACTTTTTTATTATTTAAATACTATACATAGTTGAAAATTTCAAAAAGCTTCCCCACCCCCCAACTTCGCCTATGATTATAATTATTTTTATTTGTGCAATTGCAGTGGATATATGTCATCGGACTATGCAATGGAAGGATTATATTCTACTAAATCAAATATCTTTAGCTACGGTGTCTTGATACTAGAGATTATTAGTGGCAAGAGAAACAACCGCTATCATGTTGAAAGTCCTTGCCTAAATTTGATTGGACATGTAAGTAAAATATATTATCATTTGGTTTTGATTTGATTGCAATTCACCTTGGTAGTACTCTAAGATTATACTATTAATTTTTCAGGTCTGGGACTTATGGGAGGAAGGAAAACCCTTGGATATAGTTGATTCATCGTTGGGTCAAGCATATCCTGCTCATCAAGTTTCAAGATGTATTCACATTGGGCTCTTATGTGTGCAAGAACAAGCAACAAATCGACCAAGCATGGCAGAGATTTTATTCATGTTGGGAAATGAAACAAGTCTTCCCCCCCCCCCCCTCAACAAGGAGAAATTATACGGTCTTTATGGTGGATAAGTGATGTGATCCACTATTTCAGTAAAAGACTCTCACTTGTTTAAAATTGTGGAATTTTAAACAAAAACTGAATATTGACTCAACAATTTTAAATAGGTGGGAGTCTTTTATTGGAATGGTGGACAAATGACGTGGTCCACCATGAGGACTGAATAATTTCTCCTCAACAAGCTAGCATTTATCAACAGAAAAAATATAAATTGTGGTCAAGATTCAACAAGTTCTATAGGAGCAACTGCTTCACTTAATGACTTAACATATTCTATGTTTGAAGCTCGTTAAAGTCTGCACTTACTAGTTGAACTACATTTTCATAGTTGAGGACTACAATGCACGTTTGATTGATCATTAGATTTTATTATAAAGTTCTAAAGTTTTCTTTTAAAATTTAAATTTGGAGTATTGCAATTGATGACGAGAGAAATGCTGAGACAATTTGCAAAGTTAAGTTTTGTTACCAAATTGTGCTATCAATTAAAACCTAAAAATTTTAAGAAAAAATGGAAACTTTACAAAATCTAGGCACCAAACTGGAATTTATTAGTATATTTTAGAGGTAGAAGTATAGTTCAATCCTTTTTACAAAAGAAAATAAAAATATTTATCATGAATGAATTTGACTTTTATTTTTACTATTCCATTTGTTTCAAGGACAATGTTATCTAGAAAATAAGTAATTTTCAAAAATTATTTTTTATAAGACTATGTCATTTTTCTATATTTGGTATTAACCTTAAATGAGTTAAAAAAAAAAAACAATATTCTAGTTTCCATTATTTAGCTTGCTATGAAATAGAGATGATTTTCAAAAAAATTTAGTGGAAAATAATCTCTAAAAGTAAATCATATTTTTCCTATCGACTAGAGACATTTTTCCTTTAACTTTTTTTTTTTTTTTAATGCTACCAACATTAAAAAACACAGAAAACTATTTTTATACAAAAATTTCCATCGAAACAAATAGATCTCAAACAACAAAATCATTATCATCTTCTTCGTTTTTATTGGCAAAAGGGTAAATATTCACATTCCATTTGTTTTATTGGTTTTTTTTTTTGGGAGAAACTCACTTCTATGGTAGAAATTAATTAATTTTTTAAAAGAAAAATATCCTCGTTTTTCTTTGCTAGACTGTGACTTTGGAAATAGTTCAAAAAAAGAAAAAAAAATTAATGTCATTTGACAAGCACAAAAAGGGATACACATAATAATTCAAAAATTTACTCAATGAAGTATAAAATATTTTTTGTTTTATGAAAGTAAAGTATAAAAATTGCACTAAAGTCACCCTTTATCAGGACCCTTATAATTAAAATTAAGATAAGGAGAATGACACCTTAACCTCCAGTCACGGTGTTTGCATTGCAGCACGACAACGTTGTTGACATTAACTTAGACTTTAGACTTAAGATTTGTGAAATTTTAACTTTTTGTTAGGACATATGTGTTTCTCATGTTATAGAATATATGTCATGATTTTGTGTAATTGGCTTATCCTTTGACAAAACGTACTTTACTTGTATTTAGGTAGACTTAGGATATGTTTAAATACTTCAAGAAACCTCGTTTCAAGATCAAGTGTTGAAGCCTTCAAGTCTGTTCAAGAAATCAAGCAAGAGTGCAAATTCATTAAAGCTCGATAGCTAGTCGATACCTGTTTGACACCTCCTATCTGTCGAGGTTTAAGAATTTCAGATTTCAACTATGATTTTCTTGGAATTCGTGAATCTGTCTATGTGCCTTCTTTTCTCCTAACCTAGACATATAAAAGGATTGTTTTAAGAGCCGTAAAACGGTACACAAGTTGCACAAGCATTGAGCAAACTCTGTTCAAGCAAATTGTGACCGGAGAAAAAGTTCTTGACCTAGTTCATCTCTTTCTCTTGAAGAAGTTGTTGTGTATTTGCACAGTAGGGTTTTGTGACCAAACATCTTCCTGATCTTCATCGTGTGGATGAACTGAAGAACTTTATAGCTAACAATCTTTTCAAATTGGTGTTTTTGAAGTCGCGTACTGGGATTCGCGTAACCGTTAGTTACGTATTTGGGAGCCGTGCATCAGAAAGGGGAACTGTCACCACAGAACAAGTCCGATTGGGTATTGGGGTAAGGGTTCAACTGTAGGTTGGTAAGGTACTTGGGATTCCTTTCTTGTAATCGCTTTTTGTGATAATAGTGGAGTTTCGGGAGTGGTGACCTGAAAATCACCTGGTGGGGTTTTTGTTGTTAGGTTTTTCCCCATTCGTAAACAAATCACCGTGTCATTTATTTTTCGCTACGTATTTAGTTAATTTGTGATTTGTTTATGCTATCACGCGTTTGCATGATAAATTGATTAATTAATAACTTGGCTAATTAATTAATTAATTTCTATCACAAGGGGTCATTCAGTTTGTGGCCTATCAAGTGGTATCAGAGCAGGCACACTCTGATTAGATTTAATTTTTGCTGTGTTGATCCATTGACCCTTGTTTGTCATGGATAGAGGATAGTCATTAATTATACCTTCTTTATTTGATGGCACTAACTATGCATACTGGAAAGTACGCATGAGAGTTTTCTTGCAGTCTTTAGATGAGAAGGTGTGGCAAGCTGTAGAGATTGGCTGGGTCAAGCCAAATGAAGCGCCGGCCGATTGGGATGAAGCAAAGATCCAGACGGCTAACTTCAACAGCAGAGTATTGAATGCCTTATTCAGTGCAGTCACTAATGAGGAGTTTAAGAAGATATCCTCCACAGAAACTGCAAAGGAAGCATGGATCATCCTCTAGACAATCTATAAGGGTACAAAGATTGTCAAAGATTCAAAGCTTCAGAGGCTCACTACAAGCTTTGAAGAAATAAAGATGGAGGAGGATGAGTCATTCGATGAGTTCTTTGCCAAACTCAAGGACATAGTAAACTCAGCCTTTAATCTTGGGGAAACCATTCCTGAACCCAAGATTGTAAGGAAAGTGCTCAAATCTTTACCCGAGAGATTCCATGCCAAGATTACGGCAATAGAAGAATTAAAAGATATTGAAAAAATTCCTTTGACAGAGCTGATTGGTAACTTGCAGACCTATGAGTTAGGGTTGAAAAGGATTGGGAAGTCGGGTAAAGGCAAGAGTATGGCACTGAAGGCCAAGAGCAGTGAGACAGATGAGTCTTCCAATGATGAAGATTTTAAGACGAAGTCCTACATTACAAGGCAGTTCAAAAAGTTTATGAAGAATACCAACGGAAGGAACTTCGAAAAGGATCACAGGCAATCCAGTTCTTCTCAGTTTAAAGGGCAAGACAAAGGGAAGAAGGATGCTAAGGAAGGTGGTCAGTACACTGTTCTTGCAGGACTTAAGTGTTTTGGGTGTCATGGCTTTGGGCACATGAAACATGAGTGTCCTACGTATCTCAAGAGCATTGGGAAGAGTAAGGCACTTGCTGTTACCTTGAGTGACACTAAACTTGAGGAAGATTCCGATAATAAGGATGACGGAATCTTGAATGCCTTCACTGCCACTGTCAATCCTATTGATGGGATTATTGAAGATGTGGACGAAGAAAAAGAATTGGTGGAGTCCAAATTTGAGAAGATGGATGGTCAAGATGATATCCATACAGCCTATGAGAAATTGTACAAAGTTTCTGAAAAACATGAGAAACTTTATAGGCTAGCCACCAAGAAACACAGTGATGTGGAACTTGACCGTGAGGAATTATCCACTAAGTTTGATGAGGCTAATCAGATCATTGGAGCACTAAGGTTTGAAAACAATTTCCTAGTTGAGAAGACAAAGAAGCTTGAGGCGGAGTTGTTTCAAATCAGAGCTCAATTGGAGAGGACTTCAAGCGCTAAGCTTGACGAGATGCTCAGTATTCAGAAATCTACTTTAGATCGAACATGTTTAGGGTATGGTCTTTCTTCCTCTAATACTGCTTCTACTAGTACTACTGTTTTTGTTCCTCTTGCTAGCAATATTGATATTGAGAACACTGATGTTAAAATTAGTCTAGCTAGTGAGAACTTAGATAAGGGTAAATTTATCTTAGGAGCACCCCCTAAACTAGATAAGAAAGATGCTAAAAATTCTAAGGCTAAAAAGGCTAACTCTCAAAAGCCTAAACAAAAGAAGCAGCATTTCTGTCATCATTGTGGAGCTGCCGATCATACTCGACCAAATTGCTATAAGTGGTTAGTCACTCAACAGAGAAATGACATGATAGCATCTTGAAGCCAAAATCAGCTTCAATCATCTCTCGCTCCTTTCGGTGATCTTCTTAAGGCCCTCATGTTCCTTTCGAACTTGAACGGTTTCAATTCTTCCCCCTCACCATCGGTTCAAGCATTTAATTAGAGGAAAGGTTCTTCCAAGGTGTGGAAGAAAAAGGACTCTAAGTGATTTCATCACTTTCTTCTATCTTCTTGTTTTTGTTTGTTGCATTACTTGTGTGTTTTGCTTTTATTTTGAGTCAGTCTAGTTTTATGCTGTGCTTTGTTTAACATGTTTTTGTTTGTTTCTTTTTAGTTTTTGGTTATTTTGTTTTTTAAAAAAAAAAATTGAAAAATCAGAAAAAAAAAATACAAAAACAGTGTGTGTTATGTGTACATTAGTACTTGTGTACCTTGGATGACCATTGAAATAAAGTTTTATAAACTTTGTATCTTTTGTAGCTTAGATGAGCATCTCTATGCACAACTAAGCAAGTGAGCTTTGTGGTTCTTGTTTGTGATGAGTAAGATTGAGTTGTCTCTTATACTTAACACTCGCATCACTCTTTTTAACGGGAAGGACTAAAAAATCCTGAGAGAAAGACATGAATAACCATCTCACCACTGTTGCCTACCAATCATGTATGACATCTGTATGTTTCGGCATAGCAAAAAATGTGATGTCAATGACATTCGTGTGCTTAGGCATAGCAAAATTGGAATGTCAAATATCATTGGGTATTTCTTTTCTCTCTCTAATAAGCCCATATATGATATACTTAAAAAAAAAAAATATGAAAAGAAAAATCAAAAGCAAGAAGATCAAAAATGCTTTTAAATATGATTGCAAGCGTGTATTCTAGGAGATGTGGGAGTTATAGGATGTACCTTGAAGGTGATAGTCCTCATCAAGTAGTTATGATTGTGTGTGAGTTAAAGCGATTTTCTCATATCTCAAATTGTAATAACATGTATACACTTATGCAATCTTGCGATGTTTTTCACACACAACACGCATTATTCTTTGTTATTCTTGATACATGTGCAGATACAATGTGATTTGGCCATCACAAGTTTTACATGTGTTAATGTATGCTCACTAAACTGTCTTGACTTATTTTTGAAATATAAAATTGGTTAGACTTGTTTAGTGTGTGTGTGTGTTTTGGAGATCCTTATGCTCAAATTTTTTAGATTGAGAGACTATCTTGAGAGATTATTGTGTTGATTGGATCATTGGTTGAGTTGTATGTTGGATTGCATTCATATCTGTGTTTTTCTCCTCTCGAAAAACTGTTTTGAAAAGCTGGCTCGACACCTCCTCGATACCTTGCTATTTGTCGAGCTTCTCAAGCCTTTTTCTTAACGCAATTTTGACACCTCCTCGATACCTGGTGGATTGATCGAGAAAACTCCTGCCTCCTCGATAGCTCCTCGACACCTAGTGGATCGATCGAGCTTCTGTTCTTGAGACTGATTCTTTGTTGCTCGATACCTCAGCTGTCGACGACCACTTTCTCGACACCTCCCTCGACAGCTTCCTCAACACCTCCCGATACCTCAGCTGTCGAGCATTACTGAAGGTCCTATTTAAACTTTGTTCGCGATCTGTCTCTCATTTCTTCTATCTCTCTCAATCTGTCCGTGCCTGTTCATCTCCCAAACACTCTCTCTTTCACTCCCAACCTCTTCCTCAAGTTTTCTTCAAGCTTTTTCAAGTTTTTCTACACTTGGTAAGCTTCTAATCCCTCTTTATTCATGCATTTCATGTTTTAAAACCTAAGTTTTGGGATTTTTTGAAAATTTTGGGGTTTTTCAAAATTGATGAGTGTTTAATGAAATTTTGGTTTGGGTTTTTATTTAAATGTGTTTAAAACCTCATACATTGCATTCCATTTGCATTTTAACGGTATTTTCATGCATTTAGAAGTGTGTAATATGCTTGTGTGTTGGTAGGTTTGGATTGGGCTGAGCCCATGATGCTTTTTGTTTTGCACGTTACATGTTCAGGCATTTCCCATGCATACGTACTCTCCTTTTTATATATTTGATATATTTGAATTGCTTGAGACTTTTTTGATTGTTCTTCTCTTCTTCTCCCTCTAAATCTGTTTACGATAGTCGTGTCTATGACACCTAAATGTAAATCCATTCCTGCTTGGAACCCTCTTCGTTCTGGTGCTTCTTCTTCTACTAATCCTTCACCTTTTACTGTCTGGTTCCATGATGATGATGCCTTTAAGGCATTTTCGGAGAACTTCTCTAGATGAGGCATTCATTTGGAACGCTAAGAGCCTGTTTGGACAAGGTGTTTCCATAACTCAATTCTCAGTTTCCATAACTCATAACTCAAAAATGGTGGGACCCATAGCAAAAAGGTTGTTTGGCCAAACGATAACTCTGTTTCCATAATTCTGTTTCCATCACTCAATTCTCTGATTTTTGAGTTATGAGTTATGGAAACTGAAAACAACAAAAGGCTGTTTTCAGTTTCCATAACTCATAACTCAATGGCATTTCCGTAAATAAACACACATGAGGAACCCACAGCCGCAACTTTTGACCACCTTTTGACTTTTTTTTTTTTTTTTTTTTTTTTTTCTGGGTTGACGTTGGCTGTTCGTTCCTTTTTTTTTTTTTTTTTACTGGTTCTTCTGTTCTGTTCTATTCTTTTTTTTTTTCTTTCTTCTTTAGTACCTAGACTCACCAAACTTAGTGAAAAAAAAAAAAAAAAAAAAACCCAGATCGAACAGCCAACCCAGGAGGGAAAAAAGAAGAAGAAGAAGCTACTAGTGAAAAAAAAAAAAAAGCTGCACTATGACAGGCGTGGGCCCTCCAAATAGTGTGAAAAATAGTGAGTGATGGAAACTGAGTGATGAAGGCAAACAGATGTGAAAAATTGAGTGATGAGTGATGAGTGATGAGTGATGGAAATTGAGTGACGGAAATTGAGTGACCATTTTTTGTTGGCCAAACAGGCTCTAAGTCATTCTGTTGGACTTTGTCGACATTGACCTTCCCTCTGTCATTCACAGTAGGGGATGGGAGTCACTGTGTGACGTCTCGGTCACATGTCCTCTTGTGTTTATCCAGGAGTTTTACTCCAACATGCACGGGATAGATCGTTCAGTCCCTTTCTTTTTCACTCACGTTCGAGGTACGGGAATTCCTGTCACACCGTAGTTGGTTGCGGATGTGCTTCATGTCCCTAGGATAGAGTTTCTTGACTATCTTAGTTGTGAGCGTCTGAGGACAATGTCTAGGGATGAGCTCATGTCTTCTTTTTGTGAGTGCCCTACTACTTGGGGTGGGCGTCTCTTCACACCATGTCGACCTTTTGCTAAAGGTCCTAGATTCATGAACATGGTGATGACATTTGTTTTACATCCTCTTTCTCACTATAACTCCATCACAGAGCTTCATGCTCGATTTTTGCTATCTCTTCTTGAGCATCTCACTATAGATTTTCCCTCACACTTCATTCTGTCTATCATAGATGTTCATTTACATTTGGCGTCTCGTGATAAGCTTATCTTTCCTTCCACTATCACGAGGATTTTACGCCATTTTTCCATTCCTTTTCCCTCTTCCGACCACTTTACCATCATGTGTACCATAGATTACGCTATCATTAAGCATAGCGAGGCCCAGTTTCGGTTGCGGCAGATAGATTCAGCAGCACCCTCCTCTTGTTCTGCATCATCCTGGTCTACTCCATCTGCATCCGCTCCTTCTTCTTCAGGTGATGTGTCTTTAGGAGACGTCATGGCGCAGCTGCAGCGCATGGATGCTCGCCTGGATACACTCTCTACGGAGTTGTATCAGGTGAACGTTCGTGTCGGTCGTATTGCATGACGGTAGACGACTATGGGCGGCTTTGCACCTGAGCCTACTCTTTCACCACCTTATCCAGTTGCTTTTGATTCTGATGCTGAGGATGATGATGATGATGATGATGATGATGGTGATGACGATGATGCTTTAGATGATGATGGAGATGCTAGCTCTGCCGATGAGATGTCTACTTGACACTCTATCCTTTGTCACTCGTGACAAAAAGGGGGAGTAGTTTTGGATATGAGAGTAGTCACTCTTAAGGAGAGAGTTAGTTTTTGGGATCATTGTGTTAGGGGGAGTGTTGTTATCTTTTTGAAGGATGTAGTGAGGATATTATGTATCTTTTCTTTTCTTTATTTCTTAGATACATTGTTCTTGTACATGAGGTCTTGGGACCATTTATAGACATACATTGTACTTATTTTCTCTTCTATATTGTTAATGTATGTTTTTCTTTCACCTACCCTTTTCATGTGTTGTTTCTTTTCTCTCTTTATACACATGCTTCTTATTATTTGTATGCAATCTATTATTTCTGTTTCACACAAAGATGCCTTGATGAGTTTTGTTTAAAGTGTTTCAGAAATACAAGTTGTCAAAGTCTACTTGCCATAAACTCTTTTCTTACAAAGTTTTTCAAGAGTTTGTGTTATGATAGATTTTATTGTATTCAACAAGTGAATATGAGTTGAGTGATTTATGACTTCTCTCATATGTTCATTTGTTAGTTATGGTTTTGTCACGGATTGCCAAATGGGGAGATTATTAGAACATATGTGTTTCTCATGTTATAGAACATATGTCATGATTTTGTGTAATTAGTTTATCATTTGACAAAACGTACTTTACTTGTATTTGGGTAGATTTATGATGTGTTTAAATATTTCAAGAAACCTCGTTTCAAGATCAAGTGTTGAAACCTTCAAGTCTGTTCAAGAAATCAAGTAGGAGTGCAAATTCATTAAAGCTCGACAGTTTGTCGATACCAGCTCGACAGTTGGTCGATACCTGCTTGACACCTCCTATCTGTCGAGATTTAAGAATTTTAGATTTCAACTATGATTTTCTTCGGATCCGTGAATTTGTCTATAGGCCTTCTTTTCTCCTAACCCTAGACATATAAAAGAATTGTTTTAAGAGCTGTAAAACGGTACACAAGTTGCACAAGCATTGAGCAAAATCTGTTCAAGCAAATTGTGACCGGAGACAAAGTTCTTGACTTAGTTCATCTCTTTCTATTGAAGAAGTTGCTGTGTATTTTTACTGTAGGGTTTTGTGACCAAGCATCTTCCTGATCTTCATCATGTGGATGAATTGAAGAACTTTGCAGCCAACAATCTCTTCAGATTGGTGTTTTTGAAGTCGCGTATTGGGATCCGCACAACTGTTAGTCACGTACTTGAGAGCCGTGCATCAGAAAGGGGAACTGTCACTACAGAACAAGTCCGATTGGGTATTGGGGTAAGGGTTCAACTGTAGGTTGGTAAGGTACTTGGGATTCCTTTCTTGTAACCGCTTGTTGTGATAATAGTGGAGTTTCGAGAGTGGTGTCCTGAAAATCACCCATTGGGGTTTTTGCCGTTAGGTTTTTTCCCATTCGTAAACAAATCACCATGTCATTTATTTTCCGTTACATATTTAGTTAATTGGTGATTTGTTTGTACTATCACGTGTTTGCATGATAAATTGATTAATTAATAACTTGGCTAATTAATTAATTAATTTCTATCACAAGGGGTCATTCAATTTGTGGCCTATCACTTTCAACTATGAAAAGGAACCTTAGTTGGTTTAGGATTTAATGACCTCCCAATGCCCAACCATCACTCAACTTCCATCCAATGAATCTAATAACTTTGAAAAACCAACATTTGGTATATGTTATTTGCAATTTGATTCTCATAATTATTTTACTCAAAAAAAAAAAAAAAACTCATAATTAATACATCCATTAATTACATCCTTCATTTGCAGTTTTTTACTGTTCATATTGACAATAGGGGAAATTATATTGTTGATTTCTAAAGTTTATCCTATGAGTGTAATTAGTCTCTCAAGTTTTAGGTAAATGCAGTTAATCGGTCAAGTTTTAAAAATTAGCAGTATTAGTTATTTTGTTAATGATGTGACATTTTTTAATGGAAAAATTTGCAAAAATCATTTTACACTTTAGAAACCTATTAATACCAAAATATTTAAATACTGCATAATACCAAATTAAAATCTGAAATCTTTGAAACCTCAAATTTTTGTTGCATTCACTTTTGATATATTAATGAAGAGAAAATCTACATCCCTCTGATCATTGGCTGGATTTGCACGGTTTGACCACCAGATCGTAGACCACGCCCCAGTTTGAACACATTCTTTTTGTCACATTCAAAGTTCTAGTTCCCATCGACATTATGTTCAAATATTTATTTGCTTTTATATATTGGTAAAATCTATCACAAATACTATTTCAAGTTGATTTCTTTTGTTATAACTGGATAGGTGGTGCGTTACATAATTAGATAGGGAGGGAATTCGATTTGGAACTAGTTAGAATTAAGATTTTATTTTGGAACTAGGTTAATGGGTTTCTAATGTGCAAAGTAATTTTTGTATTTTTCTCATTAAAAAATGCTACTTCATTAAAAAAAAAGGCAAGGTCACTATATCATTAACTACGTAAGCAACACTACCAACAATAGTTAACAGAAGAACTAATACCGCTAATTTTTAAAATTTGAGGGACTAATTGTGTTTACTTGAAACTTAACTAAGAAACTAATTGTACTTATATGGTAAACTTCAAGAACTAATAGTGTAATTTTGCCTTGAAAATATGACCTTTTAGATCAATAATACTTCTCCTATATAAAAGGAAGAATAAGAATTTGACCCACAATGTAAATCAAAATTTGATATGTCTTGAAATTAGAGTTTATTAACATATATATATATATATATAGTCTCTACACCCTAACATAAATAAGAACATGGAAAAACCTATATGCACTTCAATAAGTGTAGTACATTATACTCTTTAATTAAATTCAAACACTGGATTATATCGACTAATAAAGCACAAACATTAATTTCTTTTCAAATCACAATTAAAGCAATCTAACCATGAATTAAAATTTAATTGAAAAACTTAATTTACAATAAAAAAAAATTTTACATTTTCATAAATATATTAATAGAAGAGAAAAGTTAACAAATACTCTAAGGACATTTGTTAGTTAACTACTTTAGAAAAGTTTTTATAGGGAAAAAAATTGATTTTTTTAACAAAATTTTCTTTTTGAGAGTTTTTTTTTTTTGCCATAAAAAGAGTTATCAAAACTTTCATGACATTAATGTTTATCAAATACTTTAAAGACAACCTACCTTAAAAATCGGAGGCACTAGGTGGACAGTGGACACATTAAATTTAGGAATTACTCAACCGAAATTATAGGTGATAGTTTGGCCCATGAGACATAAATTTCTGACTCGGTCAAAAGTTGTTAACAGATGGGGAAATCTTTGATAACATAGTTCACCGAATATATATATATATATATATATATATATATATATATATATATATTTTACAATATGAATAAAAACGTCATGCACGTTCCTTGTATCATATATCAAGCCTTTAACAAACCTTATCTATTCAACCTCTATTTCCAGTGAGCAAAAAGACATATCTACAACCTTACTCGTCATGATAATATATTTTGCTAAGAAGTTTCTACTTCTACAAACATTTCTTCTATTTGTTTTTTCCCAGTTTGGCACTTCGCAAAACATCTCTGATGGGTTTCTTACTATCAGCAAACACATCAGAGATGGTCAAGTTTTAGTCTCTAAAGGAGAAAACTTTGCACTTGGTTTCTTTAGTCCCGGAGTGTCCACCAACCGCTATGTTGGAATTTGGTATAATAAAGCTCCAGAAAATCCCGTAGTGTGGGTTGCAAACAGAGACAATCCTATCAATGATTCTTCTGGGATTCTCTCAATCGATGCTCATGGAAACCTAGTACTCCGTGTCAAAGATCAAAACCAATCCATCTGGTCCACAAATATTACCTCAAAATCAACCAACAAGAGTACTTTTGCTCAGCTCTTGGATTCAGGAAATCTACAATTGGTTCTTAAAACAACTATTGAGGTACTATGGCAAAGCTTTGATTATCCAACTGATACAAATCTTCCAAACATGAAACTTGGGCTGGACAGAAGAACTGGTCTGAGCCGAATCCTAACATCTTCTAAATCCAAAGATGATCCAAGAATTGGAAATTTTTCCTATGTGCTAAACACCAATAGCTCCTCCCCGGAGTTGTATTTGTACAAAAGTAACATTTTGCTGTGGCGTTCTGGTCATTGGAATGGAATTGGATGGAGCGGGTTACCCCAACTCTCAAAATCTAATTTGCTCTACAATTATAGTCTGGTGAACAACCAGACTGAGACTACTATAAGTTGGACTGAAATCCTTCCAGGAACATTCCAAAGATCAGTGGTAAACGAATTGGGGTATATCGAACGCCTTCTGAGTAGGGACACCAGGGAAGGAGGAAAAAAATGGATTTCTCTGGGGAAAATGCCTGACAAACTGTGTGATAATTACGGCAAGTGTGGTACATTTGGAAAATGTCAACTTCATAATGATACTAGATTTGAATGCACTTGTCTACCTGGGTTTCAACCTAAGTCACCAAGTGAATGGTTATCGAGAAATGCATCTGGTGGGTGTGTGAGAAAGCGTGGACAGGAATCTATATGCAAGAGTGGTGATGGGTTCGTGCCGGTAGAAAATGTGAAGCTTCCGGATAGTTCAGTTGCACAACTTGATGAGAAGCTGAGTCTCGAGGAGTGTGAGCAAAAATGCCGGCAGAATTGTAGTTGCACGGCGTATGGAGGTGTGGCTACAGAGGAGCAAGTCGGGTGTTTGAGATGGCATGGTGATTTGATAGACACGAGTGTGTTAGATGGGGGGGGTCAAAATTTGTACGTACGAGTGGATGCGCTTGAGTTAGGTACCAAAAAAAAAAAAAAAATTGCCTTCCACATGTATACAAAAAAAAAAAAAAAAAAAAAAAAATCTCGCGTTAACAGAGAAATTTTCGTGTTTTCAGGTCATTCCAATGGGTTCTTTGCCAACAAGAGGAGGCTAGCAATTATGATAGTGGCCCTACTTGTTACTCCAGTACTAATTTTCCTCTATGCATATTGGTTGATTAGGAGAAAAAGGAAAGGTACGCAATGTTTCCTACATGTGTGAATTATTGTAGAGGTGCTATAATTATTATTAAACTTTATTACATAAATCTTAAAAATTGATGTGTTAATTTTTAAACATAAACTAAAAATATTATTTAAATTTATTTTATTGTGTTGTTGTTTTAATTAACAAAAATTATACTTAGAAATTTAATATATTGTTTATTAATTAACAAAAATTATATATATATATATTTGTTATAGTAAATTATAGAAATTATAACATGTTGAGAAGGGGTTGGATCCCAAGTATCCTGTCCTTTTTTCTGGATGGTAAAAACTCAAGCACGAAAGGAGCAAGACAAGTTTGAGTGGGGCAGCTAGAGTTATGTTTTCATGATATGTGGCGTTGACACGTTTTTTTATTTTTTATTTTATACTAGATAGAAATTTTATTCTATACATCCATTAACCCTCTCTCTGCGTGCACGCTTTAGATTGGTTGGGTTAGGACGAAACGAAGTAGGGTAGGTAAACTATAAAAGTCATCACAGGATGGCAAGGTATAGGTGCCCTACCATTTCTTTCAAATGGAGAAATGAAGTAGCAGAGAATACCAATAGTTGTTATAATACCAAACTAGCTAAAAGATAAACTCATTTCATTTTAACCTTGAAATCAACAATTTTCTTCAAAGTTGAATAATCACTAAAAGCTTTAGAAAAATTAATATTGCTCCAATGTCTTTTGAAGATTCACAAAATAATAGCCATCAAATTTTTCAAGGAGGGGAGTTTTGTACAAACGTTTGCGAAAAAATGTTGTTTCAATATATTTCTCAGTAGGATGGTGTAATTTATCCAGTTTTATATAGATACTTAATATGATTACAAATTTACAACCATCATTTGTATCTGTTCTTGTATTAGAACAGCAAGGGAAAGACAGCACAAATTTTTCATTGATGCTACTACAAGTTCAACAACCTTTCAAGATTCTCAGAAGCTTGATGAAGGTAGAAGAAAACCGGATTTACCAATTTTCGACATAAGCACCATACTTACAGCAACAGACAATTTCTCACCTACTAAAAGACTTGGTCAAGGTGGCTTTGGCCCGGTCTACAAGGTACTTTCACCTTATACATGATAAGCATCTAAGATGACTATACAACTTTGTTAAATGTGAAGCAATGCTTATTATTGTACGACTACAATTTTGTACATCTGGGGCACGGTTGAGGTCAAAAAGCTAATATCATAATTGCACAAAATTTTGGGTGGAAGCTCTCACAATTTGTTATTTTAATTTCTAATAACCCCACACGTGTAAGATAATATTTGGTGGAGGCCATGTACGTGGTTTAAAAGTGGCACATGCACAGTGATACTATAGTAAGAAAAATCATAATAATTTATTAATATTTGTAACTATCAATTAATATATTAATAATTTTAAGTCTCAATTATAATTTTAGGGTCAACTAGCTAATGGACAGGAAATAGCAGTAAAAGCACTCTCAAGAAGTTCAAGGCAGGGTACAGAAGAATTTAAGAATGAAGTCATGCTAATAGCCAAACTCCAGCATAGGAATCTTGTGAGGCTTTTTGGTTGCTGCATCCATAAAGAAGAGAAGATGTTAATCTATGAATACATGCCAAATAAAAGCCTAGACTTTTTCATCTTTGGTATACTATTGCTTCCCTCACTTATGGCTTTCAACCATCTGATTTTTTCTTTCAGGCATTATTATAACTGTAGTATAATTAAAACCAAGTTTGAGACAAATTATGATTTTAACTTCAACTATTTTTCATTATGCATTATGGATAGACACTTTCATTTTTTTGACCTAGACGAAATCGGAAGGCAATTGTTGGATTGGAGTAAGCGATTTGAAATTATTTCTGGTATTGCTCGAGGAGTCTTATATCTTCATCAAGATTCAAGACTAAAAATCATCCATAGAGATCTAAAAACAAGCAATGTACTACTCGATGCTGCAATGAATCCAAAAATTTCAGATTTTGGTTTGGCTAGAATGTTTGGAGATGACCAAATTGAAGCAAATACAAAGAGAGTTGTTGGCACCTAGTAATTCTCTCTCTCTCTCTCAAACAGATTCATATCCTTAATACGACCCTTTAAACTAAATCATTATTATGCTAAAAACAAAATCACACAATCATTATTATTTTCTTTCGTTCAATTGCAGTGGATATATGGCACCAGAGTACGCAATGGAAGGATTATATTCTACCAAATCAGATGTGTTTAGCTATGGTGTCTTAACACTGGAGATAATTAGTGGCAAGAGAAATAATCACTATCATGTTGCAAGTCCATGGCTAAATTTAATAGGACATGTAAGTAAAATATATTATCATTTTTTTTTTTTTTGAATTGGTGAACTTCACCGTAGACATATCAAGCATGATACCATTACATTTTCAGGCTTGGGATTTATGGATGGAAGGCAAAGCCTTGGACATAGTCGACTCATCATTGGGCCAAGCATATCCTGCTCATGAAGTTTCAAGATGTATTCAAATTGGGCTTTTATGTGTGCAAGAACAAGCGATGGATCGACCAACCATGATAGAAATTGTATTCATGTTGGGAAACGAAACACCTCTTCCCGCACCAAAAAAACCAGCATTTATTAATAGAAGAAATATAAATAATGGTCAAGACTCATCAAGTTCCGCTGGAGCACCTGGTTCAATCAATGATGTAACCATGTCTACACTTGAAGCTCGTTGAAGTATGCACTTATTACTTGTACTACAATTTCATATTTGAAGAAATACAATGCTTATGTTACTTTATAGAACACTCTCGTGGTGTTTTACCAATAAACTTGTGGTAGATATTTAAGTTTTCTGTAATTTGAAAGAACACTTACTATGTTATAATCTCTTCGTTATGGCTTAAGGTGAAAAATTCTAAAATGATCTCACGTGGAGCACACTCTAGAGATAGGGTTTTCTAATTATTTTGGCTCGAGAGGGTTTGTTTTTAGCCAAACTTGATATGGTAACTATTCTCCTTAGAATTTGATGAAAAAGCATTAGTTTTTAATTAAAAATCATTAGTTTAAGTCACTATGCCTTCAAACTTAGTTATATTTTCTTACGATTTCGCTTGAGTGAGCAGTCTAATGCGGGTTTAGCAAACTCTTGGAGACAACATAATTATACCAAATTCAAATGGTTACATTTTATTCGTTTCAAATCCAAATTTAGTGAAATTTGTGTCAAATGTAAATTCTCAAATGTACTTTCCAATGAAACAAACTTTGAAAATGTTTTTTTTTTAGGAATCAAGCATATATATACTTTCCAATGAAACAAATTTCACTCAAAAATTAATTATGGAGTAAAACATATTGATAAAATATATGAATTGAGTTTAATCTCATCATCTTTGAGTATCTTTTGACCTACATTTAACCATAACACAATTAGTATAAACCCAAATCTAAAATGTTTTTCCGCCAAAATTTGTCAACACATCTATCAATCATAATATAAGGTTAATGAAGAAGAAGAAGAAGAATCAAAGTCTTTCTAAAGACCAAGAAGATGAATCAAAGTCTCTAAAGACTTTAATTTTGTCAATTAAAAATTTGACATTTTCTTAAATATTATAAGAAACCTATGGCAATACTTGGACACATTAAATTTATGTAATCATTCGTCACATTATAGTTTATAATGTGGCCCTCCGTGAGATGAAATTTCTTTCTTTAATTAACATGAGACTAAATTTCAAAGTTTCTAGAATGATGAATCATAATCTTCCCTCCCATCTTGTTCCTTTTTCGTTTTTGATTAGTTTAGATTGAGGGGAGTAAAGTAGAGTAGAGTTAACCGGAAATTTTACTAATTAGCATCAATGGTTTAATTTAATGTAATTCTCTTGTATGATTTGCATACCTAGATTACACACAACTTACATCTTGTAAGAATTCCACAATTTGCTCGCAATCACACACACATAGATTTTAAATTTACACAAAGAACCATTTACCCACTCACCCACAAGCACCGCATATATGATTCACAAATACACACATACACAGTGTTTCCAATACACACTAAATGAACAGCCCAAACAGCAATTTGATCTGACTTAGTCAATTGTGGTATGATTCAGTCCACACACCTGTCTTAGGCCCATGGCACCACCAATAACCAGGGGTCCAGGCTCAAGCCCTTAGGTCCATTAGCCCAATATGAAATATAGCCTAAACTTGCCAGTCAACTTGAAAATCCATTAAAACTAGCAAAGCCCATTTATGTATTAAAATCCAAAATCACTCAAGTCATGATGTAGAAAATTTTATTAAAAAAAACCCCAACAAAAAAAAAAAAAAAAATATCAAGCTCATAATGTCTCTCTCAACTAACATAAGAAAAATATGAAAATATGCTAGGCCCATAAAGAACCTCTTTTTTTTTTGTTTTGTTTTTTTTTTGAGGGAAAGGCCAATAAAAAAACTTAACACATTTAAATCTCAAAATCCAAAACACCACACTAAAACACCACACTAACACAATTCTATTAATAAACTCAAATCTAAAATGTTTTGGCACCAAAAAGTTGCCAACCTCTTAATAATGGATGTTGGGATAAGGATGATTATTTTAGAGGGAGACTTGAAATAGACCCTTATGGTGATACAAAGCTCAGATATGTGGATGATTAGTGGCTTAGAGCAACTGCATCAGTTTGTGCAAAATTCATTATCTATTTTAATATAAGAACCCACTTTTCCTGTTTTACATAGTGACTTATCCAAAACTCCCATATTAGTTTGTTTATTCTACCATATATTTTATTTAAATAATTATTTTCCTCACTTTTATTATTATTATTATTATTATTTCTCTTAGCTCCCTTTTAACCAATATGAACACACACACTCTCTCTCCATTCTTGAACACATCGCCTCCATGGATGAGAGCTCCAAGAGCCTCATTTCCTCAAATTGCCACTCCCTCTTCCCCTCCTGGTCAAATCACCCTCTCCTCCTCTCTCCCTCACAATCAGACGTCATCCCCTTTGCTTAAACCCTTATGCCGCCACAAGCATCCTTCTTTGCCACAAGCACCTATCCACAAGCATAGAGATTTGTTCTAGTCGAGCCACAAAATCTGTTCTCCTCCACAAGCTCCGAGACTTGTTCCAGTCAACTTCCAAGTACCAACCCATAGCCACAAGTTCACAACAATGCTCTCTCTATTTCTGTTGGTATGTTTGTGCGTGGGTGTGTTTGATTTTTATTGATTTTGTGGTCAAATTGTTATGTATTGTAATGTTGTGGTGGTGGTGGTTGGCAATGTTAGGTTGCGGTGTTGGGTGGATGGATTGATCGGTTGTAGAGATTTTGAGTTGAAGATAGAGAGAGTCAGGGGAAGAGAGAGACTGTATATGGAGAGATAAAAAATATTTAAATAATTAAATAGAAAGTTACAATAACCGTGTATTTATACACAATTACTGTAGCTAATTTGATTATTTACAAAGCTTTACAAGGGCTAATGCGTGTGTTTTTTATGCTATATTGTGTAAATTTTTGCACTTTTCGTATTTTAGACTCACTGATGCAATTGCTCTTAGAAATGAAATTTTAGAAGTAAAGGTACTGCTACTTTGCTAGGGATGTTTTGAGAGACGTGAGGTTTTTGTTATTAAGAGGGAAGAAATGTAGTTGCCCATAAATTGGCTAGTCATTCTCAATTTGTTTCAAACCTGATTTTGTGGATGGAAGAGGTGCTTTTCTTTCATCCAAAATCAAGTGTCTCTTGGTGTAGCTGCTTGATGTTTTTTTATGACAGTTGATGGAATTTCTTTCAAAAATGATTGTCAACTTATCCATCATTTCCCTTATTTTATTTTATTTTCTCTTGTTTTTGTTTTACTTATATTGGGATTAATGGATAAGTTGACAATCATTCTAAAGACTTTAACTTTAATATTATTATTAGTATTTTTTATGAAAATTTAGAAAGATTTTTTGAAAAGCATCTAAACAGATACAACATATGTTGCCAACTCAGCTGTACAAGACTGGGAAAAAACCAGCCAATTTTTTGCAAGCAACTCTATTCATACTTCATACCTTTGACTACATATATTAGGTTTTAATTTTAGAAGATACTTACATAGTAGTTGGACACATTAAATAGAAGCAATCTCAGCGCAACACGTGTTCCTCTGTCTCTCTCTCTTGGGTGTGTGGAAAAACTATATTGCAAATTTTATTTTATATATATATAACATTTACAAATTGATGTGATAATGAGTGTGATGGGTGAATTTAAAAAAAAAAAAAGACAATTAAATAAATTTCAAATTAGTTTTTTAGGACTTTTTTTTTTGAGGAAAAGTTTTTTTTGGGACTGATAACACATTAGTTTGTAAATGTGATATAATAAAATTTTTAGGAAAAACAAATTCTCTGTCACATTTTTTGTATTCCAATTTCACTACAAAAAACGTAGGCTATAGTTGCGTTTTTTTAAAAACACCGCTATAGCTAACCTTAAAATGCAGCTAAAGGTTTGTTATAGCCGTGTTTTACACCTTCAAAAAGCAAAAATGCAGCTATAGGTTAGCTATAGCCGCGTTTTTTAAAAGTGCGGCTATAGGCCCCCCTTAAAAAAGGAGGCGTACGTGGGAAACTTCAAATTTTTTTTTTTTTTTTTTTTGGTGTTATCTATAGCCACATTTTTAAAGAGAAAAAATGCAGATACATGTTAGCTATAGTCGTGTTTTTAGAAAATGCGGCTATAAGTTACCTTTAAAAAAATTTATAAGGTTGGACCTATAGCCACATTTTTTAAAATGCGACAATAGCTAACATGTAGCTATGTTTTCGCTCTTTAAAAATGCGGCTATAGGTAACACCCAAAAAAAATTCTAAAGCTTCCCACATACGTCTCTTCTAAGGAGGCCTATAGCCGCGTTTTTGAAAAAACGCGGCCATAGGTCCAACGTATAAATTTTTTTGAGGACGACCTATAGCTGCGTTTTTTAGAAACGCGGCCATAGCTAAACTGTAGTTGCCTTTTTGCTTTTTAAAAACGCAGCTATAGGTAACACCAAAAAAAAAAAAAATTTCTAAACCTTCCCACATACGCTTCCTTTTTAAGGTTGACCTATAGTCGCGTTTTTAGAAAACGCGGCTATAGCTAACCTATAGTTGCGTTTTTGCTTTTTAAAAACGCGGCTATAGGTAACACCAAAAAAAAAAAAAAAAAAAAAAAAATTTCTGAAGCTTCCTACATACACCCCTTTTCCCACCTACATCCCCACTTTCCCACCTACCCCCACATACTCATATTTTCTTTTCTTTTTTCGTTCTTCATTCTTCAGGTTCTTCTTTCTTTCTTTCTTTTTTCTTCCTTCTTCACATTTGGGTAACTATTTTTTCTTTTTCTTTTTTTCCTTTTTCTTTCTTCCTTCTTCACATCTAGGTAACTCTTTCTCTTTTTTTTTTTTTTTTTTTCCTTTTTTCTTTCTTCCTTCTTCACATCTGGGTAACTTTCTTTTTCTTTTTTCTTTTTTCCTTTTTCTTTCTTCCTTCTTCACAGGTTTGTGTTTCTGAGCTTGTGCATTTGTTTTCCTTTAATGGAATTACTGTTAGATTTGGGTTGGTTTTGTTGAATGAGAGGAGATTCATGGGTTTGTGTTCTTATATTTTGGAGCACGTTGAGTTTGATTTTGAAATTTCTTAGTGTGTTTGTATTGTGAGTATGTTGTGTTTGATTTTTAATTTTCTGGGTTTGTGTTTGATTTTGAATTTTTTGGGTTTGTGTTTGATTTTGAATTTTCTAGGTGTGTTTGTATTGTGAGTATGTTGTGTTTGATTTAGAATTTTCTGGATGTGTTTGTATTGTGAGTATGTTGTATTTGATTTTGAATTTTCTGGGTTTGTGTTTGATTTTGAATTTTTTTGATTTGTGTTTAATTTTGAATTTTTTATTTATTTGAATTTTGAATTTTCTGGGGAAAAAAAAAACCTAGGAAAAAAATTTAAAAAAAAAACCTATAGCCGCATTTTTAAACGTGGCTTAAAGCTAGTCTATAGCCGCATTTTTTAAAAACGCGGCTATAGGTCTTAGCGTATAGCCGCATTTCTAAAAACACAGCTATAGGCCCGAATCTTATAGCCGCGGTTACAAAAACGCGGCTATAGGTCAAACCTTTAGTTGCAGTTACAAAAATGTGGCTATAAGCCTACTGCTGCGGTGTTTAGGCCACGTTTGTAAACGCAGCTATAGAAAATGCGGCTCTACCCTTTAGCCGCGTTTTTGGGGTCTATAGCCGCGTTTTTTAAACGTTTAAAAAACGCGGCCTAAAACCCCTTTTTTTGTAGTGTTTACACTTCACCAATTGAGTTGTGCTACCTACTTGACTTCTTTTTTTGGCATTTAGTTATTTATTTATTTTTTTAAGGAAAGTGAAATAATACTTAGCAAGTTGTGATTAGTAGGATATAAAATGGACTAAAAAGAATGTGATTGAGGATTAATTTGTGTTTGCTACTTCACCATTTATATATATATATATATATATATATATATATATATATTTATATAATTGCAATCTGCATCTATAAGAGTGTGCACTAAAATGTAAACCCTATCTTGACATGTCACATGCCCCTCAACTTTTCGACAAAAATATTTGTAAAGTTGAATTTTATCAACCATTTTGTTGGTTTTATTCTGTGCCAAATTTGTTTGTATTTTAGCAATTAGTAACCCTGTATTTAGGTGGAAATCATGTAAGGGTAGTGAGTGAGTGAGTGAGAAAGTGTGAAGAAATACTTAAGATTGTGCAAAGATGCAAAGACTTGCGGTTGGACTCATGGGTGACTAACGACTGGCAAGCTACCAAAGTTGGCACACGTGTGGAGCATGCGGGGGAGCTGAAGAGTCATGCCAGTTGTTGCACTACAGGACAAAAGTTCCAGGCTGGCTAGGCCGTTAGCTTGTGGCTTGAACTTACGACTCAGCCCAGTTGCAAGGTTAAGTCGCCAAACCACCCTGTTTGGGAAAAACTAACTTTTCACATTCCTTTCTCACCCTATTATATATGGACCCTTATACCCACGAAATGTAGAGAGCTTCTAGAGAGAATTTTGAGAGAGAAACCCTAGAGAAAAACAAGATTGATTCATCCACAATCTTCACATAGAGACTTTTCAAATTCCTTTACTCCCTTCCTCTCCATTGTTAAATCCTTGAGAGGCATATTACCAAAACCTTTACTCACCATAACCATATCTATGAGAAGGCTGTTTGGTGCTTTAGGAAGCAGTTAAGAAGGGACCAATTTCATACTGGTAGATGCTATGGTCAAGTAGCGAAATCTGGTAAGCTAAAGAAGAAATAGTTTCGGCACAACCTCATTAGAGTAGGAGCTTGGAGGGCTTAGGTACATTGGGTAGATTAGGCTTGGAGGGTCTTCTGTTGTTCGTGTATCCCAACTACATTCTTTAGTGGATTATTTATCGCTTGGAGGGTGACAGAGAGGTTTTACGCTGAGGGCTTCGATTTCCTCTTCGATAACACATCGTGTGTTGTCCTTGTGTTAAGCTTATGTTCATATTCCACACATTAATTGTTTGAGATTAAGCTTGAATTGGTAGTTTGTAAATTAGGGGTCTAAACGTTCAAGGGTGTTTTGTACACATTTTGAACTTTCAATTGGTATCAGAGCAGATTCACTTATATTGGTTTCATTACCTTAGTGTGATCCTTGACCCCTAATTGAGATGGATTGGTCTCAATCTTTAAGTGCTCCACCATATTTTGATGGTAGCAACTATGCCTTTTGGAAGGTGAGGATGAGAGCATTTTTGTGTTCTATTAATGAGGCTGTTTGAGATGCTGTTGAAATTGGTTGGACAAAGCCTGAGGCAGCCAAATCCACTTGGGATAAGGCAGCCTTTGCAGCGTCAAATACTAATAGCAAAGCACTTAACACAATTTTTTGTGGTGTGTCCTCAGATGAGTTCCATCAGATTTCTTATATCACCGTTACCAAGGAAGCATGGCAGATTTTGGAGACCACTTATGAGGATACAAAGAAAGTTAAGGACATAAAGCTACAGATGCTGACTACTCGGTTTGAGGAGCTCAAGATGAGTGAGAATGAGTCCTTTGACTCTTTCTATAGTAAGCTAAATGAAGTGGTCATTGGCAAGTTTAACTTGGGAGAGAAAACAGAGGACTTGAAAGTTGTAAGAAAAATTCTCCGTTCATTGCCGGAGAGCTTCCGTGCAAAGGTGACTGCAATTGAGGAGATAAAAGGCCTTAATGAAATCAAAGTCCAAGAGCTGATGGGTTCTTTCCAAACGTATGAGCTTTCATTACCAAATCAAAGAAAGAGCAAATCACTTGCTCTTAAGATGATAAATGAAAGGGTAGAAACTCATGGTTCATCAGATGAGGATGTAGTCGAAAAGGATGTTGCCTACCTTGCAAAAAATTTTCGTAAATTTCTAAAGTTCAAGAATAGTGAGAAATTTATGATAAAAGGAAATTCATGAGTTCCAGAGAGGAGAAGAAGGACTTCAAAAAGAAAGAAGGGAAGGAGTCTCAATCTACTCAAGGTGTCACTTGTTTTGAATGCAATGGACATGGCCATTTCAAAAGGGAATGTCTTAATTACTTGAGATCGATAGGCAAGGTGTATGCCACCACTCTTAGTGACTCAGATTCCTCCACCTCTGATTTTGAGGATAGTTGTGATAAAGAAGGGAATTTCTCTGCATTCATGATTGTTGCTTATGGTGAGTCCTCGGAGGACTTGAATTTGCTTGTAGAAGAGTATGGGGAGCATAGTGATGAGGAATTCATGGTAATTGTAGAAGAATTAGATGCTGATGAAGATGAAGATATAGCCGGTCTTAGAGAAAACTACAATTCTCTACTTGAGAAGTCAGGGGAATATGCAAGGGTGGCCAAGGCAGCTATGAAAAAGATGAAGAAAGTTGAGGAGGATTATAGAAGTCTCCTAGTGAGATATAAGGAGGCCAAGTGTGAGATAGAGACGCTAAATGGAGAACTAACCGAAGTTTACACCAAGGTAAAATTCCTTGGGCTTGAGGTGGTTCAAGCAAATGCCAAGGTAGAGCGAGTCTCCACAAAGAAGCTTGATGATGTCCTTTCCTCTCAGAAGACCTTCTCTGACAAAACCGAATTAGGATACACCAAAGAAAGTAGTTCAGCTGTGAATATCCCCAAAGAAGTGAAGTTTGTGAAGGCTAAAGAGCTGATGGTAGCTACCTCTACTGTTGAAAAGGAAAATGTTGAGAAGAGATGAATGTAGCTGACCAATGGGTGGTGAACAAGCCCCGTAATTAATCTGTGGTCAGGTCTACAGCCAGAGCAAAATCTCTTCCATGATCGCAAAGAGGTCTCAAAATGAACCGTCTGTGTCAACACGGCGGACTTCAAGGGCACACCCGACCCAATTGTCATAAGCTGAGAGCATTGAGGAATGCAAGTGATCAAAGGTCAAGAGGACCAAGAAATGACAAAAGGACTTGGGCTATTGAGTCATTAAGAGATCGGAATGGTGATCTCGTAATGATGAACGTGATGAAGATGATTGGTGCATTCACCAACTGCTTGGAAAGCTTCACTAGAAGGTTTGAAAGTCCTAACTCTCGTACCCAATCCTAGAAGGATATCACCCCAAACGCACGTGATGTGTGGGTGAAGAAGGGTACTCATGCATAAGCATTAAAACATGTCCATGCATTAATACTTCCTATGTTTAGTTGTGTGCTTGTTGGTCGTTTAAGTTGTAAATTGGTTATTTGTTTGGTTTTGCATTAAATGCTTTTACATGGTTGTTTTAGATCAATCTTTTCCTTCTTGTGTGTCAAAAATCCAAAAACTCATAAAAAGTAGAAAATCCAAAAAGTTTGAACGACATTGTTGAGTTTTGTCTTAAAATATGTTTTACCTTGTACCTTTGTACAAATGGCTTTGTGCATCTACGAGCATAGCTTGTTTCCTATGCACTCATATCATTGTGGGAGAAATTTTGAAATCTATGTGACTGTTGTAAATAGATCTTCAACCTTATCATGAATGGCTAGTGAATGATTTTGTTGATCTTGAGACATGCATAGACTTGTGCCTATATATCTTCCCATTCTTTTATTTTTGCTTAAAGAGCTTACCAAATGTAAATCTCCAAATGAAAAGAGATATTGAGCTACAAAAGCCAGTTGCACGTACTAGTATTTGACTAGGAAAAAGGATAAGTGACCAAAATTAAAATTGTATGATGCCTAAAAAGCCAAAGGCTAACTTATCAAAGTGAAATATCAAAAAATTTCAGGCATCGATCTCACAATGAGATATGTTGATTCAAAAAGATCAAATGATATGTTGAACATGGAGCCAAATGAAATGTTTCAAAGATATTGTACTCAAGTTTTTGTGGGAGGTCATATATCCATATTTCTATAATTGAAATGGGTCACATTATCTAGTGCTAGTTGTGTATGCCTTGATTGAATTGATCATTGAAACTTTACATTAGACTAAAGATTATCTCATTTTTGATATCCACACACAACACACATGTCTATGTTTAATAAATGTCAATAGTCATTTGTGTGTTTGTACTTGATTAAATGTGTTTTCACATGCTTAATCCTTGTTGATTAAACACAAAAAGATTTTTGAGTGTTTTAGTTGTTTTTGGAAAGTCTTTTGTTTTTGCAAAAATGTCAAAAATTTCAAAAACAATATTGTCCTGTTTTGGCGACTTAGTTGCGGGTTGGTCCAGTCGCATGTCCCAGTTGCGAGCCCATATAGAGATTTTTTACGACTCACTGGCAGGTGATTGCCCTAGTCGCGAAAAATAATTAGAATATTTTTCAAAATTTGGGTTTTTAATGTTTCTCGCGACTCAGTTTGGCGACTTGTTCGCAAATGGAAGGTTCAGTCATGAAAGGACTCAGAGATTTTCGCAGCTCACCTCGTGACTCTCTCACGGGTAGAACTTCTAGTTGCGAAAAACACTTAGATAAATTTTTCAAAATTTTTGTCTTGAGTGTTCTGGCAATTGGCCCTGGCGACTTGCTTGCGACTTGACTCAGTTGCGAAAATCACGTGTTTTGTGCATATAGGTCAGTTTTTAAATGTTTTCAGTTTTCCCTCGAACATTTCTGACTGTTCATTGTCTTCCCCATTTCAAACCTCTCTTAAACTCACCGTGTCACTCTCAAAGAACCTCCATTTTTGCATCTTTTAATCTTCAAATCTCTAAGAAAAAGGTATGGTTTTTCTATCCTCACTCTATATTTCATGTTTTTAGTCCTGTTTTCTTGATTTTGTGAGATGTTGTTGGTGTTTTTGAGTTATATGGGTTTCGAACATGGGTTTATTCTATTGGATTGGCTAAAGGGGTTTTGTTGATTCTAGTGTTTTGATGCTTGCTTCACTTGAATTCTTGACTGTTTCTTAGATGTGTATCTTCATTGTGTTGCTCTGTGCATATCATTTTCATGGTAGAATGTCACAATGACAGATATTTGTGTCTTTGTGACTAACCATAGTTCACAGTGAATCTGAACCATGACTACTTATTCATCATTGCTGAACATCTGTTACATGTTTAGTATACATTACTTTAGTGTTACTCATTCTCACATACCATTGACTGGGTTCTTGTACTATGTTAGAGTGATATCTCGGTTTAAATCTCATTGAGTCTCCATCTTTTGACTTCCGTGAATCTGATCAAGTTGATGTTCATGTCTTGTGTTTGTACACTTGGATCTTTGCTGTGTGTTTGTTCTTCTATAGATTTCTTGTCAATCTTCCAAAGGAAAAGAGATTGTAACTAATATTTCATCATCCCCTGTTGCCAAACGAACTCATCTCTCAAACTATGAGAGGTTCAAAACTCCTCTCGATTCATAGACTCACTTAAGCATTTTTGAAGATGCTACTTCCATAGTGGAACAAGTAGTAAGATTTGACAATTTGGGGACAACTTTCATCCTTAGAATCTTTGAAGCTAAAGATTGGGCTAATCTGTTTGGGATTTTCGAAGACCCGATGGAAGAGTTGGTCAGGGAATTCTTCTCAAATGCCAGATACATTGGAGTTGAGTTAAAATGCTGGGTAAGAGGAAAAGAGTTCTCCATCAATTCGAGCTACATAGCCAAGGTCCTTCGCATCACTAGACTAGAGGATGTGGACCTCACCCCTTATGATGATCGAACTCCTAAAGTTCAAGACATCCTGCAAGTTCTTGGACCTGATCATGAAGTCTCCAGTAAAGGCACATCTATAAACACTGCAAAGTTTGCTCCTGAGTTGACCACACTGAAACTGATCATGTTCTCCAATCTCTACCCGCTGTCCAACACTGCTTTCATCAATCTTGGAAGAGCTTAATTCCTAAGTGATCTTATTACAGGAGCCCCGATTGATATCTGTGCCCATATCTTCCAGATCAGTGGGAAGACCGCGACTCGATCAGTAACACGAGCATGTATTCCGTTTTGTAGCCTCATCATGAAGATCATGCTTCTTGAAGGTGTTAGTCCCCCATCAGATGGAAAAATGATGAACCTTCCTCAACCTATATCCATGATATCTCTCTAAGCAAGCAAAAGTCACTAATCTAAAACACCAAAGAGTGAACACATATCTCCTGCTACTTCATATGCTCATGAGTCAATACACATGTGCATACCGCGACTATTTCTTTTGTCACCCCTGAGTTACAGCCGACTAGCAATTAGTCAGTATAGTCTGATCCTCAAGCAGATAGGTTGGGTCCATTGTTTGAAAATCTTCATGTGCGCATTGCCAGAATTGAAAGACTCATCTACTCCACCAACAATCAAGTCTAATTATGCCTTACGACCATAGAGAATCAACTAGATGCCATTCAGCAAAAGCTAGAGAGTAGCCTTTAGCTATTCGTGCCAAAAAGGGGGAGAGCATATAGTAAGGGGGAGAGCAACAAAAAGGAAAGTGTGCTTAGTGAAAGGGGGAGTTGTGTGCTCTAAAGGAGAAAAGCTGTCATATACACTTACACATACTTTTGGTCATATTGCCTAACTTTGGCTAGCCTAACTTATCAATTATTTACTTATAGTTTTCTAGTGTCTTCATAAACTCTTGGTTTTGTTTGGCTATGATACTTTGGTTTATAGTTATATATTTGAAATGTTTTTCATTGCTGTGTTTGGTATAATTTGTGCCCATGTTGCTTTTGTAAGCTTTTAGGGTTTGTTTCCATGATACATTGTAGGCTTTTATGGTTTGTACCATGCTATGTAGCCTTTATGTTTTGTTGCTAATACTTCCAGCTAAATGTTATGCATTTTCTTCAAGTATTTTCACTTTTGTGCCCTGGTAGGATTTTGTTCCTAAATGCATATACTTTATGTATTGTGCATTGGTTGACTGTTGGGCATGCAAGTGATTTGCATTGAGCTTATTGACTTGTATGTCCGGATGTTCATTCCAAGTGTGAATGAGCATTGTGGTCACTATTTTATAGTGATTCTCTATTTGGTCAAGCCATGGTTTATTACTTAATTCCATTTTTTGCTTGATCATTTTGTGCTTGTTTCATATGCATTACAAGTTTTTCTTCATACAATGATCATATCGTGTTGTTGTGTTTCAGGAGATTCTTGTTCATATGTTTCAAGAGCTACACAGATTCTAGAGTTACATGTGAGTGAGTTTTGTTCAACTGTTCTCAACTCACATGTTAAGTCTAGAGTTTGTTTTAGGGTTTTGTCACGGAATAGCCAAAGGGGGAGATTGTAAGGTTGAATTTTATCAACCATCTTATTGGATTTATTTCGTGCCAAATTTGCTTGTATTTTAGCAATTAGTAACCTTGTATTTAGGTGGGAATCATGTAAGGGTAGTGAGTGAGAAAGTGTGAAGAAATGCTCAAGATTGTGCAAGGATGGAGAGACTTGCAGTTGGACTCGCATGTGACTCGCGATTGGCAAGCCACCAAAGTTGTCACACGTGTGGAGCATGCGGGGGAACTGAAGAGTCATGCTAGCTATTACACTACAGGACAAAAGTCCTAGGCTGACCAAGCCGTTAGCTTGCGGCTTGAACTCGCAACTCAGCCTAGTCGCAAGGTCAAGTCGCCAGACCACCCTGTTTGGGAAAAATTGACTTTTCACATTCCTTTCTGACCCTACTGTATATAAACTCTTATACCCATAAAATGTAGAGAGCTTCCAAAGAGAATTTTGAGAGAGAAACCCTAGAGAAAAACAAGATTGATTCATTCACAATCTTCACATAGAGACTCTTCAAATCTCTTTACTCTCTTCCTCTCCATTATTAAATCCTTGAGAGGTACATTACCAAAACCTTTACTCACCATACCCATATCTATGAGAAGGTTGTTTGGTGCTTTGGGAAGCAGTTAAGAAAGAACCAATTTCATATTGGTAGATGCTATGGTCAAGTAGTGGAATCCGGTAACCCAAAGAAGAAATAGGTTCGACGCAACCTTGTTGGAGTAGGAGCTTGGAGGGCTTAGATACATTGGGTAGATTAGGCTTGGAGGATCTTTTGCTATCTGTGTATCCCAACTACATTCTTTAGTGGATTATTTACTACTTGGAGGGTGGTGGAGAGGTTTTACGTCAAGAGCTTCGGTTTCCTCTTTGATAATACATCATGTGCTGTCCTTGTGTTTACATCTCTCTTCCCTTAATCTTTGCCATTTAATTTTTGTTGTGGATATGATTTTATTTGGTTTAGATAGTTTATCAATTTTGTGTTAAGCTTATGTTCATATTTCGCATATTAATTGTTTGACATTAAGCTTGAATTGGTAGTTTGTAAATTGGGGGTCTAAACATTCAAGGGTGTTTTGTACACATTTTGAACTTTCAATATTAAAATTTTTTTAAAAAAATAAATGAAAATGCATGGCCAAATGTCCCATTAATCTTCAGTCAGGCTATTCGATTTTGGATCAAAATCCTAATAACCAAGATTATTATGGAGTCCAAATAATTTACTTTACACAAAAAAAAGTCATCTTAAGGTTCACACAAGAGAAGGCTCATTATTGTAGTCATGACCAAAACTTCTACTCTCTCCATGGTGACAACATTTCCATGGCCTAAGGTTCATGTACCAATCCCATCTCTTTTTCCATCCCTATCCCTTGTAAGGTTGAATTTAATCAACCATCTTGTTGGCTTTATTCCATGTCAAATTTGCTTGTATTTTAGCAATTAGTAACCCTGTATTTAGGTGGGAATCATGTAACGGTAATGTGTGAGAGAGTGTGACGAAATGCTCAAGATTGTGCAAAGAAACAAGGACTCGCAATTGGATCTCGCGGTTGGCTCGCGGCTTGCAATTCTCCAGAAGTTGCACATGTGCCAAGCATGCCAGAAGTTGAAGCATCATGCTAGTTGGAGCACTACAGGACAAAAGTACAGACTAGCCATTCAGTTACCTCGCGGCTGGAACTCGCGACTCAGTCAAGCCGTGAGTCCAAGCCGCTAGCCAGCTCTATTTTGAAAAACTTGACTCTTCACATTCCATTCTCACCTTGGTATAAATACCCTTTATACCCACGAAATGTAAAGAGCTTCTAGAGAGATTTTTGAGAGAGAAACCCTAGAGAAAAACAAGATTGATTCATCCAATATCTTCACATAGAGACTCTTCAAATTCCTCTACTCTCTTCCTCTCTATTGTTAAATTCTTGAGAGGTACATTACCAAAACCTTTTCTCACCATATCCATATCTGTGAGAAGGCTGTTTGGTACTTTGGGAAGCAGTTCAGAAGGGACCAATTTCGTATTGGTAGATACTATGGGCTATAGTGGAATCCAGTAAGCTAAAGAAGAAATAGGTTCGGCATAACTACATTCTTTAGTGGATTATTTACCGCTTGGAGGGTGGCGGAGAGGTTTTACGCCGATGACTTCGGTTTTTTCTTCAATAACACATCGTTGTGTTGTCCTTGTGTTTGCATCTCTCTTCCCTTAATCTTTTCCATTTAATTTCTGCTATAGATGTGATTTTATTTGGTTTAGATTGTTTATCAATTCTGTTATATGCTTATGTTCATATTTCGCACATTAATTGTTTGATAATAAGCTTGAATTGGTAATTTGTAAATTAAGGGTCTAAACGTTCAAGGGTGTTTTATACACATTTTGAACTTTCAATTGGTATCAGAGCGGGTGCACTTGTTGTGGTTTAATTATCTAAGTGTAATCCTAGATCCCATGGCTATGGAAACAGCTATGGAAAAGGTCATGCTGAATTGTAGTTTAAATGTTTGTGATAATGACTCTATGAGTATATTTGAAGGGTGTCCTAACAATGAACTCTTAGAGTTATTAGAAACAAAGAAACATGCTAGGATGTTTGTTCACATGCTGAAATATTTTAAGAACAAGAATCACATCTTACACAATAGCCTATCTAAATCTAACTCTTTGGTTAAGAAGTATAATAGAAAAAATAGAATATTGTGCGAGAAGATTGATAATCTAAAAAAGAAAATTCAATCTAATAGAAGCATGAAAATTGAAGATAAATCTCTGTTTGAAGGTCAAGAGTATTTGTCTCATGCTTGTCTATTTGTGCACACCTCATTAAAGGTATTTAATTCATGCTTATGGTATCTTGATAGCAGCTGTTCTTGTCATATGGCAGGAGATAAATCACTGTTTAAGACACTTAAAGAGAAGATCAGTGACTATGTGACATTTGGTGATGGAAGTCATGCTTAAGTTCTAGGCAAAGGAACTATTGAGATATTGAGATTACCTCTATTGAAAGATGTCTTATACATCAAAGGGCTGAAGGCGAATCTCTTAAGCATTACTCAAATATGTGATGAGAATTTCCTTGTCCAATTTTCAAAGAAGGGATGCATAATCATTAATGAAGAAGGGATTCAAGTTTTGGAGGGAAATAGGACTATTGATAATTGTTATGGAGTAGTTCCTACGGCACCCGTTTCATGTAGAAGTGCTCGTGTTGACATGTTGGAACTTTGGCATCACAGATTTGGTCATGCAAATTTCAAACAAGTAGCTAAAGTATCTAAACTTGAAGCAGTTAAGGGACTTCCAAAGTTTGGAAAGGCGAAGAAGACTATTTGTGGAGCATGCCAAATTTGAAAACAAACAAAGGCAATCCATCACAAGGTGAATGTGATTGCTACTTCAAGATGTTTAGAGCTTCTTCACGTTGATCTAATGGGGCCTACAAGAACTGAAAGTCTAGGAGGAAAGAGGTACATTATGATCATTATTGATGATTTCTCTAGATACACTTGGGTTGAATTTCTTAGGGAAAAATCAAAAGCATGTGAGAAATTGGAAACTTTTTGCAAGAGACTACAAAGAGAGAAAGGAGTTCCTATTGTCAAGATAAGAAGTGATTATGGCAAGGAGTTTGAGAATTAAAGATTTGAGTCATTTTGTGAAAAGAATGGAATCAAAAGGGAATTTTCAACTCCCAAAACTCCTCAGCAAAATGGAGTGGTAGAGAGAAAGAATAGGGTGATTCAAGAGACGGCAAGAGTTATGTTACTAAACAAGCAAATTCCTCAAAAGTTTTGTGGAGAATTCGTGAACACCTCATGTCACATTGGTAATAGAATATTCTTCTGAGTGGGAACCAAGAAGACTTTTTATGAGATTTGGAATGGAAAGAAGCCGAGAGTAAAGTACTTTCAAGTGTTTGGTAGCAAGTGCTACATTCTGAATGATAGGGAGAACCCTGGGAAATTTGATGCAAAAAGTGATGAAGACATTTTTCTTGGGTATTTTACTACTCTCCGAGCATATAAAGTTTTCAACAAGAGAACTAAGACAGTAATGGAGTCCATCAATGTTAAAATTGATGATGCCATAGCAAAGGTAGAAATGGTTGATGATGGAGAAAGACCAAGCACCAAAGAACCCTGTTGATGTCGAAGCTCTTAATATAGAAGTTGAAGGATCTAAACCGGAAGAGGAATCTACTCCCATGAACCCAAGAATGGAAACAAGATCAACATCTAGAACATCAAGTCCTCTCACTCCCCTAGAAGTTCATCCTCCCATGTCTCGAAATGATGATGTCCCCACATCAAAGAAGCCATCATCAAGAGTGATTAAGAATCATCCAGATAGCAACATTATTGGGTCTTTAGATGAAGGTCTTCGCCTTAGAAAAGGAAACATACTCTTGGCCAATCATGTGACATATCATTGCTACCTAGCTCAATTTGAGCCAAAAAGGGTAGAAGAAGCTCTTCAAGATGAAAATTGGGTTGAGTCTATGCATGAAAAGCTGAATCAATTTGTGATGAATGATGTATGGGAACTTGCTCCTAGGCCTAAAGGTGTTCATGTTATTGGCACCAAATGGATCTTTAAAAACAAGATCGATGAAGATGGAGAGATTATTGGGAATAAATCTCAGTTAGTGGCTCAAGGATACACTCAAGTAGAAGAAGTTGATTTTGATGAATCCTTCACTCCCGTGGCAAAGCTTAAGTCTATTCGCATTCTCATGTCAATTGCATGCATCATGAACTTCAAACTCTACCAAATGAATGTGAAATGTGCCTTTCTAAATGGCTATCTGAATGAAGAAGTGTTTGTTGAACAACCCAAAAGCTTCGAAGATTCTCACTTTCCAGACCATGTGCCGAGATGAAGAAAGAACTTTATGGCTTGAAACAAGCCCCAAGAGCTTGGTATTGAAAAGTTTCAAAGATATTGTACTCAAGTTTATGTGGAAGGTCATATATGCATATTTCTATAATTGATATGAGTCACATTATCTAGTGCTAGTTGTGTATGCCTTGATTGAATTGATCATTGAACCTTCTCATTAGACTAAGGACTATCTCATTTTTTATATTCACACACAACACACATGTTTATGTTCAATGAATGCCCTATTCATTCGTGTGATTGTACTTGATCTAATGTGTTTTCACATGCTTAATTCTTGTTGATCAAACACAAAAAGATTTTTGAGTATTTCAGTTGTTTTTGGAAAGTCTTTTGTTTTTGCAAAAATGTCAAAAATTTTCAAAAACAGTTTTGCCATATTTTGGTGACTCAGTCGCGGGTTGGTCTAGTCGCATGTCCCAGTCGCGAGCCCACACAGAGATTTTTCATGGCTCACTGGCGAGTCAATGCCCCAGTCGCGAAAAATACTTAGAATATTTTTCAAAATTTGGGTTTTTAATGTTCCTCGCAACTCAGTCTTGTAACTTGTTCACGGGTGGAAGGTCCTGTTGCGAGGAGACTCAGAGATTTTCGCGGCTTACCTCGCGACTCTCTCACGCGTAGAACCTCTAATCGCGAAAAACATTTATATAAATTTTTCAAAATTTTTGCCTTGAGTGTCCTGGTGATTGGCTTTGGTGACTTGCTCGCGACTTGACTCAATCGTGAAAATCGCTTGTTTTGCACAAATAGGTCAGTTTTTAAACGTTTTCAGTTTTCCCTTGAACATTTGTGACTATTCATTGTCTTTCTTGTCTGAACCTCTTTCTAAATCACAGTGTTCACACACAAATCCTCATATTCTCCATATTCTCTATCCCCTTTCACCAATCTTCAAGTAAAGCTATGGGTTCTGTTTCTTTCTCAATATGTGTTACATATCTTGTTATATACCTCTTGGATTGTGTGTTTTTGTTGTATATCTGATAGTTAATATGGGTATTTGATTTCTGATGGATTTGGTGTGTATTGTTGGTGTTTATGTAGTGACTCTCTTTGCTTTGCATGTATAATGTCTTATTTGAGACACACACACACACATTGTCATGATTTAGACCTAATTCCCATGAATTTAGGGCTTTATTTCAGTTTTTTGATTTAGGGCCATCTTTTGCTAATAAAGCTTATTGTCTTGTGTGGTTCTTCTTGCACCTTTGTGTAACATGATGCAGTGAGCCAATATCTCCCTACAAAAGAGAAGCCGTGAAAGGAGGAAACAGTAAAGGCAAAGAACATGTGATTGATGTTGATGATCTCTCTCCTAGGTTAAAAAGGAATAGGCCATTGTCGGACGTATATGATCCCAATAAATTCAGGACCTATGCTACCTTTCAAACACGTGAAAAATATTTCAGAGACGCCAAACCACTACTTGTAAGGGCTCTTGATCAGTCATCTGTATCTGACACTGACATCCCTAAATGGTTTGCCATAAAAGATTGAAATTACCTTCTCTCTATACTTGATGATGCCTATAAGAATTTGGTGAAAGAATTCTATGCTAATGCAATAGTTGAAGGGGACGAACTCAAATGTTGGGTTTGAGGAAAGACTTTCTCCTTAACTCTTGCCTATCTGGCAGAAATACTTCACATCAACAGGCCGATGCTGAGAAAATCACCAGTCTATGATGATTTGTACCCTGAAGAAGATTTGCTACGGGAAGCACTTGGTAGAGACTTGGAATTCTCACCAAATGGAAACTCAATCAATGTTTCCTCTCTATCTCCTGAATTGAGGGTGCTCACAATCATCATGTTCCACAATCTATACCCTCTATCTAGCACAGGGTATATGAACTTAGGGAGGGCTTTGTTCCTTCATTATCTAATATATGATGTAGAGATTGACATTTGTGCTTATATCTTTCATATCCTACGAAAAATTGTAGTGTGGACTAATTCACGGATCTACATTCCTTTTTGCTGCCTCGTTTCACGGATTTTGAAACTTAAAGGCATTTATCCATCAATAGATGAGTCTTATCATCCAAAGCCAAGTCCAATCAACCTTCGAACACTAAATGCTATCATTGGTCATAGCAAAAAGGGAGTCAAATCAAAATCATAAACTTCACACAGTGAATCACGTTCTACCTCATACTCCTTTGATGAAAAGCTAGATTCCATTATTGCATCTATCCATGATTTGAGCACTCAGATGTCTGGACTCACTTCTCTCATGCACCATCATACCATCCGGTGTGATATGAAGTTTACTTCTCTCCAAACACAGTTGGACCAGATTCAAAGATAGCTAGAAAAGAATGAGGACTAGCTATTCCATGACAAAAAGGGGGAGATGATGATGATAGGGGGAGCATTGTGAAAGGGGGAGATTTAAGCATTAGGCCTATGTTTAATATTTTGTTTCACATTAGCATATTTCAAAACTTATGTTATGTTTTTATTTCCATGTGTTTGGTGTGTTTGTGCCCATGTTGCTTTTGTAGGCTTTTGTGGTTTGTACCATGCTATGCAGCCTTTATGTTTTGTTGCCTAATACTTCTAGCTAAATGTTATGCATTTTCTTTAAGTATTCTCACTCTTGTGCCCTTGTAGAATTTTGTTCCTAGATGCATATACTTTATGTATTATGCATTGGTTGAGTGCTGGGCATGCAAGTGATTTGCATTGAGTTTATTGGCTTGTATGTTCGGATGTTCATTCCAAGTGAGAATGAGTATTGTGGTCACTATTTTATAGTGATTGCCTATTTGGTCAAGCCATGGTTTATTACTTAATTCTATTTTTGCTTGATCGCATTTTGCTTGCTCCATATGCATTACAAGTTTTTCTTCATACAATGATCATATCGTGTTGTTGTGTTTGAGGAGATTCTTGTTCATATGTTTCAAGAGCTACACAGATTCTAGAGTTAGGTGTGAGTGAGTTTTGTTCAACTGTTCCCAACTCACATGTTAAGTCTAGAATTTGTTTTAGGGTTTTGTCACAGACTAGCCAAAAGGTTAGATTGTAAGGTTGAATTTAATCAACCATCTTGTTGGCTTTATTCCATGCCAAATCTACTTGTATTTTAGCAATTAGTTACCCTATATTTAGGTGAGAATCATGTAATGGTAGTATATGAGAGAGTGTGAAGAATTGCAATTAGTAACTCGTAACTGGATCTCGCGGGTGGCTCATGGCTTGCAAGCTGGCAGAAGTTGCACACGTGCCAAGCATGCCAGAAGTTGAAGCGTCATGCCAGCTGGAGCACTACAAGACAAAAAGCACAGACTAGCAGTTCAGTTACCTCGTGGCTAAAACTTGCGACTCAGTCAAGCCACCAACCAGCTCTGTTTTGAAAAACCTACTTTTCACATTCCAGTCTCTCCCTAGTATAAATAACCCTTATACTCACAAAATGTAGAGAGCTTCTAGAGAGATTTTTGAGAGAGAAACCTTAGAGAAAAACAAGATTGATTCATCCACAATCTTCACATAGAGACTCTTCAAATTCCTCTACTCTCTTCCCTTCCATTGTTAAATTCTTGAGAGGTACTTTACCAAAGCCTTTTCTCACCATACCCATATCTATGAGAAGGCTGTTTGGTGCTTTGGGAAGCAGTTAAGAAGGGACAAATTTCATATTGGTAGATGCTATAGGCTATAGTGGAATTTAGTAAGCTAAAAAAAAAATATGTTTGGCGCAACCTTGTTAGAGTAGGAGTTTGGAGGGCTTAGGTATACTAGGTAGATTAGACTTGGAGGGTCTTCTACTGTTCATGTATCTCAACTATATTCTTTAATGGATTATTTACCGCTTGGTGGGTGGCAGAGAGGTTTTACGCTGAGGATTTCGGTTTCCTCTTCGATAACATATCGTTGTGTTGTCCTTGTGTTTGCATCTCTCTTCTCTTAATCTATGCCATTTAATTTCTACTGTGGATGTGATTTTATTTGGTTTAGATTATTTATCAATTCTGTTATATGCTTATGTTCATATTCCGTACATTAATTGTTTGATAATAAGCTTGAATTGGTAATTTGTAAATTAGGGGTCTAAATGTTCAAGGGTGTTTTATACACATTTTGTATTGCTCATAGGTGATTAAAAGTGCAGCCACTTGACACTGATAGAGGTCTATGGCCACAAGGCTCTTAACAACTGGTATAGACGTATAGTTGTGGTTATGGCATATCCCAAATGTCACTGATAATTTAATCTTTCTCAATTTTTAATTTTGTGTAGTTCAGTAGTATAGTTTGCTCTATTTTATTAGGATTCTATGTTGGAAGTAGAAGCATCAGTTGCAGTGGGCCTCTTTCTCTTAAATCTTTGCTTTGGATCCTCTTCACAAGAATGTGACACTGGTCGAGACTGACCCATTGCTCTGATTCACTGAAGAAGAAAGCACTAGAAATTTAAAAGGCCAATTTGGTTTGAAAATGAATTGAAATGGAAGCTTGGCTTTTATTTGTAGAAGTCAAGATGAGGCAATTCTGGCTTTAAATATAAACGTGACCCTAAACTAAGATAAGAAATACCGAAGCGTAAGAGTCCGTTTGGTTGGAGTAGTAGATTACAAACAAGTGGGTGTTGTTTGGTAACCAAAAAAAAAAAAAAGGTATAAATTTATAAGTATGATGTGTTAATTTTTATACAGTATTATTTAATGAGTACAAATAAATAATTTCTTACATATTATGTAACAAAGATATAAGAATCAATTTATATAAACTATATTTTTTATCCTCCCACTTTTCTCTTCAACTAAACAAAAGATCTTTTCACCCCTCTAACCAAACAAACACGGGGGAAAACTAAATATTTTCTATCATTTTCACTTTTCTATCTTCCCAACAATTTTCTATCCTCCCACTTTTCTACTCCTCTAACTAAATGGACTTTAAGGCTTAAGACAAAGTGGGAGACAAAAGAAGGTATCAAGGTCAAAGTTTGGTCACCTAAGGGCATTTTGGTTGTTTTTACTTATGATCCATAAAATTAAGGTTGCGTTTGCCATTGACTTAAAAAACCAATTTTTATTTACTATTTAGCTTATTTTTGCTACTTTTTATGGGCCCCATTGTACTTTTTGGTACTATTCATAGGCTCTACTATACTATTTTAGCTACCTTTTAGTTTTATCTACAGTATTTTAAAAAAAAGTTTTTAATTTCAGTTAAATAAGCTGTTCCCAAATAGACTCTAAGTAATCAGAGATTCAATCGGGACAAATTAAGTTATTTTGACATTCTCATGATCCCAAGGTGGAAAAATGATTTAAAAAAAAAAATCAAATTGGAATTTTTGCACGTGAAATGATGGCTGATAAGATATTGTATTGACAATATTCTTAAAAGTTGAGTTTTAAAAATGCACATTCTAAAATCGTTAATTTTTTTTAAAATGAACTCTTTAAAATAGCTAATCCTAATAAATCTATTGTTGTATCATTTTGTAAAGTTTATGTAGGAAAATTTGCAATACCTTTAATATTTTCCATCAAAAAACTATGTCAACAATTAGGATAAGAATGTAAATGTGTGGTAAAAATATTTGCACTCTAAATTTATTGTTGATTTAAATAAAAATTATTGGCTCATAGGGTTTTTGGGGTATCCTATGGTTAAGAATTGGGTTGGGAGTAGAATAGTCTAACAAACACTTGAACACCACTTCTTATATTATATATACAAGTGAAAAACGTATACAAATGAGAGATCACTTATTTATTTATTTTTTTATAATTAAATTCAAGGTTTTGGAAGCAAAGAAGTCAATTTTATGTCAATGATTGTTTCAGTTTGGACAAAAGAACACCATGTTATGTACCAATTAATTCTAGTGAATCATTTTAGAGTTATCAATATCCATATATGTACATAAATAATATTTGTTTATGTATGTATGTTTATTTACATGTTTATAAACATATAATTTAAAATAAAAGTCATAATATCAAGTTAAATTCAATAACCCAATTTATTAGTTCAAATAATATATTTTAATTTTTTTAAAACATTTTTAATTATTTTTTTACTATACCGGCTGGAATGCCTAAAAAATTTCTGGTACCAGTTTAAAATGTTAGTACAATATTGACTTGCTTAGAAATCCTCAAGGAATGTCTTAGGTGTGTGTGTTTACGGAGACACCACTTATTTCTTTATGGAAAAATAAGAAACCTTTATGAATATATCTCTTTATTGAACAATTGAATGAAATAATCACTTGATCAAAAGAAATTTAAAATTACATCTCACTTTGGTCTTATTACATTCTATGAAAAAAGAAAATTACAAGGGTTTGGTTCTAATAAATTATATATAGATATATAAGTTTCATTTTCTTTCAAATGCCAAAGGACTTTCACTCAAAAAAGCTAGTAGCGATATTCCAATCTCGGTCATAAACGAGTAGGTGCGGCTTCTGGTAAAAGTTTCCTGGTCATAGACAATTCTAAAAAAAAGCAATTCAACTTTCTTGTATAAGATTAACGAAGAAGAAGAATCAACGTCTATTTAAAGACTAGAAAGATGCATCAAAGTCTTTATATAGACTTTAATATTGTCAGTTAAAAATTTGACATTTTCTTAAATATTAAAAAAAAGAAAAAAACTCTGTGGCAATAGTTGGACACAATAAAGTTAACGAATCATTCAACACGTTATAGTTTATAATGTGGTCCTCCATGAGATGAAATTCATTTCTATAATTAACATGAGACTAAATTTCTAAGTCAGCCAAAAGTTTCTACAATGATGAATCATAGTCTTCGCTCCCATTAATTATACTCCACGAAGTTCAGTATGCCAAGTGTGTTTTACTGCTCCTTCCTTTTTCTTTTATAATTAGTTTGGATTGAGGGAGAATAGAGTAGAGTTGGTCGGAAATTGCACTAATTAGCATCAATGGTTTAATTTAATGTAATTCTCTTGTATAATTAGCTTCAGCTTGCCATATTTCATGCGATTCCAACTTCGTTAGCTAAATGATTTTTACTAGTGCATTTTTTTGCTTTGTGCAATTTTAGGTGCGCTTGGGAGTCTAGAAAGGCCATAGGGGGTTTGTTCTACATCACAAGTAGTATAACTACATGCATTATTTCAGACGTGTAAAGCATGGATATTGCCACCAAAATTTTCTTTTAAACCAAACTTTATCATTTGTATCATGAGTGACAATCTTGCAATTCCTTCACCATTTAAGGATTAATACTTCTTAATAGTAATAGAAAATAAAAGTAACATAAACTTCAAAAAAGAGTCTACCAATCCAAATGCTTCACAAACGTCACAAGACAACTACATCAAAAACTTATTACTAAATCTTAATTCGTCACTTTATATGTTTTTGCTTTATTGAGAAATTGTTTTTGGGTTCATGTGATTTTTTTGTTTTCTTAATTAAAGGTGTGATTTTTGGTTGATTAAAATTGTCATTCAATCTCACATATAATTTATGTATGATCCATTTATATTTTAATTAATTGTTTGTTTAGATTCAACATAAAAGATAATAGATATAGAGTGTTATAATTTTAATATTGTTCCATCTCTTGAATTATCTATATTATTATTATCATAACTAAGCAAGACTGAGAAAGTCATATTACTACTCATATTTGAAGCTTGGTGTGCTCCTCAATTGAAATGGTCTTTGTTTATAGATTTCTAGTTTATATTTTTAAAGGCTGTTAATGTGAAAATTAAGAGTTGGTTGTACAATATGTATGTGTTCAAATGGTATTAGTTCTAAGTGTGTGTATATATAACTTTTGAGAGTTTTGCTTTATTAATTTAATAATTGTGAATTACTTTGTAAGTTTCAGTAATTATGCACTTACAGTGAGTTGTTGACAATATAAGCACATATGTCTAATATTAATAGTTCATTGTAACATAGGTTATTGTATCACACTCTTATACAATAAAAATGTAGCCCTTAAGGGATTCCTTCATGGATGTAGGCCAACAAGGCTGAACCACGTAACCCTCATGTTCTTGATGTTCTTATTCTATGTTTCCCCTTCCGCATTTACTCTAGTATATACAGTATGGTATAACACATCACATTAATAGTAATATATTTAACATGGTATTAGTGCCAAACTTCGTTCTTGGCATCAAATAAACGCTCTAGCAAGTAAAGAAGATTATCATGTGCACACCACCATTTGAAGTCACACATAGTTGCCTGTTGGATCTAGACTCCACGGCATCTCGCAGCCACCATGGTTCAATGCTGTGTCCAAGATCCACAAACTCAAGCAGACCCATGACATTGATCTCAGATTTCTGCAAAACAAGCCTTCCTTTCGAGAAACCAACTACACAACCATGCTCCTCGGCTTCCCATGTGGAAAACCCAGAACACTGGTCACCCAGGCCACTGGATGTGCCCACACGTGTTACCTGAACATTTGGACACAGTGCCACGCACCACTGAAGGTTCTCCACTACCAGATAGGAATTTGGCTACATGCGTCGCCATGAAGGCCTTTGAATCCGCCGATCTACATAGCTCGAGAATCTGGGACTCATACGATGTTACACGCACCATCTTGTGCCACCTGGTTTTCTGGTTTCTCCTCCACATGTTGGTGGACATCTCATACTCCAGCCATGAGCCAAAAACACTTGTTGATCTCATTTGATGTCATCACTCCACATCAGCAGTCACGCAAGCACGTCCACATCAGCTTAATCCACGTTAGCCCTAGCTATGTCATTAACCACGTAGCTCGCCACGTCAGCAGTGTCACCTTGTCAACACCATGTCACCTAGCTGACTATTGACCCGGACTGACCTAACCTAGACCACTTGGATCTGATCCATGAGCACTAACCGTTGACTTTGATATTCAATTGACTTTACTTTTGCATTGACCATTGACCAAAAGTCAAAATTTCCGAAATTGCCTATTTTGCTCAGTTTTTCATGTAGATTCCAATTTTGGACTCAGTTTTTTCATTTGAAGCATTGAAATTGGTCAATTGGCATATTCTTTATTGTGGTTTCTTCAAAGGCATTCTTCAAGGCACCTCCAAGGGATCCTCTTATGCTTATCCAATCTCAAGCCTTCATCGAGCTTCCGCCTTGAGTTTGAGGGAGGGTGTTAGAGATATATTAGACATATTGGCCCAATGTAATAGGCCCAAGCCCAGTCCTACTTGTAATAGTAATCTAGGGTTTAATCGCCTATATATACTCATGTTAGGGTTCATTATAACACAGGTTATTGTACCACACTCTTATACAATAAAGATGCAGCCCTTAAGGGATGCCTCTGTGGATGTAGGCTGACGAGACTGAACCACGTATATACAATATGGCATAACACATCGCGTTAATAATAATATATTTAACAGATCTTATTATCAATAACTTTCCCGTGCATCGCACGGGTTAGCAACTAGTTATGATATATAGCCAAAACTTGCCAGTCAACCCGAAAGTTCATTAAAACTAGCAAAGCCCATTTACGTATTAAAATCCAAAATCACTCAAATCACAATACAAAAAATAATAATAAAAAATAAAAACCGACCAAAAATTAAAAAATAAAAACCCAATAAACATCAAGCCCATAATGTCTCTCTCAACTAACATTAGAAAAATTTGAAAACATGTTAGGCCCATAAAAAACTTATATATATATATATATATATATATATATATATATATATATATATTTAAGGGTGAAAGGCCCATAAAAAGCTTAACACATTTAAATCTCAAAATCCAAAACACCATTCTAAATCCAAAACACCACTCTATACTCAAATTATGTAAATCAAAATTTGATACGTCTTGAAATTAGAGAGTTTATTAACATATATATAGTCTCTAAACCCTAACATAAATAAGAAAATGGTAAAACTGATATGCACTTCAATAAATGTAGTACATTATACTCTTTAATTAAATTCAAACAATGGATTATATTGACTAATAAAGCACAAACATTAATTTCTTTTCAAATCACAATTAAAGCAATCTAACCGTGAATTTAAATTTAATTGAAAATTTTAATTTACAATATAAAAAAATTTACATTTTCATAAATATATTAATAGAAGAGAAAAGTTAACAGATACCCTAAAGACATTTGTTAGTTAACTACTTTAGAAAAGTTTTTATAGGAAGAAAAAATTTTGATTTTTTTTTAAAATTTTTTATTATTTATTTATTTATTTATTTTCTCTATTTACCTTAAAAAATTTATCAAAACTTTTTTGAAATTGATTTTTAACAAATATTTTGAAAACAACCATTAACCGGAACTTAATGGAAGTCGGAGGCAATAGGTGGACAGTGGACACATTAAATTTAGGAATTACTCAACCGAAATTACAGGTGATAGTTTGGCCCATGAGATATAAATTTCTGACTAGGTCAGAAGTTGTCAACACATGAGGCAATCTTTGATAACATAGTTCACCAAAACAAAAAAAAAAAAAAAACAAAAGAAAAAAAAAAACAAAATATTTTATTTATTTATTTTTTTGGTTAAGGGGAAATACACAAAATAGACTAACTCATAGTAGAGTTAGGATCAAGTTCAGATACCCTATTAACAAGCATGCCAACATTATCCATACTGATGACTAAATACATAACATCAGAACTTGGCGGCCTATCAAAAACAGCAAAAGCTTCTGTCATGTTGCTACCCCATTTTGCAAGTGCATCCGCACAACGATTTCCTTCTGTATACACATGAACCACTTGGACTTGGATGAACCTTGTTAGCAAGTACCTGCAATCATATAAGAAAGGGGCATATGGATTATTAGTGGTTGCATTAGATTTAATAAGGTCCACCACCACTTTCGCATCTAACTCCACAATTGGTTGCTGGATTCCTTCATTAAAGGCAAGCTTCAACCCATCCCTTGATGCCCAAAACTCAGCAGTAATGCTAGTAGCATATCCAATAGATCTCGCAAACCCTTTAATCCACAACCCATTGCAATCCCTTATAAGGACACCACCTCCCGCTTTGCCTGGGTTTCCACATGAAGCCCCATCCGAATTTAGTTTAAACCATCCAGCAGGGGGCTTGAACCATTTCACCTGAACAATAGTTCTTTGTTTAGTTTTCCTCATAGTACCAACACAATAGAAGAAGTCCACAGCTTGGGTAAGACAATAGCTATGAAGATTGAGATTAAGGGGAGCATTATCAAACATGACTCTATTTCGATGTTTCCAAAGATTCCATATGGCAAAAGGAAAAATAATACCCCACGGGATATGATTCTGCTGAGTTCGCTTGTTGAGACAGTTCTCATAGAGCCAATCTTCTAGACTTTGAGTGTGCCTGGCCATAAATAAATGAGACACCTCCATCCTAGACCAAAAAAATTGTGCAAACACACACACTCTCAACAAGTGGTCTATAGATTCTACTTGATTTCTGCACACTGGACATAACCTGCTGCAATTAATGCCCCTGTTAGCAAGAACATTCCTCACAGGCATGCTCTTATGCATACAAAGCCATAAAAAACTAATAATCTTTGGTAAAGTGTCTATTTTCCAAATCCAGGCCCCCTTAAAGGTATTAACCTCACCCGAATCAGCCATTAAACTGAGATAGGCTGAATTAGAAGAAAAGTCACCATCTTTTGTAAACTTCCATAATAACACATCCTCCCCAGAGCCATGTTCTTGAAATGGAATGGCTTGGATTTTCTCTTTAATTGATGGAGGCAAAATAAAAGACAAAGTCTCCCACTTCCAGTCAATGTTATCTCAGAAATCTGCTATAGTAAGCATCATGTCATCCCTAGTTAAAGGCTCCCTCAATAAGCTCCTTCAAGGATTGTCCTCTCACCCAGTTATCCACCTAAACATTCTTTCTAGAACCATGCCCATCCCTCCACCAGATTCCTTTGGAAAAAATGGGAAAACCAGCCTCGATGGCATTCCAACTAGTTGAAGAAGGCAGCTTATCCGGATCCCTGGAGTTACTTCTTACTTTGGAACAATACTTTTTCAACAACACCTTAGCCCATAAAGCCTCCTTTTCATGGTACATGTGCCAATTCAACTTCGCTAATAAAGCTAAATTCTTAGCTCTAGCTGATTGAATCCCTAATCCACGCTCTTCTTTAGACTTTATAACTTTTTCTTAACCAACAAGATGCAATTTCCTCTTCTCATTAGTTGATCCCCACAAAAAATCTCTGTTTATTTTATCCAACTTGTCACATAAGTGCCTTGGGAGAGCAGCACCTTGCATGACATGATTTGGGATTGCTAACATGACGGACTTGACCAACATAGCTCTGCCAGCAAAGGACAAAAATTTTGTCTTCCATCCAACAAGCTTTTTAATGACCCGATCAGCCACAAAATTATATTGACCTCTTGGAGCTCCTTTATGCTTTAGGGGAAACCCCAAATACTTCTCAAAATTATTAGTTTCAAACATGCCCAATTTTTCACATACCCTCTCTTTCAATTCCTTTCCAACATTTGAGGAAAAATATATCCTAGACTTCTCACTACTGATTTTTTGACCTGATTCCATACAAAAAGTCTGTAACACTTCCAGAATAACATCACAAATCTCATCATTAACTTTAGCAAAAAGGATGAGATCATCCGCAAAAAATAGATGGGAGATTCTTAGATTCCCATGTGAAGCCTTAAGAGGGCACCATAAACCTTTAGAGCACTTCTCCTTAATAAGATTTCCTAAATACTCCATACACAAAATAAATAAGTATGGAGACAAAGGATCTCCTTGCCTTATGCCCTTTGAGGGATAAAAGGCATCAAGAGCAT